>CP139503.1:299555815-299920975 GCA_021014915.2 Artemisia tridentata subsp. tridentata
TATACTTATTATATACATTGACTTTTATTTTGGATTCATATAGTTTTTTTTTGGAACGGCTTTTTTATTTTTTATTATTTTTTTAACGGCAATTATATTAAGAACCTAGCAAGAAGCTAGCATCAAGTGTTACAATGATTAGATATGGCGTTACGAGGGTTAGAATACTACTCTATCTAATTACAAAAGTTTTTGCTAAATCTACTAGAAATCCAATTGAACGAGTGAAGCTTTACATCATTTAGAATCACATCTTTGTTGCTTCGGTTGTTGTTGAAAGTTATATCGTTTCTATTCCGCCAAAGAATCCAAATAGTTGATTGAATCACGCCATCAAAAAGGTTTGTGAGAGTAGATGTGAGATTTGCCCGATCCGCCAAAGTGATTGCCTCAAAGAGATTGGAAGGAATTTAGTTGTGAAGATTCCACCATTTTAAAATGCCGGTCCACGTTTGCTTTGCTATGGCACAATGAACAAAAATGTGATTTTCTGTTTCGAGATCATCATCACAAACAGGGCACCGAACCGAGTGTAGATCAATTCCTTAATTAGCCGTGTTGATGTTTTATATTAATTACTAAGTTTTGTGAAGCACTTTTTTAATTATCTTTTCTGACATTTTACACGACTAATCTAGTTTGAACTCACATTTACACAAAATCAAACCGTGTAATGTTTTTGTTTTTCATGAGGTTAATTAACTTGACCACCTAAAGTTGTTTGCACATAGTATAAATAATGTTATTGCAAAATATGTGATGGGTATTGAATTGGGTTAGAATTACGTATTGGGCTGTTCTAACGGGCCGGTGATGGATTATGCTTGCACTAAACCAAGTAATGAAATGATTCCCTGCATAAATGAAAGTAAACCGTTAGCCTTACCGTAGGGACGAACCCCACGATTAAGCTCCGGCGTGAGAGTAAGTAACCATATTTGTTAGAGAATGTTCGAAGTGTGTTTTTACGTGAATTCGAAAAATAAGGGATGGTTGTCTTTTAGCAAACGTTCTGATAATGCTGGTGTTTGTTACACTAAGGTTCTTGATTCTCTCAAGAGTTGGAACGACCATTTCTTCTGGGTTGATAGCTTTGCTTGCCCAGCTCTTTTTCCATGGCATTCTAATAAGAGTGTCACTAAAGATCCTTGTTGTTCCCCTTACACAATTAGAATTAACTACAAAGTTAAACTAATCGTGTTCCATGACTAAGTAATGTATTGATTAACTAAACAAAATAAGTAAAACGTAAATGATAAAGACAAGAGTTTTTCAACATTTAAATTCTTATTAGAAGTTAATCAAAAGAATCTATACCCAAGTGTTTGCCAAAAAACACTTGGGATTGAAATGACAAGTATGGTGTTGTCTCCTTACTAAACTTAAGCTGAGCTTAAGTGGCAACTATAAGGAACCGCTGAGCTATCTCAGGGACTATGTAGGATATTCAGAAACTAATAAACACAAGATTGGGTGGCTTATATGGATCGAACAAGCAAGATGTTAGAGAGAGAAAGAAGTAGGGAGCCTTTAGAGAGATAAACCAAAAAGAAAAATGAATTGAAAGCTTGCAAAGGTCCAACCCTCTCCACATGAGGAGAGGGGTATTTATAGTTACATGCATAGCCTACTTACTTTGTCCCTAGTGGACTGTGGAGCGAGCTGACAGAGGGTAAAGACCCGACTCACTCCACAATATTAATTAACTACTTTACTACTAATATTACTTGTTTTACTACGAGCTATTTGTTAGACCCGTTTCCCGGGTATTGGGACCCCACCCTAGATGAAAATAGATAAGGGCCTTTCGTGATTGGCTAGCCAACATATGTTGTGTTTTAGTCAAACCCGATAGTCAAAATATGACTAAAGTGGTTATGTAAATATGATGCGTAAGTAAAGGGGCCTAAGTTGCCAAGTATTAAATATGTGTTATAAGTTAGTTTGTGGCCAAATTAGAAGGAATGGAACTTGAGGGGCCATTCTTGCCCATTGCCCAAAGATGTCACCTAACTAGTTATATCTAGTTTTATCTAGATAATTCTCTCATTTTTGAGAGAGGGTGAGAAGGCCGGATATTTTAAAGAGAAGAAAAGAGAGGGAAAGTAAGGTAGGTGATGATCTATGAAGAAAATGATGAGGATCAAGTGTTATAGTCTTCCTTAGTAATGATCTTCCCACAAGTAAGTAATCTAGTGCCTTATTTAGTAAAGTTGTAGATGAGAAGAAAGTGGGAAATCATCATATGATGTGGGTATGATCATATGATGATTTGGATAGAAAGATGATTATTGTTTTGATGGGTTTTAATAACCCTTGTTATGTGATTTATTATTATATTGCTAGGTTTTTATTATTTGTCAAGAATGATGATGAGGAAGGAAGATTATGATGATGATGATGATGTTTTGATGTTGTATAGCTTGGTTTGAGGTAAGTAAAATGATGATAGCATATGTTATATGAATTTCTATCATATTGTGTTATGTATGTTTATGTTGAGAGGATGAGCTTGGATATGCTTATGTGGTGCCATGTCTATGGCTTATGTGTTGAGATGATGCTATGGATATGTTGATGTTATGTGCTAGATGAGGCTTGAGTAGTATGCTATGATGTAAGTGTTTTATGTATATGATGCATTATGTGGATTGAAGTATAATTGTATGTTATGATCGTTTTACTTACTAAGCCTTTGTGCTTACGGTTTAGTTGTCTAACCATTTTGTAGGTTGGCATGCTTGTATGGATGGCTTGGATATAGTGATTAAGGATTTGGATATGCAAGAGTTAAGGTAGTGTTTATTTAGGAGCTTAGGTAGAATACCGAGCTCATTCAAGATGATACCCCCGTGAGTCCATAAATGGTTTGTAATGTGGAGTCAAGTGTGGAATTGTATGTTAATGGAGTCATAACGATTTGGAAGTCTAACGGTGGGTCTAAGTATGTTTTATGTGTTTTTGAGTAAAGTTAAAGGGGCGTTTGGATTATGTGTGAAAATACCCATTTTGGGTCGTAAACGGGTCGAGTACCCTTGAATCATGTTTGTTATGTTAATCTAAGGCTTTTGGTAAAGTTTGGGTGGTTAACGGTGTGTCCAAGTGAGTTTAATGGTTTATGGTCAATGTTTAAGGGGGGTGTTTGGCAAAAGGGTAAATGTACCCATTTTGATGTGTAAACGGGTCAAGTGTCGTTGGAACATGTTTGGTATGTTAATGTAATGAAGTTGGTCAAGTTTGGTATAAAAATGAAGTGGTATAAGTGGTTTATGGTGTAAATGGGTCAAATGGGTTATTTGCATGACCCGTCTAATTTTAAGGTACTATTTCGGGTTGATTGGGTATGAAAATGATTTTGTATGTTATGTTAATGGCCTTGAGTGAGTTTGGTGTGGATATAAAGTAGCATGGGTCGGTTTAAGTGAAAAAGGGCCAAATTTCGGTTTGGTTATGCCAAATTTCGGTTTATGCCGAAATTTGGTACAAAAGCCCAAATTTCGGTTTCGAATTTCGGTTTCAGTTTGGCAGATTTTGGTAAACTTTGAAAAATCATAACTTTTAATCCGTAAGTCGTCACGGGTCGTACCAACTATCGTTTTGAAGGTAATTGAGTCTACTTTCATTTAAAAATAGCCTCAAGGGCTGAATGTTTACCCATTTTTGTCAGTTCATAAAAGAATGACAGCAGGTCAGTTTTGAGAGGTCGTTTCCGCGTAAAAAGTTTCAATTTTTGGTCTAAGCGGGCACGGGGTGTAACAAATTGGTATCAGAGCTTCGGTTTAAGTGAATTAGGTTTCCACTTAGGGTTGCCTAGTCTTAAACCACTCGTAGAAGCCTTAGATGTAAGTGTTAGACTGCGCGGAAACTAATTGCTAAGTGTTAGACGTATTATGTTTTATGTTAGTTGAGCCTTTTGATAATTAGTGATGTATGCTTGTGATGGTGTTGTTGTGTATGAGATACAAGTCCATGGGGACTTGAGATGTTTAGAGTAGTAGTTGGCCGAGCACCTCGGTTGGTGCCGGTGTTGATATTGTGATTATGTGATGTAAGTCCGTAGAGGACTTGAAATGTTTATATGATTAGATAGCCGTGCACCTCGGTTGGTGCCGGTGATTTTGTATTGAGATATGTGAATGTATAGTAGAGCCATGGTGATGGCATGCGAGTAGAAATGCTATGTGGTGTTAGAGACGGGATTAGTAAGTGAACTAAGGTTTATGATGCCTAGCTATAAGATGGGCTATTGCTTGTGATTAGTTAGAAGGTCGATGACTTAGACAATGCTTGGTTATGCAATATGATATATGAGCCATAGACTTTATGCTTTGATTTATGTTATGAATGTTTTAACACTTGTCGGATAAGTGTTAAGCGTTATGATATGATTGCATTATATGATGTTAAGTGTTGTTGATTATATGATGATAAGTCTATGGTAAGTTTATTGTATGATTAAGCTTTATGTGATGTGCTTGAGAGCACGTTTGTATTGAATTGTATGAGATGGGATAGATGTAATAGAATGCGTGTTAGGTGTTGACCTAGTTGAGGTCGTTAAAGCTAAAAAGAAAACATTGATATGTAAAAAGAGTTAAGAAGCATGCTAATAATTTGAAAAAGCTTAAATGCTTAAAAAGATTTAGATAAGTAAGAAGTGAGTAGCGAAGTATGTTTATAGCTTGATGTTTTGAGAAGCGTGAAATCTTATATGCTAAACTAAATGAGAAAGTTAAGGTGTAAAGTTAAGAAGTGATGAGAACATGTTGCATATAAAACATGATAAATTGATAAAGTGCTTGTGATATATGGTAAAGTATGATTAGTCAAAGGGATGAATAAAATATAGATTACGCTAGAAGTCATGGGTGACTTGAAGTGCGCTAGAAAGAAACGTAAAACATGAATGTGATCATGTTAGTATATAATTGGAATATGTATGATGAGATTGGTGATAGTGTAAAAGAATAAACCTATGTAAGGTTTGTATGCATACAAGTTGAATAAACTAAATGAAGTGACAGTATGAGGTGAGAACATGGTCAACAAGGGTTGACGGGAAATAGTAAGAGTGTGTTGTAAGAACACGTAGAAATGTATAAGTTGTAATGAATAAGCATTACATATAAATTGTCTAAATAAAGATGGCACATAGTTAGTGTATGAGTCAACTTGGGGTTGACGGATGAAAGATAAGTGCATTGCGGAAATGCTAACATAATAAATGTGAAAGTGTTATATAGATTGCCTAGATGATAGAAAGCGTGATAGTGAATGTCGAGATTGCGTAAGGCAATGAAAATTGAATAAATGATAGTGCGTGCCTAATTATGAAAGTGCAAGAAAGATAAAATAAGTAAAGATGATAAGACAGATATAGCTTGGATCCAATGCTCTAGTTTTGGCATCCTTTGGGATGGCCTAGCTTGCCTTATGGCATGGATGTTAGCTTGCCTTCACCGGCATAGTTTGCCTATATCCTTGGCATGTATTTTGGCATCCTTCGGGATGGCCTAGCTTGCCTTCATGGCATGGTTGTCAGCTTGCCTTTATGGCATGGATGTTATGGTATCCTTCGGGATAGCCCAGCTTGCCTTAGGGCATGGTTGTTTAGCTTGCCTTCATGGCATGTGTTTGGCATCCTTTGAGATGGCCTAGCTTGCCTTTATGGCATGGATGATAGCTTGCCTTTATGGCATGGATAGAAAGTTAGTGAGATTGGATCCAAGGCTAGTAAAGAAGGAAAGTAAAACAAGTACGAGTGTGATGTCGGAAGCGTATAAGTAGGACGGTTTATGGTCTCTTGATTTAAATGGATTGGGACGCCTTTTCATTTGAATGAAGAAATTGTAAATCACCGAACCATGAATTTGTATTTCTTGATTTACATAGATCGGGACGCCTTTTATGTGAATGAAGAATTACAAATGAGTGGGCTTATGTGTGACCGATATGACATGAGTACGGATAGTGATATGAGATAGTGAAAACTAAAACTGATTACACGTCATAAGAAAGATAAATACAAATAAAACTTATATTGGTGATAAGATAATGTGTGAAACCTTAAGTTAGACGTCTAAATTGAATTATGTTATATTTTGATAAGTTAATTTGTGAGCATTTCTAGAAATTGATAAGAAAGTTTGCTTAAATGATGCGTGTGATAGATTTTGAAAGGTGCCGTTGGTATGGTACTTTGTATATTTTTGAGATAAGTTGCCGGTTTTTAGTATAGATGTGTATTTGGTATTATGTGAAAGGTGAGATTTGCCGGATTTATGATGATACGTTGTGTTTAGTGCATTGTTGAATGCCATGTTATAGTGTTGAAGTTTGACTCATATAGAGTCAAAGTAGTAGATATTTCCGGATGACAAGTCGTCATTGTTGGAAATCTTAGAAAAGTTTATGATGAGAAGTGTGCTTTTAGTGGATTATGAGTTGTGTTAATGTCTAGTAAGAGTATAATTTGCAAGATCATGTAGATCGTTGCGAGGAATTAGACTAGAAAGCATGAGAATAAGGACATGTTTATGTTGTGAATTAGTTTCGGATAGTTTTAGACGAGAGATTTCGGGGACGAAATCTAAATAAGGGGGGTAGAATTGTTAGACCCGTTTCCCGGGTATTGGGACCCCACCCTAGATGAAAATAGATAAGGGCCTTTCGTGATTGGCTAGCCAACATATGTTGTGTTTTAGTCAAACCCGATAGTCAAAATATGACTAAAGTGGTTATGTAAATATGATGCGTAAGTAAAGGGGCCTAAGTTGCCAAGTATTAAATATGTGTTATAAGTTAGTTTGTGGCCAAATTAGAAGGAATGGAACTTGAGGGGCCATTCTTGCCCATTGCCCAAAGATGTCACCTAACTAGTTATATCTAGTTTTATCTAGATAATTCTCTCATTTTTGAGAGAGGGTGAGAAGGCCGGATATTTTAGAGAGAAGAAAAGAGAGGGAAAGTAAGGTAGGTGATGATCTATGAAGAAAATGATGAGGATCAAGTGTTATAGTCTTCTGATGAGGCGAAAAGTGTACCGCTTTTAAGGGGTCACTTAAGCCCGAAATCGTATTTATTTGATCAAATATCGCCCTAAATCGTTCCTTTTGTCATTTTAGGTACTTTTGAGGAGAAATCTGGAAAAGGTGGCATTTTGGACGTTTTTGGAGCATTAAAGTGAAGAATACGACAAAGTCTCAAAATCGGCTGAAATTTACCTTTGACGGCGTCAGAATCATCTCTTGACGGCGTCATGCCTTGGCAAGAAAAGTGGGATGTGAAATTTACTCATGACGGGCCAGTGAGTTAGCATGAGAATTCTGACGGCGTCACGCTTTAACTAAATCAAGGGCGTCACGGCTTAAATCATAAGGGGACGGCGTCACGTTCAAGGTTCGACGGCGTCAAGCCTTGATAGGCCAGAATGGATTTTTGAAGAGCTAAAGAGGGACGGCGTCAAGAAGGTCACCCGGGAACCCTAAAAGCGGCGAGGTGACGGCGTCACAATGCATAAGGTGACGCCGTCAGATCCAAATATCTATATATAGTTTTCTAATTTTTTGTCATTAAGGGAGAGCTTAGTGTGTGGAATTTTGGGATAAAACCCTAAGACGATTTTAGCTACTTTTTCAGGGCTTTTTGCCTTGAGATCTTCCATGTTTCATTGAAAGATAAGTTATCAATTAATCATTCAATATGTCTATGTGTTGTTTGATTCTATCTTATGCTTGTCTTTTGTTTAACATGTTAGGCTAATTTTATCTTGTGTTTGCTTAGATCTAATGAAACCTAGCTATTGATTATTGGTTGTTAGTGTGTTGTTAGTTGTATTGGATGATTGTTTATCTATGTTAGGCTTAAGAAAACTGGCTAACTTCCTATTCGGTAACTTGCTTGAACGTCTTAAGAAACATGAACCAAACGCGTACTAAAGGTTTTTATGGTTGTATTTAATGCACAAGCGAATTCTAGTGATCCCATGTTAGGAGCTTCCTAGCCGGCTCGACATAGGAGTGAAGTAGGAGCTTGTAGAGTTTGGGGAAGTAAGTACGCCACCCCACGAATGGTATTAAGGAATACACCCGTCATCCACGCAACTAGTACACACTAATTAACCGGTAAAAGATAGTTAGGGAGTAAGGAAATCTAAGTAAACACATTTCTCTACACATAAGTTTCTCACCACTTTTCATTTTTGTTATTTTATTTTATTTGCATTTGTAGTAATTTGGGTTAGTTGACTAGCAACTAATTCCGCCCACTTCTTCAAAACCGAGATTTTACTTGCTTTCATAAAAACTATAAAAACATAAAAAGAATCTTCCTCAACCCTTAGACCTAATTAGAGTAGCCTTTCACACCTAACGAACACTATTCCCTGTGGAGAACGATCAATCCCCCGTACTTACCACTACACTATACTACATCGGTCAGGTACACTGCCTGGTGGGGTTGTAAGCCTCTTGAGATCCCTCGAGAGGTAAAACCTGTTGTAAGGTTACAAAACCACGCATCAAGTTTTTGGCGCCGCTGCCGGGGAATAGTTATTGTTTAGGTTGAATTTTTATTTCTATTAGGTCTACTCACTAGATTCCTTTCTAGTGAGATTTTTATTTTATTTTTCTAGGTTTTCTTTAGTCTATCTATTTTCTTCGTGTTTTTGTTCGTAACCATACCATCCGACATCATGGAAGATGGTAATATCCTTAACCCACACAACCCACCACCACAACAACCACAACCACCTCCTAGAGCCCGTACTTTAGGAGAGTATTCCCGTCCTAGCCACCATGGCTATCGAAACACCATTGAGCTCACTCAAGGAGCCAATATCACACCCTTGCGATCCGACACCATCCGGTTGGTGCAAAGCGGATGCGCATTCCATGGACTTCGTTCTGAAGATCCTAATCAACATCTCAAGGACTTTCTTAAAATCGTTGATTCTATAGACCTTGATGTTGCCACTCGAGAGACGACCCGATTGCGTCTCTTCCAATTCTCTCTGCGGGACCAAGCTAGTCAGTGGCTAGAACGTCAACCCGCAGGATCCATCACCTCTTGGGATGATCTCACTACTCGTTTCCTTGCTCAGTTTTTCCCACCAGGGAGAACTACCAAGCTAAGGAAGGATATCTTGATGTTTGAACAACGTCGAGGCGAAACCCTCTACGGGGCATGGATTCGATTCAAGGACTTACTTCAAAAAGTCCCTCACCATGGCATAAATCTATGGCTTCAAATCCAAATCTTCTATGACCATGTTGATTACCACACCAAACGTGCCATCGATCGAGCCGCCGGGGGCAGATTGCGCGACAAAAGCGCCGAGGAATCATGGGAGATCATTGATGAGCTTGCATCCGACGATGATGAATTGTGGCAAGTCTCCCACGACGTGCGCTCGGCAGTCAAGACATATTCATCGCCCGATACAGCCAATCAAATCACTGAGGAAAGCGTTAGTGAACTTGAGAAAAGGGTTGCATATCTTATGGAAAAGCAAAAGAGACCCTTAAGTCCACAAAAAGCAACAATTAACTCAGTCTCAAGCGTTAGGCAAATACCATTGTCCGAATCACCCCGTAGGGAAATTACTAAACCCTTTCATAAGCACGCTCCACCCAACTCACCACCTCAGGAACTTAGTCCAACATTCGAAGCTCGAATGAGAGAGTACATGTCAAAACACTCCGAACGGTTGGCAAAATTTGAGGAAGCCGTCTACAAACAAAAGGAGGAAATGGAAGAGAAGATGGCGGAGATGATGAATCTTTTGAAAGAATACACAAATACAAAAGCCCCTGAAAAAGTGTTGGTGAGGAATGACGTTAATGTTCCTAACACTAAATTTGTCAAGGCCACCTCCGTCGTCCAAGAGGGCGGAAATGATGGAAGAGGGAAATCCATAACTATGGAAGTTAACAAAATTGACCTCATCCCACTTAATAATGGAAACACCAATGCTTACAAATGCGATTCCGACAAGGGAGAGGAGGCGCCCTCTGAGGAGCGCCAATTGGATGAACCGCCGGTGTCACAACAAGTGAAGCATTACTTGAAGCACGAAATAAACAAGGAGACCATAAACGATTGGGTGAGAAACTATCGACGTACTCATCTACCCAACAAGAAGTCCAAGAAGGTGGAACCGGATGATAAATCTGACACATTACCCGGTGGGCAATTGTATGAATGCCTCATAGGACAAAAGTTAGTGGAAAAGCAGAAATTCTACGGGGTCTTCGAAATACCATGCAGCATTGGAAAACACAAGTATCTGGATGCGATAGCTGACCAAGGTTCCGACGTAAATTTGATGCCTTTATCCGTTTATGTTCAGTTAACCGATGAGTTGCCATCCATCACCCATACTAAACTCTCCTTTGCAAAGCATTCTTATGAATATCCGTTAGGAATTGCAGAAGATGTGTTGGTCAACGTTGCCGGATTCCTGTATCCGGTCGACTTCATGATCATTGAGAGAAATGATATGAATATGCCAATAATCCTTGGGGCACCCTTTCTCGCTACCACTAAAGCACAAATCAATTACGAAGATAGCACCATCCAAATGAAGAAGGGGAAGAAAACAGTAAGCTTCCCAACGATCCCACGACATATACGAGATGTTGCTCTGCAGAAGAAGATGGAGGCTAACACTAATATAGCCCGCGGTAATGTTCGAGAGAAAATTCTTGCATGGGAGGCAAGGATTAAGAGTTATATGGAAAATGAGATTAGAGAATGTAAGGATGGATGTAACGATTATGTTGAGGCTGATGAGCAACCCAATAACCCCGTTGAATTTACAAAAGGAGACTCAGTGCTCCTAAGGCATTCAGAAACAGAAGCACCTACCAATGAACTAAGTCCCTGGTGGTACGGACCATTCACAATTAAAAGTTTACACCAAGATGGGATAGTAAGCTTGACCAGCAAAGGAGGAGGTGAAGTAACTGCGAATGTCGAGCAATTGAGACACCACCACCCTGATAACAAGGATCATATCTATCAGGGATACGTCATTATGAATGATGGAATCACGTAATGTACGTGACTTTGAGTCTAGCTACAAGACTCGTTAATAAAGAAAAGCGCTTCTTGGGAGGCAACCCAAGCTTTATTTGTTTTATTTGCTTTGTGTGTTTATTTGCTTGTTTGTTTGATGTTATTTGTTTCCGTATGTGTGTTTAATTTTTATTAGTATTGATTCATGTTCAAAAGTAATTTGTGAAAATGCTTTATTTTGTTTTTAACTTCGTCTTAACTACATATAAAGGTATTTTGCAAAAGATAAGTGTAAGGGAAATCTAAATTGGTTTATTAGAACACATATGAACATGAATCGTAATAATAATAAATTAACATACATATTTGTATTTGTTTGAGTCAAATGCTTGTATCGAGTCATAGTGATGTTTTGCAGGAATTCCAGGAAGTAAGGTAAAGGTTTTTCCAGAAATTTTCCGGAAACTTAAAATGAAAATTTTTGTCAGGTCATTTCTGACGGCGTCAGGGGTTATAACCTGACGGCGTCAGATTTAATTTCCAGAAATTTTTGAAAGTTTTGTTTTCATAAAAAGTTTTTATTAAATCTCCAACTTATAATCTCCAGGAATCTGCAAAATTATCATTCCACAAGCATTATATCCTTATATATAGATTTTTCCCGCCGATGTTATGCAGGTTTTCGTGTTTGTTTTCTCAGGTTCAACAGGTTATTTTAGACAAGGAGATGTTTATGGAATCAAGCTTATGGCGATGCATTAGTCATGAAGCTTCATCATTCTCTTTGGAGGAAGATTTAACCGTGTAATTTCACTATCCAACGAGCGAATCAAGGGAGTATTTGATTTCATTCTTTTACTTTATGCTTTGACATCTTGTTATTTGAACATTGGGGACAATGTTCATCTTAAGTGTAAGGGGAGGGTAAAAGTACGATTTTAGAGAATACTATTACGCTTGATTTTTGTTTGTTTGATAGTAGATGTGTAATAAACTGAGAGAAATACTTGTTAAGGTAATTTTAGTGCCAAATTTAAAATTTTTTACAACATATAGGAGTGAAACTTTGATCTTAATGAGCGTCTCACGGATAGGAGTTATATGACTAGCACAAAAACCGTACCACTAAAAAATTTTTCCACCCCAAATATGTGAGGTTCGCCCCTAGAATTGGTAGGAAAAGCATTTATGCTATGATGTGTGTACCGGTAGCACTTAGATTCTAGAACTTGCGTTAGGACCATTCCAAGGCCACAAGTGAGACTACATTCGTGTAGTTAGATTTACTACATGATAAGAGGCATTAGGATTAACCCATTGTTTTACACCTGTGTTTTTGTTATAATTACTTTGGCTACATTGGTCAAGTAATTCTCCCACACCCTTTGCGTTGTACCCATTTTTGGTACACGATACCCCTAGTACACCCCTCAGAGCCTATCTTTTCGTTTCGACCTTTAAGCATTTTACTTAAAGGAAGAATTTGTTACACCCCACTAAAATGTACACCCAAATCGCCTTAGCCTACCTTGTATGCACTCATTTTTAGTGCATTATTGTTACAACATTTGTCTAAACCCAAGTTAATTATCTAGTTGATTACATGGTTGCTAAGTCGAGTCATATCCTTGTACATATTGTTTTGGGACGATTGGGACTCATGGGTAAAGTACTAGTGTAATGGAGTAATGGGGAAGAACATCATTTATTACCCCCATATGTGCTAAATATTTTAAAAAGTACTCCAAGTTTTTCAATTATCTTAATTCGAGTCATTAGATTAGTATTTGTAAAGTTATGTAAAAGTTCAAGTGTAAGGGGAATGCAATGCCCCTATGATGTATTATTTTGGATGGTAGGGTAAAAGTGTATGTTAAGAAAAAAAAAAAAAAAAAAAAAAAAAAAAAAAAAAAAAAAAAAACACAAAAAAAAATGAGAAAATGAAAAATAGAAAAAACATACGGACTACCATCCCGTTTCATTTTATGTTTGTTTTATATTTTTGTTATTTTGTTATTTCGTTTCTAGCTTAAGATCGAGTCTAGTCTTGGCTTAGCAACATTGTATAGTACATGTAATTGACCAAGATCTTTAACTCGCCACCAGTAAAATATCCCGTATCCAACAAAACCGTGTTTTCCTTTTCCCTACACCTAACATTATAACCCATTTAAAAGCCCTCTTTGATAGTTTATCTTAGGTGCTTACGCCTAGTGGAGGAGGTTTTCGATCCTTTCCCAAGCCTATGGTAATCTATTTGCTATGACAGGTAGTGAGAGATATTTTCCGTTTTCATTTATGAGATTTATTTTGATGACACTTGAGAGATGTGAGTATCTAAACACTACTTGTGAGGTGCTAGTTTATAATCTCCGTGCTTATTATGATAGAAGTGGAACGAATATTTGTTGTAATTACTTTTATATTAGCATTAAATGACCCCTAACTTGTATTTTGATTAGAATAAAAGCGCATTTGCTTGAGGACAAGCAAATCTCAAGTGTAAGGGTATTTGATGAGGCGAAAAGTGTACCGCTTTTAAGGGGTCACTTAAACCCGAAATCGTATTTATTTGATCAAATATCGCCCTAAATCGTTCCTTTTGTCATTTTAGGTACTTTTGAGGAGAAATCTGGAAAAGGTGGCATTTTGGACGTTTTTGGAGCATTAAAGTGAAGAATACGACAAAGTCTCAAAATCGGCTGAAATTTACCTTTGACGGCGTCAGAATCATCTCTTGACGGCGTCATGCCTTGGCAAGAAAAGTGGGATGTGAAATTTACTCATGACGGGCCAGTGAGTTAGCATGAGAATTCTGACGGCGTCACGCTTTAACTAAATCAAGGGCGTCACGGCTTAAATCATAAGGGGACGGCGTCACGTTCAAGGTTCGACGGCGTCAAGCCTTGATAGGCCAGAATGGATTTTTGAAGAGCTAAAGAGGGACGGCGTCAAGAAGGTCACCCGGGAACCCTAAAAGCGGCGAGGTGACGGCGTCACAATGCATAAGGTGACGCCGTCAGATCCAAATATCTATATATAGTTTTCTAATTTTTTGTCATTAAGGGAGAGCTTAGTGTGTGGAATTTTGGGATAAAACCCTAAGACGATTTTAGCTACTTTTTCAGGGCTTTTTGCCTTGAGATCTTCCATGTTTCATTGAAAGATAAGTTATCAATTAATCATTCAATATGTCTATGTGTTGTTTGATTCTATCTTATGCTTGTCTTTTGTTTAACATGTTAGGCTAATTTTATCTTGTGTTTGCTTAGATCTAATGAAACCTAGCTATTGATTATTGGTTGTTAGTGTGTTGTTAGTTGTATTGGATGATTGTTTATCTATGTTAGGCTTAAGAAAACTGGCTAACTTCCTATTCGGTAACTTGCTTGAACGTCTTAAGAAACATGAACCAAACGCGTACTAAAGGTTTTTATGGTTGTATTTAATGCACAAGCGAATTCTAGTGATCCCATGTTAGGAGCTTCCTAGCCGGCTCGACATAGGAGTGAAGTAGGAGCTTGTAGAGTTTGGGGAAGTAAGTACGCCACCCCACGAATGGTATTAAGGAATACACCCGTCATCCACGCAACTAGTACACACTAATTAACCGGTAAAAGATAGTTAGGGAGTAAGGAAATCTAAGTAAACACATTTCTCTACACATAAGTTTCTCACCACTTTTCATTTTTGTTATTTTATTTTATTTGCATTTGTAGTAATTTGGGTTAGTTGACTAGCAACTAATTCCGCCCACTTCTTCAAAACCGAGATTTTACTTGCTTTCATAAAAACTATAAAAACATAAAAAGAATCTTCCTCAACCCTTAGACCTAATTAGAGTAGCCTTTCACACCTAACGAACACTATTCCCTGTGGAGAACGATCAATCCCCCGTACTTACCACTACACTATACTACATCGGTCAGGTACACTGCCTGGTGGGGTTGTAAGCCTCTTGAGATCCCTCGAGAGGTAAAACCTGTTGTAAGGTTACAAAACCACGCATCATCTTCCTTAGTAATGATCTTCCCACAAGTAAGTAATCTAGTGCCTTATTTAGTAAAGTTGTAGATGAGAAGAAAGTGGGAAATCATCATATGATGTGGGTATGATCATATGATGATTTGGATAGAAAGATGATTATTGTTTTGATGGGTTTTAATAACCCTTGTTATGTGATTTATTATTATATTGCTAGGTTTTTATTATTTGTCAAGAATGATGATGAGGAAGGAAGATTATGATGATGATGATGATGATGTTTTGATGTTGTATAGCTTGGTTTGAGGTAAGTAAAATGATGATAGCATATGTTATATGAATTTCTATCATATTGTGTTATGTATGTTTATGTTGAGAGGATGAGCTTGGATATGCTTATGTGGTGCCATGTCTATGGCTTATGTGTTGAGATGATGCTATGGATATGTTGATGTTATGTGCTAGATGAGGCTTGAGTAGTATGCTATGATGTAAGTGTTTTATGTATATGATGCATTATGTGGATTGAAGTATAATTGTATGTTATGATCGTTTTACTTACTAAGCCTTTGTGCTTACGGTTTAGTTGTCTAACCATTTTGTAGGTTGGCATGCTTGTATGGATGGCTTGGATATAGTGATTAAGGATTTGGATATGCAAGAGTTAAGGTAGTGTTTATTTAGGAGCTTAGGTAGAATACCGAGCTCATTCAAGATGATACCCCCGTGAGTCCATAAATGGTTTGTAATGTGGAGTCAAGTGTGAAATTGTATGTTAATGGAGTCATAACGATTTGGAAGTCTAACGGTGGGTCTAAGTATGTTTTATGTGTTTTTGAGTAAAGTTAAAGGGGCGTTTGGATTATGTGTGAAAATACCCATTTTGGGTCGTAAACGGGTCGAGTACCCTTGAATCATGTTTGTTATGTTAATCTAAGGCTTTTGGTAAAGTTTGGGTGGTTAACGGTGTGTCCAAGTGAGTTTAATGGTTTATGGTCAATGTTTAAGGGGGGTGTTTGGCAAAAGGGTAAATGTACCCATTTTGATGTGTAAACGGGTCAAGTGTCGTTGGAACATGTTTGGTATGTTAATGTAATGAAGTTGGTCAAGTTTGGTATAAAAATGAAGTGGTATAAGTGGTTTATGGTGTAAATGGGTCAAATGGGTTATTTGCATGACCCGTCTAATTTTAAGGTACTATTTCGGGTTGATTGGGTATGAAAATGATTTTGTATGTTATGTTAATGGCCTTGAGTGAGTTTGGTGTGGATATAAAGTAGCATGGGTCGGTTTAAGTGAAAAAGGGCCAAATTTCGGTTTGGTTATGCCAAATTTCGTACAAAAGCCCAAATTTCGGTTTCGAATTTCGGTTTCAGTTTGGCAGATTTTGGTAAACTTTGAAAAATCATAACTTTTAATCCGTAAGTCGTCACGGGTCGTACCACCTATCGTTTTGAAGGTAATTGAGTCTACTTTCATTTAAAAATAGCCTCAAGGGCTGAATGTTTACCCATTTTTGTCAGTTCATAAAAGAATGACAGCAGGTCAGTTTTGAGAGGTCGTTTCCGCGTAAAAAGTTTCAATTTTTGGTCTAAGCGGGCACGGGGTGTAACTTATTTTACTACGAACTATTTAATACACGATAGTGCTCGGGGTGACCGAGTCTTCAACTGAATATTTATATTCCTAACAATCTCCCCCTAAGGGAGGTCACCCCGATAACAATGTTCTTAAATCAAGCACTCTTTTCATGAACCTTAACTTTGTAGCTCGTATACATTGATTCTTCAGTCATTAGTAATCTTTGTGCCTTCAGCAGTGGACTTGTGACGACTTCTCCTTGTCTTGGATGATTTTGATCATTCTTCAAAAGTATCATCCAACGTGTATCTTCAAGTCATCTTTTGTCCGTATGTCTCCATGTGATGATGTATTCTTTGAGCCGACATGCTCACACTATTTGGAGTCATGATCTTTAGCATCAGAGTTTGCAGAAGCCGTGTTAAAGGTCTTTTAGGTTGATCATGACTTTGTTGAGTTACAATGATGATGTAGTGTGAACATGTGATAGAGGATTGGCATCTTTTCTGCAACCAGCTACAACAGCAACCAGCTACAGCATTCCACAGCTACAATCGCCAGAAGTTCCTGCATACGACAGTTAGCAACAAATCGACCGGTACTTACAGGTTCGGACTTCGAGATTGTTAACAGCATAGTGTGAAAACTCTCTCTAATCCTTACCAAGACAGTTCCTAATCGAAAACCCACAGAGGGCTTTTTAAGATCATACCGTAGTACATCAACGATTAGGTGAGTCGCTGGAGATCACTCCACGACTGTAGACCGTTTGAAACCGCCGCGATCACTAAGCGTAATCCATAACGAATTACCGAAGTGACCTGCTTTCAGGGCTGCTTGATGTTGACCCTGGCAGGAATTTCCATTCAATCATTGAGAATTACATTAGTAAATTTCCTCATGAATGTTCTGGCAGATTGCTAAGATCTGCGTAGGACTCATAAGTTTACAACTGGTGTCCTTAATGTTGAACAACCAGTGTAGAAATAATCCGTGTTCCTATGAGATCTTTTTATGAATCTTGAGGCTCTAGACTTTATAGTGCGTTTTGATTTAGTGAGCGGAGGCTGGAGAGGGACTGCCACCTTTTCAATATCATCTAACTCGGAGTGAGAGAGACGATAGAAATGTATTGAGCTCCGTGACAATTGAAACAAGAATCCTTTGAGGGACCTTGAGTGGCTAGGGAGGGTTGTGCAGCGTATCACTGGGTCCATGATACTTTGTCTTCAATGCCAGCAATCAACTATGTGATTCTGATAGCATATGTATTGACCCGGTTTCTGCCTAAGTTGTAAGGAGGGCTATTTCTTTTCACCCTTTCTCACTTCATTTCTTTTTAATTCTTCAACCCCTTCAGTGCATACCAAGACTTCATTACTAGAACCTTGTTGGGTTTGTTCCAGTTCTAGCTCCATCTCAGTCTACACTCTTCCCTGATTCACTTTTCTCCTTTTTTTAATCATACCTAAGGACTTCTACACTATCTAGTGGATTGTCCCTGGGTAGATCCCTCCGGCTCTGGCGGGATCGTGGGAACTTGAACCTAACCTTACCATCCTTATAACTCCATGCATTAAATTAAATGGTCGGTATTTGGTGTTCTTCCACAATTGCCAAACCAAATCTTTGAAAAATCTCTCAAAGTGTTCATGATTATGAAAAACATTTTGCCAACACTTGAGAGTTTTATACTTCTCAAATGCTCCCCCTCAACATGTGCTCGAGTGATTGTTTTATAAATTTGCACATGTTTGGTAGAGCTCGCACTTTTTGAATTGATCAACTTTCAGTGAATATGACCGATTCGAGACACGCTTACATCACTGGTTAGACCAGCTTGAAATTATTACCCGGCCTGGTCAAGTCCACAGAAAGTTTCTCGAAACGGTACACTCTACTCAGACACATCCTTTTCGAGACACGCTTACATCACTGGTTGGACCAGCTTGAAATTATTACCCGGCCAGGATATGTCCTTTCGATCAATGACAGTATATGTTTCGTCAATTCATTGGTGAAGTCTGAGCCTTGCTCACGTGAGATGCCCAAATCCTTTATGTTTTGTTAAAAACCATTTGCTCCCCCTCAATATGTGCATCGATATACGAAAGATTTTAGCACATATGGAAGAGCTTGCTTTTATGACCAAAACATTTTGCTCCCCCTCAATATGTGCATTGATATACAAAGCAGTTTAGCACATACGGGAGAGCTTACATTAACTTCCAAATCATCACATTTTATCAGAATTTCATATTTAAATCACATTCTCTCCCCCGATCAAAAATTTCAAACCATTTGAGATTTGTGATCCCAAGTGATTTAAATAAGTTTAGAAAATTTGGGAGAAAATGTGGTCAGGTTTAAATGTATTCTGATTTAGGAGCATACTATGCTCCCCCTGAAACAACGAGAGAGTGTCACTGCTGATGTTGCACAAATTTGGCAAGGTGTCAGAAATTTGAACAAATATGCTCCCCCTCAATTAATGACCCGTTTTCCATTTAAAGAGCTGTAGTCATTCAATTGAGCGACGGGTATTTGTGAAAATTTAATACAATTTACCACCTTGTGTAACATCAAGACTCTCTTGAAGAATCAAACAAGATAAAGAGTCTGATGTAAAGAAGACTTCTCTTCTTATACACGAAATGACGCACTGAAACGTACATCAAGTCGGTGAAACATGGATATAAAGTAATCCATGCCCAGGTGAACATCACCCAGTTGGAGGAACAGCCGTCTTTTTGGCGACGTGCTTTCCCCAGAGTGTATCGCGGGTTGCAGTATGAAGTAACTGCAAGCCATTAAGACATGTTTTAACTGATTAGTATAACTTCTGCTCGAGCTTCATTTAAAGATCCGTGTCATTGTTGAATGACATTTCTAGATCCGTAAATGTTATCGATAAACAGAAGACATGCCTAAGTAGGACTATTTTTGGTATTTTCTGATTTTTCGATTTTTATGTTTTTGTTGTTGTTGTTGTTTTTTTTTTTTTTTTTTTTTTTATTTTTTTTAAAAGATATATACAAATATATACAAGGATATGAGAAGATAACCCTTTACTCATCCTTTTCCTCCTGAAGACAGTTGAGAGTTTCTGGAGATAAGCTCTTCATTCCCAGACGCGGGAGAATAAACTGAAACCTTTCTCTCGGAAGAGCCTTAGTGAAGATGTCTGCTAGCTGAAACTCTGTCCTCACAAAATACAGCTCCACGATTCCCTTTTCAACCTGTTCCCTGATGAAGTGATGCCTGATGTCGATGTGCTTTGACCTGGAGTGCTGAACATTGTTGCAACAAAGTGCAATAGCGCTTTTGTTGTCACAATATAGAGGAATTTTGTTGTATGAGAATCCATAGTCTGATAGTTGTGATCGCATCCATAGAATTTGTGCACAACAAGCCGACATAGCAATGTATTCCGCTTCAGTAGAAGATATGGATGTGCTCATTTGCTTCTTTGAAGACCAACTAACCAACTTTTCCCCTAAAAACTGAGCTCCTCCTGAAGTACTTCGACGAGTGTCCTGACACCCCGCATGATCTGCATCAGCATAAGCCGTTAACTCCATGGCTGTGTCCTTAGGGTACCAGAGACCCATATGAACTGTTCCTTGAAGATATCTGAAAACCCTTTTTACTACTTCTAGATGCTTTTTGGTAGGTTTGGATTGATATTGCGCACACATGCATACAGCAAATAGAAGGTCTGGCCTGCTTGCAGTAATGTACATTAAGGATCCAATCATGCTTCTGTACTTCGTTTGATCGACTGGAATCCCTGACGGGTCTTCATCTAGCTTAGATCTATCAATCATGGGAGTATCAACTGGCTCACTTGAATCGAATCCAAACTTTTTCAAGATCTCATATGCATATTTGGACTGATTGATGAAAATGCCTCCGGGGCTTTGAGATACTTGTAATCCTAGGAAGAATGACATTTGTCCCATCATCGACATTTGGAACTTGGAGCTCATCTCATTTGAAAATCTATCACATTCACTAGGGTCAGATGAAGCAAATATGATGTCATCTACATAAATCTGAACAAGTAGTAGATGTTTGTTTGTCTTCCTGGTGAATAATGTTGGATCAACTACACCCTTTGAGAATCCATGATCTAGAAGAAACTTGGACAATGTATCATACCATGCTCTAGGTGCCTGCTTCAACCCGTAAAGAGCCTTCTTCAAGCGATAAACATGCGTAGGATGTTCAGCGTCCACAAATCCTTCAGGTTGGCTCACGTAGACTTCTTCCTTTAAGTTCCCATTCAGGAAAGCTGTTTTGACATCCATCTGGTAGACTATCATATTTAGACTTGCAACATTGGCCAGGAAGATTCTAATAGCTTCAATTCTAGCAACTGGAGCAAATGATTCTTCAAAATCAATGCCCTCTTCTTGTCTGTATCCTTTAGCAACTAGACGTGCCTTGTTCTTTAAAACATCCCCATGCTCATCAAGTTTTACCTTGAAGATCCACTTGAGAGCAATAATCATAGCACACTCTGGAGGAGGTACTAATTCCCATACTTCAAGTCGATCAAATTCATGGATTTCGTCTTGCATGGCCTCGAACCAACAGTCTTTGGTCATTGCATCTTTGACATCTTTTGGTTCGACTTTAGACAGTACAGAATTGAAGAAACACCACAATGCATCGGTTGCCAGTTGTTTACGAGTGGATACAGGACGAGAAGGATTGCCGATGATGTTGTCAATTGGATGATCGTTGGTCCATTTTCTGAGATGGTCATGAGGTTGAGGGTTTTGGATTGATGTTGTCGTGTTGTGTTCTTCGTGAGAGGACATGTCTGATGAGGGTTCAGGAGCAACTATGTTCTCAAAAGGAACATCATCGATAGGAGCAAAAGGATTAACTTCCAAAGAATGATCATCTGCAGATTCTTGTTGCACCGGAGAGGATTGAGTATTTGATGTTGTGGGTGATTGACTTGCAGCAGGAGCATTGAAACTGATTAAGACTGAAGCTGGATGGTTTTCTGAGCCTTGTGGAACTTGAACATCCGCAGCATCAGGTGCAGCTATTGCATTTGTGATTGTTTCATTTGTTGGCTCAAAGTATTCGTCAAACATAGGATCAAATAGCTTCTTCAACTCCTCACTCGTTGGTGGAACGAAAGACTCTGCAGGCGTGTGATTCTGTACAAGCCCTGAACTAATTGGTCCAGGTGTCAAAAGTTTAAGATCGGGTCCAGAACTGGTTTGTCCAGAAACGGTTTGCTCACTTAGCTCGTCGAACGTGACATGGATGGTTTCCATGATTTGTCGGGTTCTCTGGTTGTAGATTCTGTACCCTCTACGGTCTGGTGCGTATCCAACAAAAATACCTACATCTGCTTTAGCTTTTAACTTTCCCAAGTCTAGACTATCATTAGTTGGATAGCAAAGAGCACCAAACACACGAAGAAATGATAAATCTGGCTGCTTGTTGTGAATTAACTCATAGGGAGTCTTCTCATGAATGGGGTGAATCAGGGATCGGTTTTGGGTGTAGCATGCAGTTGCAATGGCCTCTGCCCAGAGAAACATCGGTGCCTTTGAAAATATGAGCATGGTTCTTGCAGCTTCTACTAGAGTACGGTTTCGCCGTTCAACGACTCTGTTCTGCTGAGGAGTGCGAGGTATACTTTTCTGATGTGTGATGCCAATATTGTCATAAAAGTTTCTGAGTTGTTGATTGACAAACTCAGTTCCATTATCAGTGCGGATGATTCTGACAGTCTTGTTAAGCCTTACTTGCAGCTGTTTAATCAGCTTAATGATCACCTCTGGAGTCTCATCCTTGGTTCTCAAAAACTTTACCCATGTGAACCGAGAGAAATCATCTACTATCACCAGAATATATTTCTTTCCATTTATGCTTTGTACTCTCATTGGACCGCATAGATCCATGTGAAGGGTATGAAGAACTTCCAAGTTGGTGTTGACGGTTTTGGGTTTGTGGGTTTGTTTCTTGCTTTTGCCCAGTTGACATGCAGAGCAGAGATGATCTTTTTCATATTTTAATCTGGGCATTCCTCTAACAAGATCTTTGCGGGAAAGATCATTGATGGTACCGAAGTTCAGGTGGTTCAAACGACGATGCCACAGCCATGATTTTGTTTTAGAGGCTTTTGAAAGCAAGCATATGGGAGAGGACTTCAACATTTCTTCGATTGATATGGTGTATAGATTAGTACCCCGACTACCCTTGAGAAGATCTATACCATCCAATTCTCTGACGAAACACGTGTGTTTTCTGAAAGCCACTTCCAGATCAGCGTCACAAAATTGACCCACAGAAAACAAATTGTGCCCTAATCCTTCCACATAGTAAACCCGTGAGATCACACTGTTACCAAACACATAATCTCCATAACCCATAATCGTACCAAAGTGGTCATTCCCGAATCTAACTGTCCCGATAAACTTTTTCACAAAGTTCTTGAGCCGTGAGCGATCCCCAGTCATATGTTTTGAGCAGCCTGAGTCCAAATACCAAAGAACGATTTGTACGACCTGCATTTGAAATCAGACAACAGTGGATAACTGAAATATGTGGATCCCCACTGGAATTTGAGGTCCGTTTGGTTAGCAAACACAAGTTCTGGAGCATTACTCTTTTCTAATATTGATGCCTCTACAGTGGGAACTACTCTAGAGTTATCAAGGGACCTATTAGAATGGCTATGTGTTCCTAATGGAAGGATTCGACCCGTTGGTCTCCATTCTTTAATCTTCACAATTTTATGTTTATTCAACTTAGGCAATGGATTCTTGTTTCATAAACTGAATTTCCTTCCAGTGGGTCTCCATTGATACCCAACCTTAGTGAAGATTTTTCCTGTGGCTCTCCAACTTTTCACATTACTTTCAGTTTTCCTAACATGCATAGTATGGGGTGGTACATGAGATATCAGAGACGACACAACACATTCATCATGATTAACAGAAATTAAGCATTTGTCACATGTTTTACAGACCATTTTAGAATTCGAATTAATTACAGTACTTTTGATACTAGAATCAACACGATTCCATCTAGTCGTTACAAACTTATTGTTCCTATGTTGGACTTCTACTATTTTCTTGTGATCACTCTTAGCCGGCGCAGTCCTATCATTCCTTGCATTGCCTTTAGGCTTTGACCCGCTAGCTTGGGTGTCACTTCTTACTCCTGTAGAAGCAATGATGGGAACATTAGTTTGCTTCACTAACACATGCTTTCCTGATAATGATGTGCTAGATTCTGATGTTCTTGGTGGTAAATCAAAGGACACATGCTTGTTCTTAATAGTGGACGATGAGGCACCTAAGCTATCCTTTTGGTAACTGGACCTAGGACCCGAGCTAATAGAATATTCTAGCTGTTCCTGGATCCTTTTTGTGAGGACACATGCATAACCTATTGCCTTATCATGTGGTTTTCCTATTCTGTCCTCTTCCACAACCTCTCGAAGAGTGTCAAGTCCATCCCTAAGGTGACTCAGATACATCTGATGGACAGGTCTGTTATTTCTTATGGGAAATGAAATAGGCCCCACATCAACATCATATAATTTACCAGCAGAAACCTTTGATGAACCACAATTACAAAATGTACATGGCATTTTACCTTTCACCTGAGTCTTCAGATTCTCAATTTCATTTAGCAAAGAAGTTATCCTTTCATTATGACTATTTCTTGTAACTTTAATTGAGTCATATAACTCTCTGTAATGTTGTTTAATCTTAGAATTTTCTTCTCGAAAACACTCATTTTCATGACGTAGTTTGTTTATGGTGTCTTGATATTCAAAATTCTGAGAATCTGACGACGACGGTTTATTGGTGCCATAAACATCACACTTGTTGGACTTCAATTGGGCAATTTGAGCCCGCAATAGACGAATCGTGTTAGTGTGAGCTTGAATTTTCTCATCCCGTTTGCTTAATTCAAAATACGTATCAAACTCAGGAGCATCCGAAGATGTCTTGGCATTTGATAGTTTACATCTTTCTTCTAAGTGTTGATATTTTAATTGTAAGTTAAGATGTTCAACCTCTAGTTTAGAAAAACGTTTGACCATGTCATCATGATCATCATTTTGAATTTTTTCAAGCAGTTTCAAATTCTCCCCCTCAAGCTCCACAACACGATTCTGGGTAACATTTAAAGCCATAGCATACTCATGATATTGACAAGCAGATAATGCAGAATCAGTTGCAGTATAAAATACATCTTGTGCAATACATCTAGCAATCAAATTATCATAATTGATGAGCATGTTTTTCCTTTCAATTTCGCGGCTCTTAAGTTCTATTGCATATTCATTCACCTCATTTTCCATATCTTTAAACACTACTTTCATTTCTTTTATTTCTGTATTGAGGGCAGTTTGCAGCCCTTCAAAATGTTCTTTGAGTAGTTTAAAGAATGGCATGACCTCAGTTAAGTAACACCTTTTTGCATGTTCAAAACACCTTTCCCCCTCAGTAATGCCGGTTGGTGTGATTCTCTTCTTACATGTTTTATCAAAATCAACAAACAGTTGCCAAAGCACATATAAGCTAATAAAGGTTTTGCTTTCAGTGGGAAGAGACAGCGGCACCAAATTCCTAGGTGTATTGGGAGGATACACCGTTATGGACGCAACTTTTCTAATGAGAGGGGTGTTGGCCTTAAGTTTTTCTTCCTTAAGTTTTTCATTATCCTGTTTCCAGAATATCTGTTCAGGTGTTAACTTCTTTTGAGGAGCAAACACAGCCAAACGATTTTCCTCACTATAGTCATGGGGCTTGATTATTATTCGTCTGGCTATGCACTCGGGATCCCTCATTTTCTCATTCATTTTTTCCCTTGTTCTCTCACTTAACTCATCTTCCTCTTTAGTGTAGATATGCTCAGGCGGGTCGTGATTAGGCATAAACATCACATTAGAATCATTTAATGCAGGTTGGGCTATCTTAGCAATCTCATGAATAGCTACTTTTGATCTACCTACATTGCTTTCACTATGCTTGTCACTTAACTTTCTGTGCTTATACATCATTTGGGCAGTCTGTCTGGTTTGGTCTTGTGTGTACAACTTATCCTCAAGCTTATTTTTTAAGGTTTTGAGCCTAGTGAAATCATTTAAGAGTTCCTTTTCTTTTTCTTTGAATTCTAGCTTAAGTGTAGTTATACACTTTTGTACTTCCTGCTTCTGTTTGACAGACTGTTCTAGCTGGCTTTTCAAAGAATTCAACTCTTGTTTTAATGTTTCTTCTCTTACTCTAGACTCTTCAATAAGTGTACTCATTTTACCTTCTAATTTCTGCTCACGTTCATTAAGCTCAAACTTAGCACGCTGTTCATACATAGCTACTTGTTCTTTATAGATGTTTAGTCTAGTGATCAAGTTATTATCAGGTGCAAGAACTGTACTTTCATGAGTGCATGCATTATCTATTTCACGTGTAATATCTACGGCACACAAGTCATCAACAACACAAGCATCATTTACAACAGAAGATTCAACATTTTGTACATCAGGCACATTTTTCTGACTCAAGTATTGTTCATATGGAATCATATTGCTATTATCCATGTCAACATTATTTGAGTCAGAGACCATTGCCTGTTGTACTTCGATGGGAAACTTTTTTTTATCAACTATTTCATATGTGTCGTATAATCTTAGTACCTCAGATATCACAGAAGCATTTGAAGAACCAGCTTGTTGAGATGGAGAGGCCAAGGACGACAAATTGGCCATGAAGATAGTTTGAGCAGTTGGTTCTTCATCCACATCAGAGTCAAATGCATCACAATCATCAGCTTGGAAGACATTAGGATCATTGAGTGCCATATCTTGGACTGGTTGCTCATCCACACCAGCATCAAAAGTATTATCCCCATCACCAGCCAGAAACAACAATTCTTCCTCATCCAATACTGCTCCATTCTCTTGAGCCTGCATCAACAGCATCTTGTCCTTGAAGTAGTTTGAGTTCTGAGGTCGTTTAGGTTGATTGCAGTTTCTTGCAATATGTCCCAGACCTCCACAATTATAGCACTTGATCTGTTTCCCTTGCCCCTGGTTGGCATTCCCAGCCCTGTTCTGCATAATACCTCGACCCATGTTTCTGCCAGCTCTCCCTTGCACATTTTGAACTACAATTTTTCCATCCTCCACCATTGCAAGATTTCGCGGGTTGGATGAATTTCTTAACTGATTGTTGGTCTGAGGGAGAGAAGCTTTGAACTGTTGCACAAGTAAAGATACTTGATTGGTGAGATTATCAAGCATTTTATCAGTCTGAGTATAGCCTGAGTCAAGTTGAGGACTCATAGCAGATGATGGTTGAAAGTTTGGTACAGCAGTTGCCATAAATGCTAGTGGATCATTGGAAGTGGATGGATTCAACTTCTCTCTTAACACCCGATCAAAGACAGCATGCTTCTTATGTTGTTGAAGATAGGCATATAGCTGTTCATAGTTGGTATCCCTCAGACCTTTGTTGAGTTTGACAGCAGTAACAAATCTGTCCCATTCTGGAGTCATATTGTTCACAAACTTGGAGTTAAGTTGGATGTTGGGCATTGTCATTCTAATAATCCTCATGTCATTAACCAACTTATGGAATCTCACATAGTAGTCTGTAATATTCTCTCCTGGGTTCATTTTGAAATGTTCAAACTCATCATACAATTGAGATTCCCTGTCTTCCTTTGTCAGTTCTGACCCAGCCAACAGCATCTTCACATTGTCCCATACTGCCTTGGCTTCCGTATTGAAGTTGATGAGTTTGTAGACATCCTTTGGAAGACCTTGAATGATGATATTTGAGGCTCTAATATCAGCATCATACCTCTTCTTTTCCTCCTCAGTAAGATCATTGTACGTGCGAGGTCTGTCAATACCAAGTGTGACTGTGCCATCTTCACCAGTAGTCATAGCATCTCTGGTAGTACCCATCTGAAATGGTCCTTCATCAATGGACTTAAGGATGTTTGCCCCATTTTCTTTTCCCAAGCAATAAAGCCGTATTCTTTGTGCCCATGACTCATAGTCTGTCCTATCAAGCATAGGTGGACGGGTATCGGACCCAGCTACTTGAGTATCATCGGAAGGTGTGCTCGCCATTGAGTTAGAAGTATCTTCAGAACCGCTAACGTGCAATTCAAAAACAAACCGCTACCCTTCTAGACAAACCGCTAATAACAAGCCGCTAACACTGAGAACCAAACCTCTATTACAAGTCAAACCGCTAAAGTAAACCGCTGAAACAGATAACTGAACCGCTAATCTAAACCGCTGAAATACAGAAGTATTAAGCCGCTGAAAGCAGAACCGCTAACAGTTAAACATCTGAGGATTAAACCGCTGAGGATTAAACCGCTGAATGCTAACCCGCTGGAATCTAACCCGCTGATATTTAACCCGTTGAAACTTAAGCCGCTGGACTGCTAACCCGCTGAGACAAAGCCGCTGAACTTTAACCCGCTGATGATTAACCCGCTGAAACTTAAACCGCTGAATGATTAACCCGCTGAGACTAGAGCCGCTGAACTTTAACCCGCTGATGCTTAACCCGCTGAAACCCGTAAACCTCTACCACAATACGACAAACCGTAAACCTCTAACACAAAACGACAAACCGCTAGTTGACAATTTCTGACAAACCGCTGCCACTAGTTGACAAACTGTCCTTTTCAGTACAGTTTGTCCTTTTCCAGAAGTAGATAAATAACAAATCGCTAATAACCAAGCCGCTGGAACTAAACAGCCAAATTAGCGTAAACCGCTAACAAGAAACTTTCACCGAATAGCAAACCGCTGCGATGAAACTTGGTACGAACTACAACCCGCTACCAAGAAACCCGTCTGATCTTACACAAACAAGTCACAAACACTGTTGTAACTTATCAAGAACGATCTAAAACACCTTTTAGAACATAAAAGTACTAGTCTTACACAACTTTAACCACAAAACAAGATCAAACAAGGGTTTTTTCTTACCTATTTGTTCGAACCAAAAAAAAACCCAAAAACCAAACACAAATCTGAATATGCACTACACGAATCTAACCATGGCTCTTGATACCAATTGTAGGATATTCAGAAACTAATAAACACAAGATTGGGTGGCTTATATGGATCGAACAAGCAAGATGTTAGAGAGAGAAAGAAGTAGGGAGCCTTTAGAGAGATAAACCAAAAAGAAAAATGAATTGAAAGCTTGCAAAGGTCCAACCCTCTCCACATGAGGAGAGGGGTATTTATAGTTACATGCATAGCCTACTTACTTTGTCCCTAGTGGACTGTGGAGCGAGCTGACAGAGGGTAAAGACCCGACTCACTCCACAATATTAATTAACTACTTTACTACTAATATTACTTGTTTTACTACGAGCTATTTAATACACGAGAGTGCTCGGGGTGACCGAGTCTTCAACTGAATATTTATATTCCTAACAGACTAGGTTGCTCTTTGGGGGAGTAAAAGTGGTTTGTGAATGTCTAAGCATTAATTGCACAAACTTGTCCACTTTTTCTCCTTTATGAACCTATTTATAGACAAGTATAAAAGAGCACCCGTGACTTAAAAGACAAAAGAATGACCTAAGCTAATCAGGACAAAATACTGATGTATTTTGTCCCTATTACAAGAACCTATTTTGGGTATAAGACAATTGTACTTTCTGAGTGACAGTGATGACACTGTTCTTGTTCTAAAGCCTTTCAGGGAAAGTTTGACATTAGCCTGATAAGGACTTCTCCTTATCTCTTCAAATCTATCCCGCCTTGTCTTGCCTTTCTTTCAGTCTTCAGGTTCTTTAGTCTTGGTCTTCAGTCTTCAATCTTCATTCTTCATAGTTGTTGAGGAGACTGGGGTTCAGTGAGTTATTGTCATCACTCACTGAACCCATTATCTTCTTCTTTGGCTTAGGTGACACTCAGGGAGTTCTGCCTCACTGAATGGTGAATCCTTCTTCTTAGACTCGTCCTAGGCATCTTGAAGATAATTCACTGAGTGACTGTTCACTTAGTGACCTGAGAGCATTCAAGGTTATTTGACACTTAAGATAATTTTTATTCAAATCTTTGTTTCAGGACGCTTGGGTACTGAATGGACCCAACAATCTCCCCCTATTTGGATATAAATTTAGCCTAAGTGTTTGATCAGTGTAAGTGAGCAAATGGACTTCTTCTTACACTAAATATACTAGAAAGCAATTAAAGGACACTGATATAATAAACATGGGCCATCATCTTATTCATAATCATTACATCAGTCCTATCATCTAAACATAATACTCAGGGAAAAGTACTCAGACTTCCTTAATTCCCATGAGTTCCAATTTAGCTTTCTTAGACACCAACACCTACTTATCGGGTCTCTCACTCATCATCTTTTCCATCAGTCTTATGAACTCTTCATTCTCAGGGCTCTTCACATGAAGTGCCATAAGCTTGTAGGCCAGAAGAGTTGCTGTTTCCACCAGATGTATGTCACTGACTCTTTGGAATGCTTGTTGACCAAACTCATCAATAAAGAAGATACCAAACTCAGGGTGCTTGATCACTTTGTTGGGATAGAACTTGACACCTTCAGGAGGAGTTCTGTTGCATTGTAGAGCAGCTATAAATTGTTCAGGTTCTTGGCCTATAACTTTTCTCTTCTTCCCTGTGCTCTGAGTTGGTTCAGGGAATGTTAGTCCCTGATAAGAAAATGCCTTTTGATGATCGATTCCTAAGCTCTTGTCCACCCTTTCCAGTTCCTCATATTTGTTATTCAGGGCAGCCAGAAGGTCAGGAACACACCTGTTCTTCTTCTTCCTCAGGATGGGCCCCATCATGTCCCATTCCTTGATCCCATATTCCGAGAACTTGAAAGGTTTATTCTTCTCAGTCTTCCTTGGTCCTCTATGAACTATTATGGCTATGGGATCAGTGTTGGCATGAATGGTCATGTCAGTAATGGGACCTTCACCCTTTGTCTTTGTCATGGCCCAGACATACCTCTCATAGTTCTTCCTCTTTCTTTTAGTGTTTAGCTTGATCTTCAGGTTGTGTTCTTTGATTCGGTCTGCCTGAAGTTTGAGGAACTATTCCCCCTTGATATTCTTCTCAGTTTCTCTGATGACTTCCTTAGCCACTTCAGCAATCACTCGCGTACTGAGCTTTTCAGCCTTGATCCTTTCCTCTTCATCCAAAACTGCGGCCACTTCTTCACTGGTTCCCTTGAAGATTCTCCCATCATCTAATATGATTTCCATGAGTACTGGTGCATCAGGGTCAGGACGCACTTCTCTTGGTGCCTTTACCAGTTTGGGAGGTGAATCTTCAGTCTCCATGATTCCCTTTCCTTTGTCAGTAGGAGGGGGTGTACTAAAGGAGGCCTCAGGGAACTACGTGGTTGTTGTTGCTTCAGTTGGAATGGGTGTTGTAGCAACAACAAGGGCTGAAGAAGTTGAGGTTTCTGGCATGAAGCTTTGAAGAGGAACAACTTCAATGATACCGGTAGCTTTAGGTTCAGGAACCGATTCATCAGGTTTCTCCCCCTCAACAGATGCTTGAGCTTCAGTGAAAGCATCTGTTGACTGAGGAGCTGGGGGAACTTGAGAGGTCTGAAGATTTGTCAGGATGGTGGAGACCATGTTCTTGATTTCCGTTGGTTCTCGTTCATTTGGGAGGATATCTTGTTGCCATGGTGACTTGAGCTTCGGAGAGTTTTAGTGACCCTGGTGGTGTAGTGATTGACCAACTTCAATTAATGTTTTAGCAGGAGAGCTGGTCAAACGCTGTTTGGAAATTTGAGTCAGGCATTCCTTGGGTATCAGAAACTGACTTCTGAATGGCTTCCTGCTGAGACCTTAGAGGTGTAAGATCCACCTCCTTGAGGAGCCTTGAGAAGCTCAATAATGTTGGAGGAGGTGTCTTTCTGAGAATCATGACACTCAGTCAGCTTGGTAAAGAGAGCTGGGTCATCCTTGAACTCTTCTTGAATAGCACTGAGAGACTTGCAACAACTTGTTGAAGTGCGTCCCTTGTTCAAGTCCCAGTGTCTCAATGGCGGTCTTTAGGTCACTGACATGTTGAGCAGTAGAATGCAGTGACTGATGAAGTTGACCGTGAGAGCCTTCAACACAGCCCTTGAAGTCAGCATAAGAGGCTGCTGCGTCAGTATGGTGATCCATTGTTCCTTGATTATCTCATTGAAGAAGGCAGTGTTCGACTTTCTGAGGAATTTGACTAACTGCCTTTCAGTGAGGGTGTTAGAACATTGTCATACTTCTGCAAGTAGTCAGGGTGTTGCAGGAGCAGAGTCTAAGGAGCCTGATGAGTTGTCTGATGATGATGATGTAGGGTGGTGATGGGATTCTTGTTCGTCAGGAGGTGGAGATGAAGGTGGTTGCTCAGTGTGCTGAGGGGAGTTGTAAGCCAGAGGTTGTTCATCAGTTTCCATATCTTCCCCAGCAGCAAAAACCTCATCATCCCCAAAGTCAACCATTTCTTCTTTTGATTCTTCATTGATAAGCATCTGGAGATCAGCAAGAGTAGGAACCAGGTTTAAATCCGGCCCCCCTCAGAAGAGGGCTCGCCTTCGTTTTGGCCAGGTCCTGACCCCTCTATTCCAGCAGACTGGGTTTGATCTGCCTGGTCCTTATGGTCAGTTCCTGAGAGAAGTGCAATGCCATGAGGGGGTGTAGGTTCCATATCAGCGGGTGGTTGCATGCCCCCTAAGTCTTTGTCCCCTGAGGTGCCTTCAGGGACTGGTGGGTTTGATCCAGTACCATCACTAGGCAATGAGATGTTTAGATCCCCCATTCCATCAGGGTTGTTCTGCCCTGACGAAGATATAAGGACCGGTACTCCCTAAGACTCTGATTGTGATTGATTAGAGCCATAAACATGATGTGAAATGTTGGGGTCCCCCTTTCCACCATGGTTGTGCTGCCATGATGAAGATTTAGGAACCAATCCTCCCTGAGACTCTGATTGTGATTTATCAGAGCCGTGAGCGGGATGTGAGAGGGTGTGGGTCCCCTTCTCGGTAGAGTAGTGCTGCTCTACTGAGGATTCAGGACCCTTTTCTCCCTCAGGCAAAAGTGGTGATTTACGAATGCCATCATCGGGAAGTGATTGTTGGATGGTTCCTGACTCCACTGACTTGTGTATGTCAGTAGAGTCTTTAGGAGAGGGTTCTCCCGAGGACACTGAGTGTGATGTCTGAGTGCCCTCCGTTGGCCTTTGTTCTTTGGCCAATTGAGAACTGGTCTCCTCTATGGGTGTCTCAGTGGGCTGGGCCTTTTTTAGCCTTTTTTTCTCAGGATTTGAAGCAGAGGTCTCACTGTCGAGTGGTTTGGGTTGAACCACCTTCCTGGACCCCTTCTTCTTTTTCTTCTTCTCCTTCTTGGAAGGAGAAGGCACAGGTGATATGGGATTAGCACCTGAATGATCATCAAAATGTATGTGGTCAAGGCGACTGGTGTAACCTTAGTGAGGTCTCTAGAGTAATTGGCCTTATGTAAGACATCAGGGTCAGATCCCTGTATATTGGGCCTAATTGTACTCAGAGCCTAATAAGTCTTGAAGCACACAGGAAATGAACCTAGGGTAAGACATGTGTCTTTGCCTGGATTTCCCTGAGAGCTTAACTATGAGGTCTTTGAAGATAATTTCTCCAATGTCAATTTTTCTACCCTCCAGAAGATTGAACACTATCATTTGTTGAGAAGTGTTCAATTGCTCCATGGAGGACTTGTTCCCACCAAGGACCTGAATGACAAAGGTCATCGGTATCCTCCATACAGCAGGAAACCATGTTTTAATGATGGGGGCTTTGGCCAATAGAGTCCTTGGGGCTACATCAGGGTGTTTGTCTTCATGTGGCCCAAGTAAAAGCAATTCGGCCTTTACTTCACTTTCAGTGGGTTGAGGGGCAAAAGTATCAGTGTAATCAAGGCCTGTGGCTTTGATAAAGATTTTTTAATCAAGGGAGAGGGTTTTCCTCCCATTGTTCACTGAGAAGGTGGTGATGGAGTCCTTGATGATATCAGGGTTAGTGACCACCGCTATACACCAGAACTCCCTCAAGTAGTCATGGTATATGACTGGGGTGTCTTAGTAAATGCCGTAGAGAGAAAGCAATTTTGCAGGTATTTTACCATATCCTTATAGGCCATAAATTTTTCCGGATAGGCAAAACTCCCTACGACATTATTTTTGGTAAAATCCACGCTCTCTAGTTGGAATTCCATATTAGGAGCGCATGTAATAGTTTTAGAAGCAGCCATTATAAAAGAAAGGTCTTGATTTTGCAATAAAAATGTCTGGTTTGAGATTTAGAACACACACAGGTTTTGAGAAAAATAGCAAGAGTTTGATTAATATTTCAAAGCGTGTGTGTGTTATTTTATGTGTAGGAAGTGGAGAGAGAGGGTTGTTTTTGCACTATAGCGAATTTTACTCAAAAAATTTGAAAACTGTTTTGTAAAAACGTTTGATATCCACATTAAATGCCACCACTCCACTTTCCCGGGTTTTGCGCAACTGCCAAGGTGAACAGTTGTGCCGTCTGCAAAAAGTGAATTTTGCAGTGTGACGTCACCACATATAATATCAAAAGATATTACTTGTGAGGAGAGGCATTAAATGCCAAGTGGGATATGTGGTGATGATGTGGGGGCCCAAGATGTGGATGCCAGAAGGTATAAGAACATATATTCCTATATTAAATAGGTGTTCAGTTACCAACCTCGGACATTTACTAACTAAATACTTAGAGCATTAAGTATAGCATTGAATGTCATTTGTTTGAGTCTTGAGGCCCCTGAATGACTTTTCATTCAGTGTGAGGATGTTCAGGGAAGGTTATTCAGTAAGACATAAGATTCTTATTCATTGAGAGATTTGTTGAGTCAGGGACCAAAGGTTATCAGAATTTACACAAAGTTGGATGGGTTTAACCAATGGACTGATTCTCAATATCCAACATCCCCAATTCAGCTTTCAGTCTTGTGAAAGTTGGTTCATCCAATGGTTTGGTGAATATATCAGCTAGCTGATATTCAGTGGGGATAAAGTGTAATTCAATGTCACCATTCATGACATGGTCCCTGATGAAATGATATCTGATATCAATATGCTTGGTTCTCTGATGAAGAACAGGATTGTTTGAAATAGCAATTGCACTTGTGTTGTCACAAAAGATGGGAACCATCTTGTAATGGATGTCATAGTCACTGAGTTGACTTTTCATCCATAGCACATTTGCACAACAACTGGCTGATGCAACATATTCAGCCTCAGCTGAGGACATGGCAACTGATTGTTGTTTCTTAGTACTCCAACAGACAAGTTTACCACCAAGGAATTGACAGGAGCCTGAAGTACTTTTCCTATCCATGTTGCAGCCTGCATAGTCAGAGTCTGAGTACCCTTTGAGATCAAAACCTGAACATTTAGGGTAGTACAATCCAATATTTGGAGTACCTTTCAGGTACCTGAGGATCCTTTTCACAGCTGTGAGATGTGATTCTCTTGGGTCAGACTGATATCTGGCACACAAACAGACTGAGAATTGGATATCAGGCCTTGATGCAAGTAGGTACATCAGTGACCCAATCATTCCTCTAAAAAGAGTTTGATTTACTGGTTTACCAGCAAGGCCAGGACCTAGGTTGTTTGGGGGAACCATTGGAGTTTTCACTGAGGCACAGTCACTGAGCTCATACTTCTTCAGTAGGCTTCTAGTGTATTTTTCTTGACTGATGGAGGTTCCCTTATCAGTCTGCTTGATTTGTATTCCAAGGAAGTAAGTTAGTTCTCCCATCATGCTCATTTCAAATTTCTTTGCCATCAGTTTTTCAAACTGTTTGCAAAGTTTATAACTTGTTGAGCCAAATATGATGTCATCCACATACACTTGAACAAGAAAGGCTGAAAGAGTTTCATACCATGCCCTAGGAGCTTGTTTCAGTCCATAAAGGGCTTTGTCAAGCTTGCAGACATAGTCAGGAAACTCACTGCTTTCAAATCCAGGAGGTTGTTGAACATAAACTTCTTCTTTCAGTGATCCATTGAGGAAGGCACTTTTTACATCCATTTGATATACTTTGAAGTTCATGTAGGTTGAAAATGCAAGGAAGATCCTGATGGCTTCCATTCTTGCAACTGGTGCAAATGTTTCTTCATAGTCAATGCCTTCTTGTTGATTATAACCTTTTGCAACAAGTCTGGCCTTGTTTTAATGACTATGCCATTCTCATCAGTTTTGTTCTTGAATACCCATTTCATGCCAATGATAGAAACATCCTGAGGACATTTGACCAAGGTCATTACCTTGTTTCTATCAAATTGTTCTAGTTCATCATTCATAGCCTGAACCCAACTAGGATGTTTCAGTGCTTCTTTGACACTTTTAGGTTCAATATTGGAGATGAAGTCTATAAATAGACATTCATTGGCTGAGGCTGCCTTAAGTTTAGCAGCCAAACTTCTAGTAAGCATACCTTCAGTGGGCTCTCCAATTATGTTGACAAGTTCTATATCTTTAGACCTAGTCCAACTGTCCAGAGGTCTTGGATATTGATTTGAACTTGTAGAGGCCTGATTGGGTGGTGGTGTAGGATCAGGTGCAGAAACTTGAAGATCTTCAGGATCTTGAGTATCTGACTGACCTGGTTGATCATTGAGATTGATTGGTTCTTGAGCACTTTGTTCAGACTGATTGATTTCATCAGTACCTGTTTGTGCTTCAACAAACTCAGTGATGGTTGGATAAGGAAGGTTGTGTGGGATGATGTAATAGGAAATATCAGCATCTGCTTGATATTGAGTGGAAGGATTACTATCAGGATGATATTCATCAGGAGGATATCTTGATGAATCATCAATTCCTATCTCTTCCACTGAGGTGTTTGAGAATCTGATGGCTTCAGTACTCTCATCAAAGGTGACATGGAATGTTTCCTCAGTTTGTTGTCTCGTTGTATTGAACACCCTGAAGGCTTTAGAGACAAGAGAGTATCCTAGAAAGTATCCATCATCAACTTTTGCATCAAATTTCCCTATCCTTGTGATTATGAATAAACACAAGGCACCCAAAGACATGAAAATAGCTGATGTCAGGGATTCTTCCTTTGAATAACTCATAAGGAGTTTTGCTATGTCTCTTGACAATGATGGATCTGTTTTGTGTATAACATGCAGTCTTAACTGCTTCAGTCCAAAAGTGTTTGGATAGAACTGATCCATTTAGCATTGTCCTAGCAGCCTCAATGAGTGTTCTATTCTTCCTTTCAGCAACACCATTTTGTTCAGGTGTGTAAGGAGAAGAGAAGTTTTGAGAAATTCCTTTCTCATCACAGAAACACTCAAGATTATGGTTTTTGAACTCAGTCCCATTGTCAGTCCTGATTTGTTTGACCTTTATGTCATTTTGGTTTTCATTGTTCCTGACAAAGGACATGATTGTTTCAGCTGCCTGACTCTTTTTGGTCAGGAAGTAAACCCAAGTGTATCTTGAGTATTCATCCACAATGACCAGAGTATACTTCTCATGATTAATGGACATAGGACTGATAGGTCCAAAGAGATCCATATGGAGAAGATGAAGGCAGCTTTTGATGGAGAAATTTTGTTTGGTTTTAAAGGATGCTCTATGATGTTTACCTTTTTCACAGGTAGAGCAGGGTTTATCCTTTGAAAACACAAGTGATGGTAAGCCAAGGACCTTGTTTTGTTTGACAAGATTGTTTATGTTTTTGAAATTCAAATGGGAGAGTATCTTATGCCAAAGCCAGTTTAGAGTCTCAGTGGCTTTAGCAAAGAGACAAGTTCCATTCTGAGTTAGAGTAGACATGTCTTTAGCAACACATAGTTGACTGACACTGATAAGATTGTACTTGAGACCATTAACATAAGCTATCCTAGTAAAAACTATTCCACTACAGTTTACTGAACCATAACCTTCAGTGAGACATGATGAATTGTCAGCAAATACCACCTTAGGTCCTGGTTCCTCAACATATTTGTGCAGATATTCCTTCACGCCAGTCATGCTCCTTGAACATCCACTATCTAGATGCCAAACAGGCTCCCTGGCATGTCTCTGCACAAATAGTAAACTGTGTCAGTTTTTTCTAGGACCCCTCCTCTTGGAGGGCTTGGCTTTGATGGCCCTTTTAAAAGGTACAATTGATGCATGGTCAGTAGTGGTATGGACTGTGCTTCCACAGATTTTATATTTGGTTGTTGATGTGGACTCAGTGGACTGAGAGGATGACTTGGTGGTTCCTCTTCTAGCCTGAATGACCTTTTCATGTCCTGAGGAGTCATGAGTGGGATCTCCACATATGTCACAACTAGGATCCATTAGACAATCATCAGGAAGATGGTCATTGAAGCCACAATGTGGACAAGGCTTAGCCTTTTGTCTTTGTTTCTGTTTAGAATCAGAAGGATACTGAAAAGCCTGTGCTTTAAAGTTTGCAACATTGGATGAGACTGTGTATGACAAGTGATCAGAAGTCCTGTGATATTCCTTTTTTCATATCATGCAAAAGAGGATTCTATAACAATCATAAGTGGAATGATTTGTATAGTGACACAACTCACATCTTTGCTGAGGTTTTGAAGATTTTGCTTTGGAGGTGCTTGAGGAAGCTGGTTTGAGTTCCTTACTCTTAGATTGAGGTTTTTCAGATGATTCAATCTTTTCACTCAGCTTCCTGACAAGCTCAGCCAACTGATCATATTTTGAATCAGGGCTTTCATTGTTCACCTCAGTTGGGACTGAAGTTGTTGAGTCATTAGTGGGAACTGAGACTTCAGGTGTGGGTCTCTTCAGGATGGTTCTACCAACTCCTGACTTCTCTTTTGGAGAATGTTGAGAGTAAACTAAAGGTGTTAGATCTGAGCTAGGTGCAGCTCCCTGAAAGACTTTCAGTGGTGGGAGAGGTGTTTGTGATTCTGATTCAGACTCATTGACAGACTCAGTGTTACTGAGCTTATCAGTAAGTCCAAGCATATCTTTGATAGCCTGACTTTCAGGTTGCAAGATTTTCCTAGTCTCAAAGTTAGGTAACTTACTATCTGGGTTGTTTCTTTCAACCCAGTCACTAGACTTGGGTTTCATTTCTTGCTCAAAAGATATGCCAGCTGGAATAAAGGCCTTTTCACTATGACTCTCACTGAGGGATTCAGTGAGTTGGTCTTCTCCTAAGATTTTCTTTTTAGAACTAGGAATAAGACTAACAGTTTCATAGACTTTAGGATTCTTTGTTGTCCAGCTTTCAATGACAACCTTTTCTTTGTTGAGTTCTGTTTGAAGAGCTTGGTTTTGTTTCAAAATTTCAGAGTTTTGAATTTGAAGTGTAACAGCTTCTAGCTTGGCTTGTTTTAAGACAAGTAGTTCATCTCTACACTTGTTTAACTCTTGAACAAGTTTATTGTATTTTGAAAACAAATTAAGTCTTTTCTCTTCAACAAACTTAAGATCAACATTAATGTAATTTAAGTAAGATTGCCAATCAGAATCATCATCCATAGATAGTAAAATATTTACCTTTTTCATGGTGATGTTAACCCACTCTCCATTTCTTGCATGGCTTTTTCCAACAGCCAGCTGATCATTATCTGAAAGTGCCATCAGTGCACTGACTCTTACTTCTTCATCATCTGAGGAGACCTCTTCTTCATCATAGTCATAGGCTTCAGCTACTAGTACCTTGTTCTTTGTTTGAACAGGTTTAGAGGTTTGAGCAGCCTGAGACACTGAGGGAGCGGCCTCAAGGAGAGCAAGTTTAGCTTTAGCTTTTCTATACTTAGCTTCAAAGTCTTTTTGATCATTTTGAACAGTTTTGTTTTGAAAATGTTGAGTAGACTGAAGCATTTTTGGTTGAAACTTGCTAGTTCCTGAAGAAGAACTATTACCAGAGAATTTATATGAGGGTTCTGAGGTGGTTTTAGAAAAATAGTCTTTTGCAAAATGACCCTTTTTATAACATTTGAAACATTCAGTGGTTTCATTTGCTTTTGCTTTAGAAAAGTTTGACTGATTTCTTTTGATAAAACGTTTAGAATTAGCAAGAAGTGCCCTTTCTTGAAATTCAATATGCAAGTCATTAAGGTACTCCTCACTGGTTCTCTCATCAGCCTCATCATCAGAATTCTCTTGGAAATCCTGCACAACACCATTAGAATAAAAGGCAGTGGATAAGGGTAAGGTTGTCAGGGCCTTTTTGGTCTCAAGAGCTTTCTTTGAGTCTGGGTATCTCCTTGAGATTAAGTTTGAATGTGATTAGCATTCCTAAGACCCTGAGAGAAGTTTAACCACTTCTTAGGGAGACTGTTGACAAAGCCAACATTGATTTCATGCCTAGACTAGACTACACCATCATTTGATAGTTCATTTATCAAGGTTTTGTATCTGGTGTAGGCCCGAGAGAGACTTTCAGAGTCTTTGGCCCTGTAAGTGTTATACTCAAGTTTCAGGTCCATAATCCTGTTTTCCTTGGTATCTGAGGGACCTTCAAAGCTATGAACCAAGTCAAGCCAAGTTTGTTTGGCTGTTGTATAGTTAATGTAACACCCCGACCCATAAGGGTAGAGATGTCACAATAATGGTGACATATCAGAAACATACACAAGCATACATCTTCAATAATACAATGGAATACAAAGGTTTCAAGAAATTACAAGGAAATACAAATTTACAAAGGAATAAATACTAAGTCTGAAATATAAATTCTTCTAGTCATCTCTATAACAAAATATCTATCACGGTGTAGTCTTCTAAGTCCAATGGTACTCTCCACTCCTACCTAGCTTCCTACTAAAACCTGCCGCAGGAAAAGAAATGCGGCTGAGCTACGAGAGCTCAGTGAACAGATATAACGGTAACAAAGCAGTAATAAAGAATAGTACAGAGTGTCAGAAATATATGTCATACAGATATAATCAGAATCAAAGGATAAATAAAGGAGTAAGGATAAAGGATAGGGAATAATAAGTAGGTAAAGGTAAAAGGAAATAGTGCAAGGTATAATAATGGTCAAAGGTAAGTAATGTATATGGTAAAGGTAAACAGTAATCCACCATGAGCCCAGAAACAGAGATATAATATATATAACCATGCCATCATCATCAATCAGAGGGGTGTCCTCTCAGTAACCAGATAATATGAGGGGTGTCCTCATGTATCAAATGGAGTAGCTAGCTCCCAGAGGTTGTGAAAGACGTGTATCGCACACACCATCAGTCACCAGAGATATAACATATAATATAACCAGATAACAGAAACAAAACAAATCTAGGATGCATCCATACGCCCCAGGTGGCCAGAGTCTACCAATAAACACCAGATAAAATAAAGTCAGGGACGGGATAGGTCATCTCTCTCCTACCCTAGAGTCAAGTCATCGGTGCATCAATGACAAGGACATGAACACCTCATGCCTAGTGAGTTGGCTCGGGTATCAAACCGTGGTCAGGGTCAAGTATCAAGTATCAGGTCAAAATCAGAGTGTCATATCAGAAGGTTCATAGCATAAGGTTCATGTCAAATAATTCAGAAGTAAATATCAGAGGTTCAGAAATCGGATAGGTTTATATCAGAGTTTATAACAATGTTCAAGTCCAGTTTCAGAATAGTATATCAGATTAATGCTTATATCAAAGTTCAAATTAAGTTTCAAAACAAGAGTTTATAACCAGGTTTAGAATAAGGTTCAAATCAAGGTTCAATAGATCATATCAAAAGTTCATAATCAAAAAGGTTTATAGGTTCATAGAAAGACTTTAATTCAAAGGTTTCATATTAAACTTGTATTTAAAATAATCTTTCAGTGACTTTCATAAAATGATGTTTAGTAAAACCTTTTTATAAAGATAGTCTTTAAAAGAGATTTTCATAAAACCCTTAGTGCATTTTCAATTCAAAATTGGTATAACGTCGTATTCAAAAGCTTTTCTCAAAACATTTTCAGATATAATTAAGAAAGGTTTTCCCATTTCAGTTTCAATATCAAAAGGTCCATATCAGAAGTTCATATCAGAGGGTTCAATATCAGAAGGTCCATTATCAGAAGGTTCAATATCCGAAGGTTCAATATCAGAAGGTTCAATATCAGAAGATTCAATATCAGAAGGTTCAATATCGGAAGGTTCAATATCAGAAGATTATAACAAAGTGGATCATAGCAATGGCATAAATACTGAAACTGACAGATCAGAAAAATGAAAGAGATCATGAGAAACCTGTGAGAAGGTTCAGAATATCTGTACCTTATTAGCAGTGCAGAAATAGACAAGCAAATAAATACTGAACAGATCAAGGCTTCTCCTTCTTCGCACCTAAAGGAGTAGAAGACGGAATTACAAAGGATTCCAATTCAGATTATTACTTTTAGTTTACCTTTCCATTTTAAGTAACTTTCTATTTTTAGTAACTTTCCAGATTTAGTAACTTTCCATAATTAGCAGGTTTCCAGAATTAACAGATATTATCATTTCAGATTAGATTAAGTCCTTACTCAGAGATTATAATGGAATCAAGGTATATTTTAACAAGTTACAGAAGTCTAAGGTTAATTATGACAAGTTCACAAAGTTTAGGGTTTTAATTGTAACTTCATCAATTTCAAAGGTCTAAAATGAAAAATACTTCAAGTACTGATTTAAATACATATTTTATTCAGAATGACATCATAATCCCTTTAGTTTCATAATATTTACAAAACAAACCTTATATTTACATAATTCATGATTTAATCCCTCTAATATCCATATTTATCAAACAAGCATATTATTTTACCAAAATTCAGAATGTCACATCAGAATATTCATATAGCACTATTCAGCCCCTCAGATTTCAGAATTTACACAATTAGTCCCTTAAGTTTACAAAACTTATTAATTAAATCATAATTCCATAATAATTACACATTAGGCCCATAAATACTCAAAATTACACAAAACACTCTTAATATTATTATTTACTCAAAATGACTTCAAGTTTCCAGAATTTACACTTTTAGTCCCTCTAGTTTAATTATTTCAATTCGAATTAACAATTTTATATAATTACCTTTTTAAACCTTTTAATTACAAATCTAACACACATGGCCCTTATTTTATATTTTTACATGATTAGTCCTTGATTAAAAACGCATTACAAAAATACCCACGAGTTTCAGAAAATTACAAAACATCCCCTTTTCTTTTTATTTTCAATTCGTTAGTTACAAAACCATCACAAACCCTAGCATGCTTTCCCAATCAATACACCATAATTATCAACAACCTTAAACATCATTAAATGACCAGAATCTCACACCAAAACCCTAACCCTAACTCCTTTCCTTTTTATTTTATTTCTTTTCTTTATTTTCTAAATTAGCGATTACAACAAAAATTCACAAAACATGATCCAAGCCTCAACAATTCGAATTAGTATTTTTTCTGAGATCATATATATTATATAGAGTCCAAATAAAATAGTGCTCATGCCCAGAAAATTCGTATATAATTATTTAGAGTTTTATTACGTTTTTAAGGTTTAATTCACAAATAATTTATAGATCATGCATGGTACGATTCTATCATTTTATTTGAGACTTATATGATGTATAGATCATGGAAAAATACCAAACCAGATCTGGAACGAAAAGAACAGGCTGAACGAATTAAACTCCTCGGATTGAATAATACGACACCAATAATTCCCACGAGCACAAGAATGATCCCACAACCTTGTATGAAATTTTCACAGATCACATATGATATAAGAGACTCAGGAAAAATGCCAAAATAATTTTAGCATGATCGTATGAATTATAAGGGGATTTACCTCACGTTTTGAACAAAATTTGACAACAAAGAATCCAGGCCTCTATAATTCGAAGTACTAATTTTCTTGGCTTCCTAGCAATATAATGAACTCAGGAAAAATAGTCTTGGACCTCCAGAAATTCGCAGGAATGAGAGATGAATTATTTGGTGGTTTTGTGATTTACGGTATGTGAAAATAGGAAGGAATAAGTGATATAAATTATATCGAAAGTAAAATACCGGTTCTAATGGGATTTTATGCTTAAGGATCGGCCCATATTTGTAAACAAAATTAGATTTTAATTTTGGTTGATCATATCCTTAATTGTTTGTATTTATCTTCACTTAAACTAATTTTATTTATACCGAAATAATTAAAAACAATGTATATTCGGTTTTCAAAATTATTTGTGGTAACATGATAATTATTTTGGACATATGAAAATTATTACAAGACTTGTCTTAAGTTTATTTTACCTTTATGTAATTTATTTCATAAGATTTGAATTAATTTGATGCTTATTATAGCCTTTAATTGAATTTTTAAGTCATAAGGGCATTTTGGTCATTTTACATGTTATCTGAATTTCAGGTATTACAGTTAATGACCGATTCCATTGTATCGTCAGGGAGACATGATATAATGATGCTTTTCAGGCGTTGGTCTTGGTTAACCACCCTTCTCTTATCAATAGTCCACTGAGCTTCAAGTTTAGGTAACCCTTCAGCAGTCTCAGGGAAAAAGGGACCTTCATTGTTACATGTGATGTAGTATGGTTCCATACCAGTCAAGTAGCAAAGCATATGCTTTTTCCAATTGCTAAATTTACCAGCTTATAGTCTGGGAGCAACCGCTGAATAGATTCCTCCCTTTTTGTCAACTAGCTGGGGCACATTACTATCAGCCATGGTAGGATCTTGGTTTTAAAAACCTTTTGAGCACTCTTTAGTTTTTGAAAGATTTTATAAACCAGAGGCTCTGATACCACTTGTTGTCCCCCTTACACAATTAGAATTAACTACAAAGTTAAGCTAATCGTGTTCCATGACTAAGTAATATATTGATTAACTAAACAAAATAAGTAAAACGTAAATGATAAAGACAAGAGTTTTTCAACGTTTAAATTCTTATTAGAAGTTAATCAAAAGAATCTATACCCAAGTGTTTGCAGAAAAAACACTTGGGATTGAAATGACAAGTATGGTGTTGTCTCCTCACTAAACTTAAGCTGGGCTTACGTGGAAACTATAAGGAACCACTGAGCTATCTCAGGGACTAGGTTGCTCTTTGGGGGAGTAAAAGTGGTTTGTGAATGTCTAAGCATTAATTGAACAAACTTGTCCACTTTTTCTCCCTTATGAACCTATTTATAGACAAGTATAAAAGAGCACCCGTGACTTAAAAGACAAAAGAATGACCTAAGCTAATCAGGACAAAATACTGATGTATTTTGTCCCTGTTACAAGAACCTATTTTGGGTATAAGACAATTGTGCTTTCTGAGTAACAGTGATGAAACTGTTCTTGTTCTAAAGCCTTTCTGGGAAAGTTTGACTTTGGCCTGATAAGGACTTCTCCTTATCTCTTCAAATCTTTCCCGCCTTGTCCCGCCTTGGTCTTCAGTCTTCAATCTTCATTCTTCATAGTTGTTGAGGAGACTGGGGTTCAGTGAGTTATTGTCATCACTCACTGAACCCATTATCTTCTTCTTTGGCTTAGGTGCCACTCAGGGAGTTCCGCCTCACTGAATGGTGAATCCTTCTTCTTAGACTCGTCCTAGGCATCTTGAAGATAACTCACTGAGTGACTGTTCACTCAGTGACCTGAGAGCGTTCAAGGTTATTTGACACTTAGGATAATTTGTATTTAAATCTTTGTTTCAGGACGCTTGGGTACTGAATGGACCCAACAATCCTACACCCAAGGCCTACGAGTTTAACGCCAATGATTTTGCCACCCTTATTGCCCATCCTGCTCCGTTCCAGAAGTTTCCGGAACCCTTCCTTTGTTGTGTTGGATTAAGCCGTCACTATACCTTGGATGAGGAAACTTATCCCATTTTTCTTAACGGCAACAAAGAGGGTGGGTATTTGTTATTATTTATATGTTCTTTATCTTTTTATTTATGATTTTTATTCTAAATGTTTCTGTTGGCTTTGCAGAGATGGATTTGTCTGCTTTCATTCATGTTGCGGATACTGATGAAGCGAAAAGTGTACCGCTTTTAAGGGGTCATTTAAGCCCTAAATCGTATTTATTTGATCAAATATTGCCCTAAATCGTTCCTTTTGTCATTTTAGGTACTTTTGAGGAGAAATCTGGAAAAGGAGGCATTTTGGACGTTTTTGGAGCATAAAAGTGAAGAAAACGGCAAAGTCTCAAAAATCGGCTAAAAGTTACCTTTGACGGCGTCACAATTTACCCTGGACGGCGTCATGCCTTGGCAAGAAAAGTTGGACGTGAAATTTGCTCATGATAAGCCAGTGAAAATAGCATGTGAATTCTGACGGCGTCACGCTTTAACTTGATCAAGGGCGTCACGGCTTAAATCAAAAGGGGACGGCGTCACGTTCAAGGTTCGACGGCGTCAAGCCTTGATAGGCCAGAACGGATTTTGGAGAGCTAAAGAGGGACGGCGTCAAGAAGGTCATCCGGGAACCCTAGAAGCGGCGAGGTGATGGCGTCACACTCCATAAGGTGACGCCGTCAGATCCAAAAATCTATATATAGTTTTCTAATTTTTTGTCATTAAGGAGAGCTTAGTGTGTGGAATTTTGGGAGAAAACCCTAAGACGAGTTTAGCTTCTTTTTCAAGGCTTTTTGCCTTGAAATCTTCCATGTTACATTGAAAGATAAGTTATCAATTAATCATTCAATATGTCTATGTGTTGTTTGATTCTATCTTATTCTTGTCTTTTGTTTAACATGTTAGGCTAAATTTATCTTGTGTTTGCTTAGATCTAATGAAACCTAGCTATTGATTATTGGTTATTAGTGTGTTGTTAGTTGTATTGGATGATTGTTTATCTATGTTAGGCTTAAGAAAACTGGCTAACTTCCTATTCGGTAACTTGCTTGAACGTCTTAAGAAACATGAACCAAATGCGTACTAAAGGTTTTTATGGTTGTATTTAATGCACAAGCGAATTCTAGTGATCCCATGTTAGGAGCTTCCTAGCCGGCTCGACATAGGAGTGAAGTAGGAGCTTGTAGAGTTGGGGAAGTAAGTACGCCACCCCACGAATGGTATTAAGGAATACACCCGTTATCCACGCGACTAATGCACACTAATTAACCGGTAAAAGATAGTTAGGGAGTAAGGAAATCTAAGTAAACACATTTCTCTACACATAAGTTTCTCACCACATTTTCATTTTTGTTAATTTATTTTATTTGCATTCGTAGTAATTTGGGTTAGTTGACTAGCAACTAATTCCGCCCACTCCTTCAAACCCGAGATTTTACTTGCTTTCATAAAAATTATAAAAACATAAAAAGAATCTTCCTCAACCCTTAGACCTAATTAGAGTAGCCTTTCATACCTAACGAACACTATTCCCTGTGGAGAACGATCAATCCCCGTACTTACCACTACACTATACTACATCGGTCAGGTACACTGCCTGGTGGGGTTGTAAGCCTCTTGGGATCCCTCGAGAGGTAAAACCTGTTGTAAGGTTACAAAACCACGCATCAAGTTTTTGGCGCCGTTGCCGGGGAATAGTTATTGTTTAGGTTGAATTTTTATTTTATAGGTCTACTCACTAGATTCCTTTCTAGTGAGATTTTTATTTTATTTTTCTAGATTTTCTTTAGTCTATCTATTTCCTTCGTTTCTTTGTTCGTAACCATACCATTTGACATCATGGAAGATGGTAATATCCTTAACCCCCACAACCCACCACCACAACAACCACCACCACCTCCTAGAGCCCGTACTTTAGGAGAGTATTCCCGTCCTAGCCACCATGGCTATCGAAACACCATTGAGCTCACTCAAGGAGCCAATATCACACCCTTGCGATCCGACACCATCCGGTTGGTGCAAAGCAGATGCGCATTCCATGGACTTCGTTCTGAAGATCCTAATCAACATCTCAAGGACTTTCTTAAAATCGTTGATTCTATAGACCTTGATGTTGCCACTCGAGAGACGACCCGATTGCGTCTCTTCCAATTCTCTTTGCGGGACCAAGCTAGTCAGTGGCTAGAACGTCAACCCGCAGGATCCATCACCTCTTGGGATGATCTCACCACTCGTTTCCTTGCTCAGTTTTTCCCACCGGGGAGAACTACCAAGCTAAGGAAGGATATCTTGATGTTTGAACAACGTCAAGGCGAAACCCTCTACGGGGCATGGATTCGATTCAAGGACTTACTTCAAAAAGTCCCTCACCATGGCATAAATCTATGGCTTCAAATCCAAATCTTCTATGACCATGTTGATTACCACACCAAGCGTGCCATCGATCGAGCCGCCGGGGGCAGATTGCACGACAAAAGCGCCGAGGAATCATGGGAGATCATTGATGAGCTTGCATCCGACGATGATGAATTGTGGCAAGTCTCCCACGACGTGCGCTCGGTAGTCAAGACATATTCATCGCCCGATACAGCCAATCAAATCACTGAGGAAAGCGTTAGTGAACTTGAGAAAAGGGTTGCATATCTTATGGAAAAGGAAAAGAGACCCTTAAGTCCACAAAAAGCAACAATTAACTCAGTCTCAAGCGTTAAGCAAATACCATTGTCCGAATCACCCCGTAGGGAAAATACTAAACCCTTCCATAAGCACGCTCCACCCAACTCACCACCTCAGGAACTTAGTCCAACATTCGAAGCTCGAATGAGAGAGTACATGTCAAAACACTCCGAACGGTTGGCAAAATTTGAGGAAGCCGTCTACAAACAAAAGGAGGAAATGGAAGAGAAGATGGCGGAGATGATGAATATTTTGAAATAATACACAAATACAAAAGCCCCTGAAAAAGTGTTGGTGAGGAATGACGCTGATGTTCCTAACACTAAATTTGTCAAGGCCACCTCCGTCGTCCAAGAGGGCGGAAATGATGGAAGAGGGAAATCCATAACTATGGAAGTTAACAAAATTGACCTCATCCCACTTAATAATGGAAACACCAATGCTTACAAATGCGATTCCGACAAGGGAGAGGAGGCGCCCTCTGAGGAGCGCCAATTGGTTGAACCGCCAGTGTCACAACAAGTGAAGCATTACTTGAAGCACGAAATAAACAAGGAGACCATAAACGATTGGGTGAGAAACTATCGACGTACTCATCTACCCAACAAGAAGTCCAAGAAGGTGGAACCGGATGATAAATCTGACACATTACCCGGTGGGCAATTGTATGAATGCCTCATAGGACAAAAGTTAGTGGAAAAGCAGAAATTCTACGGGGTCTTTGAAATACCATGCAGCATTGGAAAACACAAGTATCTGGATGCGATAGCTGACCAAGGTTCCGACGTAAATTTGATGCCTTTGTCCGTTTATGTTCAGTTAACCGATGAGTTTCCATCCATCACCCATACTAAACTCTCCTTTGCAAAGCATTCTTATGAGTATCCGTTAGGAATTGCAGAAGATGTGTTGGTCAACGTTGCCGGATTCCTGTATCCGGTCGACTTCATGATCATTGAGAGAAATGATATGAATATGCCAATAATCCTTGGGGCACCCTTTCTCGCTACCACTAGAGCACAAATCAATTACGAAAATAGCACCATCCAAATGAAGAAGGGGAAGAAAACAGTAAACTTCCCAACGATCCCACGACATATACGAGGTGTTGCTCTGCAGAAGAAGATGGAGGCTAACACTAATATAGTCCGTGGTAATGTTCGAGAGAAAATTCTTGCATGGGAGGCAAGGATTAAGAGTTATATGGAAAATGAGATTAGAGAATGTAAGGATGGAAATAACGATTATATTGAGGCTGATGAGCAACCCAATAACCCCGTTGAATTTACAAAAGGAGACTCAGTGCTCCTAAGGCATTCAGAAACAGAAGCACCTACCAATGAACTAAGTCCCTGGTGGTACGGACCATTCACAATTAAAAGTTTACACCAAGATGGGATAGTAAGCTTGACCAGCAAAGGAGGAGGTGAAGTAACTGCGAATGTCGAGCGATTGAGACACCACCACCCTGATAACAAGGATCATATCTATCAGGGATACGTCATTATGAATGATGGAGTCACGTAATGTACGTGACTTTGAGTCTAGCTACAAGACTCGTTAATAAAGAAAAGCGCTTCTTGGGAGGCAACCCAAGCTTTATTTGTTTTATTTGCTTTGTGTGTTTATTTATTTGTTTGTTTGATTTTATTTGCTTCCGTATGTATGTTTAATTTTTATTCTTATTGATTCATGTTCAAAACTAAGTTGTGAAAATGCTTTATTTTGGTTTTAACTTCGTCTTAACTACATATAAAGGTATTTTGCAAAAGTTAAGTGTAAGGGAAATCTAAATCGGTTTATTAGAACACAAATTAACATGAATCATAATAATAATAAATTAACATACATATTCGTATTTGTTTGAGTCAAATGCTTGTATCGAGTCATAATGATGTTTTGCAGGATTTCCAGGAAGTAAGGTAAAGGTTTTTTCCAGAAATTTTCCGGAAACTTAAAATGAAAATTTTTGTCAGGTCATTTCTGACGGCGTCAGGGTTTATAACCTGACGGCGTCAGATTTAATTTTCAGAAATTTTTGAAAGTTTTGTTTTCATAAAAAGTTTTCATTAAATCTCCAACTTATAATCTCCAGGAATCTGCAAAATTATCATTCCACAAGCATTATATCCTTATATATAGATTTTTCCCGCCGATGTTATGCAGGTTTTCGTGTTTGTTTTCTCAGGTTTAACAGGTTATTTTGGACAAGGAAATGTTTTGAATCAAGCTTGTGGCAATGCATTAGTCATGGAGCTTCAACATTCTCTTTGGAGGAAGATCTAACCGTGTAATTTCATTATCCACCGAGCGAATCAGGGGAGTATTTGATTTCATTCTTTTACTTTATGCTTTTACATCTTGTTATTTGAACATTGGGGACAATGTTCATCTTAAGTGTAAGGGGGGGGTAAAAGTACGATTTTAGAGAATGCCATTGCGCTTGATTTTTGTTTGTTTAATAGTAGATGTGTAATAAAACTGAGAGAAATACTTGTTAAGGTAATTTTAGTGCCAAATTTAAATTTTTTTACAACATATAGGAGTGAAACTTTGATCTTAATGAGCGTCTCACGGATAGGAGTTATATGACTAGCACAAAAACCGTACCACTAAAAAATTTTCCACCCCCAAATATGTGAGGTTCGCCCCTAGAATTGGTAGGAAAAGCATTTATGCTATGATGTGTGTACCGGTAGCACTTAGATTCTAGAACTTGCGTTAGGACCATTCCGAGGCCACAAGTGAGACTACATTCGTGTAGTTAGATTTACTACATGATAAGAGGCATTAGGATTAACCCATTGTTTTACACCTGTGTTTTTGTTATAATTACATTGGCTACATTGGTCAAGTAATTCTCCCACACCCTTTGCGTTGTACTCATTTTTAGTACACGATACCCCTAGTACACCCCTCAGAGCCTATCTTTTCGTTTCGACCTTTAAGCATTTTACTTAAAGGAAGAATTTGTTACACCCCACTTAAATGTACACCCAAATCGCCTTAGCCTACCTTGTATGCACTCATTTTTAGTGCATTATTGTTACAACATTTGTTTAAACCCAAGTTAATTATCTAGTTGATTACATGGTTGCTAAGTCGAGTCATATCCTTGTACATATTGTTTTGGGACGATTGGGACTCATGGGTAAAGTACTAGTGTAATAGAGTAATGGGGAAGAACATCATTTATTACCCCCATATGTACTAAACATTTTTAAAGTACTCCAAAATTTTCAATTATCTTAATTCGAGTCATTAGATTAGTATTTGTAAAGTTATGTAAAAGTTCAAGTGTAAGGGGGATGCAATGCCCCTATGATGTATTATTTTGGATGGTAGGGCAAAAGTGTATGCAAAAAAAAATAAAAAATAAAAAAAAATAAAAAAATAAAAAATAAAAAATCAAGAAAAATACAAAAAAAAAATGAGAAAAAGAAAAATAGAAAAAACATACGGACTACCATCCCGTTTCATTTTATGTTTGTTTTATGTTTTTGTTATTTTGTTATTTCGTTTCTAGCTTAAGATCGAGTCTAGTCTTGGCTTAGCAACATTGTATAGTAAATGTAATTGATCAAGATCTTTAACTCGCCACCAGTAAAATATCCTTTATCCAACCAAACCGTGTTTTCCTTTTCCCTACACCTAACGTTATAACCCATTTAAAGCCCTCTTTGATAGTTTATCTTTGGTGCTTACGCCTAGTGGAGGAGGTTTTCGATCCTTTCCCAAGCCTATGGTAATCTATTTGCTATGACAGGTAGTGAGAGATATTATCCGTTTTCATTTATGAGATTTATTTTGATGACACTTGAGAGATGTGAGTATCTAAACACTACTTGTGAGGTGCTAGTTTGTAATCTCCGTGCTTATTATGATTGAAGTGGAACGATTATTTGTTGTAATTACTTTTATGTTTGCATTAAATGACCCCTAACTTGTATTTTGATTAGAATAAAAGCGCAGTTGCTTGAGGACAAGCAAATCTCAAGTGTAAGGGTATTTGATGAAGCGAAAAGTGTACCGCTTTTAAGGGGTCATTTAAGCCCTAAATCGTATTTATTTGATCAAATATTGCCCTAAATCGTTCCTTTTGTCATTTTAGGTACTTTTGAGGAGAAATCTGGAAAAGGAGGCATTTTGGACGTTTTTGGAGCATAAAAGTGAAGAAAACGGCAAAGTCTCAAAAATCGGCTAAAAGTTACCTTTGACGGCGTCACAATTTACCCTGGACGGCGTCATGCCTTGGCAAGAAAAGTTGGACGTGAAATTTGCTCATGATAAGCCAGTGAAAATAGCATGTGAATTCTGACGGCGTCACGCTTTAACTTGATCAAGGGCGTCACGGCTTAAATCAAAAGGGGACGGCGTCACGTTCAAGGTTCGACGGCGTCAAGCCTTGATAGGCCAGAACGGATTTTGGAGAGCTAAAGAGGGACGGCGTCAAGAAGGTCATCCGGGAACCCTAGAAGCGGCGAGGTGACGGCGTCACACTCCATAAGGTGACGCCGTCAGATCCAAAAATCTATATATAGTTTTCTAATTTTTTGTCATTAAGGAGAGCTTAGTGTGTGGAATTTTGGGAGAAAACCCTAAGACGAGTTTAGCTTCTTTTTCAAGGCTTTTTGCCTTGAAATCTTCCATGTTACATTGAAAGATAAGTTATCAATTAATCATTCAATATGTCTATGTGTTGTTTGATTCTATCTTATTCTTGTCTTTTGTTTAACATGTTAGGCTAAATTTATCTTGTGTTTGCTTAGATCTAATGAAACCTAGCTATTGATTATTGGTTATTAGTGTGTTGTTAGTTGTATTGGATGATTGTTTATCTATGTTAGGCTTAAGAAAACTGGCTAACTTCCTATTCGGTAACTTGCTTGAACGTCTTAAGAAACATGAACCAAATGCGTACTAAAGGTTTTTATGGTTGTATTTAATGCACAAGCGAATTCTAGTGATCCCATGTTAGGAGCTTCCTAGCCGGCTCGACATAGGAGTGAAGTAGGAGCTTGTAGAGTTGGGGAAGTAAGTACGCCACCCCACGAATGGTATTAAGGAATACACCCGTCATCCACGCGACTAATGCACACTAATTAACCGGTAAAAGATAGTTAGGGAGTAAGGAAATCTAAGTAAACACATTTCTCTACACATAAGTTTCTCACCACATTTTCATTTTTGTTAATTTATTTTATTTGCATTCGTAGTAATTTGGGTTAGTTGACTAGCAACTAATTCCGCCCACTCCTTCAAACCCGAGATTTTACTTGCTTTCATAAAAATTATAAAAACATAAAAAGAATCTTCCTCAACCCTTAGACCTAATTAGAGTAGCCTTTCATACCTAACGAACACTATTCCCTGTGGAGAACGATCAATCCCCCGTACTTACCACTACACTATACTACATCGGTCAGGTACACTGCCTGGTGGGGTTGTAAGCCTCTTGGGATCCCTCGAGAGGTAAAACCTGTTGTAAGGTTACAAAACCACGCATCAGATACCACGAAAGTGGTTACGGAAAGGGAGCGTGTGGAGGGAGAGCCAAAACTGTTGGATTCCACTGTAGGTCGGACGGTTGCGCACCTTCCCATTGCACCCGTCCGTTCGAAGGGTGAGTTAGAGGCAAGTATTGACAGAGAGTTTGGTGATGAAGGTGGTGGTGCTAATCAGGATGATACTGCGACTGGTGCTGGTGGTGTGGGACCGAGTGGTTCCGCTGCTGGTGGTGGAAATGACTTGGAGATCCAGCCGGTTCTTGAGACTGTTGTCACGGCGGCTGAAGATGCTACTGTCGTGAAGCCTAAACAGAGGAAGAGGGAAGGAGATGGTGCTGGTAAGCCTAACCGTTCTCCGAAGAAGTTAAGGGATGATCATGGAGATTCTAGCAGGTCTGCCATTGGTGGCAAATCTAGGTCTGTTATCTAGGAGTTGCTGAAAAGGAGTATGCTGGATGCGGAAGTTGGGGTTAAAGCTTTGCCTACCATGCCTCTTATTACTTCTTCTGTGTCAATCACACCGGAGCGTGAAACGGACACTCAATCTGACACTATAGCTGGGCCTCAAATCCGCTCTGTTGATCCTTCCGGAAGGTTCGTTATCTCCCCAGATTCTTCACATCATTCTAGTACTCATGATGCTTGTTAGGAATATAAATATTCATATGAAGACTCGGTCACCCCGAGTACTCATTAGCATTAAGTAGCTCGTAGGATTATTAGTACTAATTTAATTATCATAGTATTTGTGGAGTTGGGTCGGGTCTTTACCCACTGTCAGCTCACTCCACAGCCCACATGGGGCGTCTATGCTTGGTGTATAAGTACCCTCTCCCACAAAAGGAGAGGTGTTGGAAATTAAGATAAACAGTTAAGACTGTTGCATCTAAGTTGGTACTGCTGGAAGATATTGAAGACAAGGCTGACAGTACTAAGTCAGTTAGTACTGCTCACACATTATAGTTAGTACTGCTTATAATTTTTCTAATCGTATAGAAGATAAGTATAAAAAGGATTTTGTGTATATCTTACTTATATAGATGATAGTTATCTTGTACAGGAATCCTTAGTCTATAAAAGGATTGCCTAGGTTATTGAATAAAAAACGAAGTTATACGTATTGTTTTGCTAAGATTCAAGGTTGTAAACCCTAGTGATAGGAGATCACTCGTATTATTGAATTAATAATATTGAATCATTGAAGTGAATTATTTGTCTCTTGTTCATATATACATTGTTTCATTCGTTCATACAAAACACATCAAATAAATCTTCTGAGTGCTTGCTAGTAAATTCCGCGTGCTAGACTAGCATTATTCAAAGTATCTATCTAATACAAGGAGTGTGTGTAGATCCAGTCAAGTGGTATCAGATCCAGGTTACTGATACTTTGATTTAGAAGATCCAAACGAATTTGTTTAAGAAGAAGATGGACATGGAGACAACTACAAGTCAAACCAACATTGCTGCTAAACTACCAATGCTTAAACCCAATGAGTTCGATATGTGGAGATTAAGAATTGAGCAATTTTTTCAAGTGTAGGATTATGCACTTTGGGAGATCATAGAAGAAGGTAATTCCTTTAAGCCCACAACCACAACGACTGTTGTTGAAGGTAAGACTGAAACAACGGTGCAAACAAAGCCAACTACTAGTGAAGAGAAAGCTCAGCATAAGAATGATGTTAAAGCAAGGAGCATGCTGCTGATGACAATCCCCAATGATCAATTACTGAACTTCAGTAAATACAAGTGTGCTAAAACTCTTTTTGAAGCTATTGTTTCAAGGTATGGTGGGAATGAAGCCACCAAGAAAACCCAGAAGACCCTTCTCAAGCAACAGTTTGAGAACTTCACAGCAACAAGCAATGAGTCACTAGATCATATGTTTAATAGGCTTCAAAAGCTAGTGAGTCAACTTGCTGTTCTAGGAATTGAGATGCCTCAGGAAGATCTCAACTCAAAATTCCTAAGGAGTCGACCATCAGAATGGGCCATGCATGTGGTTGTCTGGAAGAATAAGCCAGCCATTGATTCTATGAGTCTGATGGATCTCTATAGCAACTTCAAGATAGTAGAACATGAAGTGAAGAAGTCTGCTGGATCAAGTTCAAGCTCAAGTTATGGAAATTTGGCCTTTGTGTGAACTCCCAGTACCTCTAATCCAGAAGAAGAAGTTCAAGTTGCTGGAGCAGTTGGTACTGCTAACTCTAACAGTGGTACTGTTAGTAGTACTAATGGACTTTTGACTGAAGACACTTATTGTGCTTTCCTTACTACACAGCACAATGGTACTATGTTGACTCATGGAGATCTTCAAGAGATTGATGAAGATGACATTGAAGAGATGGATATCAAGTGGCAGCTCTCTTTTCTCAGATTGAGAACTAAAAGATTCTTGAAGAAGACTGGCAAGAAGATAATCATAAACAGCAATGATGTTACTGGGTATGATAAGTCAAAGATTGAGTGTTTCAATTGCCACAAGAAAGGTCATTATTCAAGGGAGTGCAGATTGCCAAGACAACAGGATGGCAAGAGTAGAGGATTTGGAAGCAAATCAAGGGTTGTGGAAGTTACAGACTCAAGCTCAAAGGCTATGGTTGCCATTGATGGCTTAGAGTTTGATTGGAGCTACATTGCAGAGGAGGAAGCAGAAGCATCAACAGAGATGGCACTTATGGCTTTCTCAGACTCTGAGGTACAAGTTTCTAAATGTTCTAAATCATGTGATGCATTAAAAGAATTAGAAACACTTAGAAAACAATATGAAAATCAGAGAATAGAGCTAAACCAGACTGCTTTTAATTTAGCAAATCATAAAAGGGCTTTAGCTATATTAGAAGAACAAATTGTTCATTATAAAGGTAATGAGTCTAAGTTTGCTGATGATATGATTATTCTTAAGAGAGACTTAATGTTTAGGGAAAATGAAATTAGTGTGTTGAAACATGAACTGGAAAAGATAAAACAGGCAAAGGAAAACATTCAGATGAGTGTTAACACATTAGAGTTTGCATCTAAGGGTGTTAGTAAGATAGTTGAGTGTCAAATCCTCAATAAAGCTAAGTCAGGCCTAGGATACAAATCAGTTCCACCTCCTTATAGGGGAATTCCAACACCTCCAGGCATTGACCTAGAACACACAGGACTACCTGAATTTCAACTACCTGAGCTTAAATATGGTCCTCAACCTAAAGAGAATGTAGTTGATAAACCTGTGTATGATAGTGCAAGTGATGCCTCACTTTCTGAGGATAAGGTGTCCTCAGCTAAGGACTCAGATGCTCCAACCATAGAGGAATGGACTTCTGATGATGAGGATGATCAGGCTGTGGTTAAGCCTGTTAGTGTTAAAGTGGAGGAACCAAAAGTTCCCAAAGTGGTCAAACCTGAGACTGTTAGGCCTAGAGCTAATGCAAAACCTTTTAGACCAACAGTTAGGTATGCAGAAATGTATAGAACCACAAACAAGCCAAGAGGTAACCAAAGGAATTGGAATGGCCTCAAATCTCACCAACTAGGTGATGATTTTGTTTGTCATAGGAAAGCTTGTTTCTCATGTGGTAGCTTTGACCATCTTGCATTTTATTGCAACAACAGGGTAACTAGGTATTCAACTCCTAGGGTGAACTCAGTAAGACCTCCCACTCACCCTACAAATGCTAGAATGATACCTAGATCAGTTTTGTTAAGGTCTGGACTAAGAACAGTTAATACTGTTAGACAAACAGTTAATACTGCTAAATCAGCAGTTAATACTGTCAAACCAAATAGACCTTTTTACCCTAGACAAACAGTTCAAGGTGCAAAAACTCTTTCTAAATCAGCACCAACAACTGTTAGAAAACCATTTCAAAACAAGGCAGTGATTAATAAACAAGTTTGGAAACCTAAAGTTGCAATTGCAAACCCAGCAGCTCATACTGCTAGGCAAGCAGTTAACAATGGAAGTTTTAAAAACACTGCTAAGGGAAATATGGGTAATGGTATTACTGCATTTGCATCATGGGTTTGGAGACCACTTCAATCTAATGGTACTCCAACAGTTCTAAAAATATTTAATTATGTTGATGCTAGAGGCAAGCCTAAGTCTGTAATGGCTTGGGTTCCACAAGGAAATTAATTTTTCTTTTTATATGCATTGTTAGTCATATGCTTGTTATGTTGTGAGACAAGTGCTTTGCACTTTGTTTTCTATTGTTGGACTAACAATTGCAGGATGAGTGGAGCTTGTGGATTAAATGCTTTATGTTTTGGACTGAATGGTGATTTGGAGCTCAGTGTGTTATCTGTGCACACAACAAATGGTTATTGGTTCACCATGTCTAACCCACATAAGAACCAACTAGTCCAGACCAAACGGTTTCTGGTAAAGACTAATCAAATCCGTTAATGGTTGACAATTTACCAAAAATTATATGGTTATCAACTCACCATATCTAACTGTGAAGAGTTGGCTAGTCCAAAGCAAACGGCTATTGGTAAAGACATATCAAATCCGTTGATAGCTGATAGTTTGCTAAAAACTATATGTGTGTTATAATATTTTAGAAACCATATAAGTTTATACTGTTCTTTGAAAATTTTGATAAAGGTTTGTACTGCTAGTGCAAAGTTTATACTGCTAGTGTAAACTTAGTACTGCTGAACTAGCCGTTATAACTGACGTGTCAGTAATTAATTTTTGGTTAAAAACTAGCCGTTGGCGGTTTGTTGCGATTTTTACTGATTGAATTACGATTTTCGAGGGATCCTCTTCAATAATATCTCATCTAACTTTGATCTTCTACTTTCTAACCTAAATCTTCATTATTCACCACAGTTAAAATCAAACTTTACTAAGAACATCATGGCTAATTTGGATTTTGTCAAGACACACAATCAAGTCGCTTTTCTTGAGAAAACAGAGGAGGGAGATGGACCGAAATTTTATGAGATTGTGGATTTTCTAAACCACTCCAACATAAGGTATGCTTTAACTGTCTCTCCTACTCTTTATGTCTCTCACATCACACAGTTCTGGCAGAATGCAACTGTCTTGACTAGTGAAGATGGAGACTTAGAAATTCATTCCAAAGTGGATGGCATATCGTTTGTTGTTACCGAGTCTGCACTTAGGAGACATCTTAAGTTGCAAGATTCAGATGGTATCAACACTATGCTTAACACTGAAATTTTTGAACAACTTTCAAGAATGGGGTATGACACATCCAACCAAAAACTGACTTTTCAAAAAGGATGTTTCTCCCCACAATGGAGATTTTTGATACATACTCTCCTACGCTGCTTAAGTCCCAAAAAGACAGCATGGGAGCAATTCAGTAGCAATATTGCTATTGCTCTTATTTGTCTGTCAACTAACAAGGTCTTTAATTTTTCAAAATTTATTTTTGAGAGTATGGCATCAAATGTTAACAGCAAAACCAAGTTTCTTATGTATCCAAGATTTATTCAAACTTTTCTGAATAAGAAAAAGAATTTGCTCAAGAAACACAAAGAAACTTTTCCTACACCTAGCCTACAATCAAAGGTTTTTCAAAACATGGCTATGGCAAGTAGATTGTTTTCAGGGGTAGTAGTACCTCTCTTTCCAGAAATGCTTCAAATTGAATTGAGTGAAGGTTCAGAAAATCCATCTGATACCCAAACACCCCCAACCATCACAACTTATAGGAGAAGGTCTAAACCTAGTCATACTAGAGTTGCAACTGGATCCTTGCCCCATGATTCACCGCTCCTAACAGGTCACACAGTTAGAAGTGATGAGGGCAGTTCTTCACAAAATGAATTGATGGCTCTTTGTACCAAGTTGTCAGCTCAAGTAGAATCTTTGGAGAAGGAGCTCAAGTCTCATAAAGCAAATTTTGCCAAAGTATACACCAAGCTAACTGTTAGGGTGAAGAAGCTAGAAGAACATCTAAGGAGGAAAAGGGCAAGAGCTATATTAGATGAAGATTCTTCTGATGGTGATTATTCAGATGATTCAGGTGATGATGATGGTGGTGATTCTCCTAAACAAGGGAGGATATCAGATAAAGGCAAGGGGGATAGTTCTAAAACTCAAGGGAGGCATGATGAAGGCACTAGTGAACATGATGAAGGTTTTGGTAATGTTGCTGATATGGATGTTGAAGATCAGGAACAACAAGAAACTACTCAGAAAGAAGAAGCAGTTCATACGGGTGAGATAGAACAAGAAACAGTTCATACGGTTGAAATAGAACAAGAAACCGTACAAACTGCTGAGACACATTCAGATACTGCTGAGACAGAGTATGAAAGAAAAAGATCAGCAAAAGGAAAGAAGCCAATGACATCTAAAGAAGCTGAACAAGAACAAGAAAGACTTAAGAAAGAAAAACCAAAGACTCAAGCACAAATAGAGTTTGATGAAGAAGTTGCAAGAAAGCTTCTAGAAAAGGATTTAGCTGATGAACAAGCTCAGATAGCTCAAGATGCCGAATTAGCAAGGAAGTTGCCTGCAAATGATGTAAGAAACATAGCTGAATTCATGGAGAGAACAAGATCTGAAGATATTGATCAAGAATGTGGAAAACTAGAAGGGGGGTTGAATAGTTTTACGTCCTTTTAATTTATGAAAACTTTTGTTTACTTTTTAAAACTTCGATTCTATCTTATGTGAATTCAACTCTTGATCAATATGAACATATATAAGCAAATATAAATAAGTAATGCAAGTAAGGTAAATATAATGAAATAAAAGAGAGAGATGGAAAGATCAAACCACAACACGGAGATTTATAGTGGTTCGGCTACAAGGACACCTTCCTTGCCCTACTCCACTCCTCGAGTCACCTACTCGAGAGTTTTCTTCACTATGTCAACAAACTCCCTTATGGCGGAGAAACCTTACACAACTTTAGCTTACACCGGCTTAACGACACAAAGCTAGATGTCGAGTCCTAATCGTAGCTAGAACCAATCTCACAACTTATACACAACTTCTACACGACTTAATCACGACTTCTTCACGACTTCTTCACAACGGCTTCACGACTTCTTCTTCACGACTACTTCACGACTACTTCTTCACGCCTACTTCACGACTACTTATTCACAACTACTTCACAACTAATTTACAACACTACTACGTAGTTACACTTAGATCTACTTATCACAACTACACAACACTTTACACAACAATACAATTGAATGAGGTAAGTAATAACACTTCTTCACTAGTTGAAGTAGAGTTCTTCTTTTGCACTTTTGGTGGTGGAAGCTTGGATCACTTAGAAACCAATGCTTAAGAAAATATGATCAAAGGATTTACAATGTTTTAAAATGAATTTAGAACAGAAAGTTTTAGTGTGCAAAAGGTAAGTAAAAGTCCAGGAGAAGACTGGTATTTATAGGAGAAAAATTGGACAGCTGGAAGTCTACTGGAGCGGGGGCGGTCCCCTTAAATAGGGGGCGGTCCCCTTAATAATTAAGGGGGCCGCCTAGTAAAATTAAGGGGGCCGCCCCTTCTGTCCGTTGGCCAATTTTGTCCTTTTGTGGGGAAGGTTTTTCTGGAACATTTTAACTGATTTTGGTTAAAAAATTGAATTTATATTTTTATAAAAGATTAAACATTTTTATTTAATGCCAAAAATGTTTTTCAAAAATATATAAAATGTTTTTGATGTTTTATAAAAAATCTAGTTATTAAGAAAATGTTCCTTTGATCATATAATGCATTAAGCATTAGTTCATTCATACCTTAAGTGATTTGAGTTGTAGAAATAGATATTTACAACTAAATACTTGTTTACGTCATAATTTTACGATTAATGATTTTACATTTTGTGATTATCAAAACGTAGAGATATCGAAAAATATTAATAACGTGTTTAGGCATTATTTATATCAACAATCTCCCCCTTTTTGATGATTACAAAATCTAAACTCATTAAATCTAAAAATTAGTTTTTAGACAAGTATTTAGTGAGTTTACATCTATTTCTCCCCCTTTTTGTAGAATCAAAAAGGTTAAGCCAACAAGTTTTAGTAATTAAATTTGTCGGGACGAGAACTCCCCCTTGATGTGTACTCCCCCTCGTTTGGGGGCACCAAGGAAACGAGCTATGGAATGCTTGCAAAAAAAAATGTTAGAAGCACAAGTATATATAACAACAATAAGCAAGCATATAAAATCATTCATTCAATAAAGGTGTTGTGTATAAATACACAACCAAAAGATTACAACATGCAAGCATACAAAAAAAAAAAAAAAAAAAACTACTAATTAAACTACATAATCATCTTAGAGGTACATGGTCTTCCATGGAGCTTGCTTGCAAGAAGGGTTTAAAAAAATTATTTTTAAGCATTGCATATGCTTAATTGGGTGAAAATGGAGGTGGTGGTGGTGTAGTGGGTGAAGGAGGTGGAGGAGGTGGTGGTTGTGGGTTGGCAATCATGTGTTCAAGAGATGAAAACATGTAGTGTATCTCATCTCTAAGACCAAAGATTAAGGTCCGGTTATGGACGCAACAAAGACAATTATCACCATGGGCTTCAAGCATTGCCCAAGGTATAGGAAAGAATGGTGGTGGGGTTGGTGATGGTGAAAAATGAGCATCAAGAGGTGTGATGGGTGATAGGGAAATGGCAAGTTGGGTGTATGAAGGTTCTTGAGTGGATGGTGGTGATGATGCTCTTGGTGATGATGTTAGGTGAGTGTGGATGTAGTCATTTATGGATGAGGTAGATGGAATGGAGGAAGATGAAGCTCCATGGGTGGATGGTGTTTTTGATGGTGCATTTGGTGCACTTGGGGATGAATTTTGAGGTGGTGGTGATGGAGTTTTGGTGTCATCTTGGGTTAGGTCAATGAAAGGTTGTTTTGGTGGTATGATAACAAGTCTTTGTTTCCTTGAAGGCTTAGAGATGGAGGATTTAGGTGATAGCATTGTGGATGACAATGGGTGTTTGATGAAGGTGATGGTTGATGAAGTGAAAGGTAATTGTAAGGAGGGTTTTTATATTGTGAAAATGTGGTTGATTTAGGCAAATTGTGGAGATATTGTGGTAATATTCCAAGTCCAGTTCGTGCATTAAGGGTAATGGTAGCTGGGGCTAGGTAAAAGTGGTCACAAGATGCAAAAGGAAACAGTAAATTTTACTGTCCAGATGGCCGGTCCCCTTAATTGTTGGGCGGCCCCCTTAAAAATTAAGGGGACCGCCTAAGGAATTAAGGGGGCCGCCCATCTGGTGATTTCCCAGGCGACCAAATTTGAAAAATTTCCAGAAAAAGGTTATTTTTAGGGTGTCTTTGCAGCAAGTTCCATTTGGATCATGTACATCAAGAATGATTAAATATTATCAATTGCATATTTAAAACAATATCATGAAACAATTATATTAGAAGCATAGTCACATAATTTCAAATAAACTAGTAGCTAGGTTCTAATAAGTTTATCAACTAACATAATAAAAGACATAGCAAGCAAGTGTCAAGATAATAGTACTACATATAAGTGTCTAATAAAATTCAATTAAACATTCATCAAATATGTTTATTTCTTCTTTTTCCCAAACAACTTTCCAAGTGACTTTCCAATGGACTTGAAGCCGCCTCGTACTTCTTGACGCATCTGATGTGTGGTGTTGAGTAGTTCGGTTTGTCTTTCATATAGCAGCTCGTCTGTTCGTTCGGAAGGAGAAGGGACTTGATACTCGGTGTAATCAAGATCCGGAAGATTTTGAACGAAGGTCCTAGGTGATGGGGTACTAGCACGTGTTGTGCCCTCCTCCTCCTCCTCATCATCATCATCGTCTCCTTGATGTGATGTGGAACCACGAGGTGGAAGTGAGACAGATTTACGAGATTTTCCTTTGTCACTTCGGGAGCGACGAGCACGGACACGAACAAGTGGATTGAGGACCGGTAGTACAGACTCATAGAGTGGACTCCGAAGCTGTGGATAGTGTTCCATGATATCATTGTAGAGACGGGTGAGAAACATGTCATACGGAAGATTTGCATTACGAGTGTTTTTGGCGGACATGATTCGGTAGACAAAGAGATATGCCAAATTGTACGGCTTTTCAGCAACGATACAATACAACATGTGGAGTATGCTCGCCGTGACATGATCACGGTGACCACTGGTACCGAACGCATTCTCACGAATGAGTTCTTCCCAACGTCTCATGTCTTTGCGTAGCTCCTTGAGAAGGACTTGGTTTGGAGTGATGTCAACATCTTTTGATTTGATCTTTCGACTAGTCGTACCACGAGCTAGTCCAAGATATTGACGAATCTCTTCAGGAGATGGAATCTCTGAGTAGTAAGGACCCTGTTGAGGTCGATTTTCCTCAAGAGACGAGAGGTCCCACTCATTAGAGAAGACGGCTTAACCGGAAAAGGGAATTCTTAGAATTTGCCCAAATTGAGCAAGAGTAAGAGTGATGAATTGGTTTTGAATCATGAAGGATATGAGGATATACCCATAGGGATCGGTTTGTAACATCACTTGACTATAAAAGTCGAGGACAAAACGGGGAATGATTGGCTCATTTATTTTGTAGAGACAATCAAGACCAATGTTGGTGAACATTCGTTCGATGAAGTCGGATTCATAAAACGATGGATGGACAATTCTTCCTTCGTGAATGTTCCTATCCTCAATGGGACGATAGAAACAAGCAACAGAGGGAGCCATGCCCAGAGTGGAAGAGACTTTAGGAATGTATGCTTTTGTTTTTGAGACATCGCCAACTGTCACTTTGGGCATTTTTACCTATACAAGATAGCAACAAACAAAAAATAAGAAAATGACATGCATATATTAAATATGCTACCTATGTGGAACGTAAACATACTTCGATTCTAAAACTTAAGTCCTAAGAAGTGGTTTACAATGTTCCTTAGTTTTAATATTTAACTCGCTTGAAATGTATTTTATGATGTTAAAGAATAGTTATAGGGATATTATGACAAGAAATCAACAATATCCGAACGTTCTTTTATACGTCATAAGCTACCTTGAAATGTGACTAGACAAACATTGGATTGTATATCTAGCTATTTCTTACGAGTGTTTATGTTAAGTAACTTAGATTTTGACTCAAAAATTTCTTTCAAAATGTTGTGCCAAACGCTCCTTTAAATAAGAAAATAACTAGTAAAATTTCAATATACATATGAATTATGTATCTTGATGACTTAAAACAACTAATTGTATGTTTGTAAACTTGACAAGTAGTTATGAACTTAATTTGATTAAATTTTGATTATTCTAGCTCCTAATCCAAACACTCTTTTATATTTAACAAAAACAATTTTTATGATTCGAAAAATATATTTTTAGGATTTGTGAGTTGTAATAAACCAATGTGATTGGTTTTAACATGTGTTTATGGCATAATTCAACAATTTGATTAGTTTTGAAAAGGAGTGATTGGTTTGACATAATGGTTTTTAATTACTTAGTTTCTAGGTTGATTAAGCATTCTAATCCTATGGGGAGCATTTGATTACAACATTCTTAGACTTAATTTTAATAAAATTTAAGTTTGGAAAAGTTTAGCAAAAGACCTAATTAAGATTAGACTCAAAATTGAATGAAATTAGATGAAATGTATAAAGAAAAACTTACTAAACGTGTTGCTAATCGATGTATAGATGTTTGCCCTTTGTGAAATTGACTCGAAGAGGTGATTTGATAATGGATTTGTGATGGCAGTTCGTATACAGCAGAGTGGGAGTGAAATGTGTTTGAAAAATGGGGTGTTTGGCAAAGTTTTCAAGGAGAAAAATCGTTTTGGCAGCAACAGTAGGCCGGCCCCCTTAAACATTAAGGGGACCGCCCCCGTTTACTAGCCGGTCCCCTTAAACATTAAGGGGGCCGCCTGCCAAATTTCTGAATTTCTTGATTTTTGTTTCTGACGGCAAAATATTTATATGTATATATTTATAATATATCAAAAATATGTTTATTGGCACGAAGAAGGAATACTTGACACATTTTATTAACATTTTGTTAATAAACTTAATCTTGATAATTTTGGACAAAATGCTCAAGACGTCAAGTCGACAGGAGGTTTAAGGATTGGGAAGAAATGTGTGTATATATATATATATTAGTATTATGTGTAAGTGTGGGATGTTAAGTAAATTATGAGGAATGATGAGGTAATGACGGAAATAGGTGCTGGCGGTGACGGGAGTTTGTTTCATCCATAGTTTTTTTGACTCGACGGTCAAAGTGCTACTTCTACGTTAATCCACTTAACTCACTTCTCTTCATCACCATGAGTTATGTGACAGTGGACACGGAAGATTTTCGTGTTGAACGTTAAAGTTCAAAAGAGGAAAAAGGGGGAAGAAAAGGTTCGAGGACGAACAATTTCTTTTAGTTCTAGATAGTCAACAAATGACGTATCTAGGTTATGTGCGTATATATATATATATATATATATATATATATATATATATATATATATATATATATATATATATATATAGTATGTATAAATAGTAGTATAGGTATATATATGTATAAGGAAAAATCTACTAGCTAACATACTAAGCATAAAAGATTAATGGGGCATGCAATAGGCTAGTTCATTTATCTACGCATATAATGGTGAGCATGAAAGAGTGGCGTACCTTTTGGTCTTCAACAAGTGGTCTTCAAGTTCTTCAAAGCGTATTAACTTATAAAAGTCAATTACGAAAGAGAAAACGTCTTTCCCGATGAGTATGCAATCTAGCCACTTGGTCCCCATGATCTCATTTGTCCATAGTTTTTTGGCTCAAACATGGTTTGCAATTGACTCGGATGCATATATGGTGGAAGTATTCCCCAAGGATTGTAGCTTGGTGGATTTGGGTAATTCCACATTGGGTAACTATTATTATGACGGTTTGGTATATTTTGGTTTCTTTTAGGTTGAGGAGTTTTAGGCCGAGGGTGAGGACTAGGTGGTCTTCTAGGTGGAGGTGTTTTTGACCTTAACCTTGGTTTAGAGTATTTTACTTCATTTTTTAAGGATGGTTTATAAAAGGTTTTTACTTCCTCATCACTAGCTATGGGTATTTTTCTATCTTTTATAAGTATATACTTAGGCTTTGACTCTAAAGGTTTTTGCTCACTAGTTTCACATTCAAACTTTACATTTTTAGTTTGACTATTTGAATCCTTAGTTGAATTAAATCCTAATCCGGTTTTATCACTTGATACTCTTTGAATACTTATTATTTCCCTAAGAGAATTACTACTATTTTCGAATTTGTTAAGCCTACAAATTTCCTCCTTAAGTATTTCATTTTCAATTTTTGTTTCTTGACATGTTTTACATTCAAGAATTTCTTTTCCCTTTTCTAAGTTATGTAGTTTAATTTTTAATTCTAGTATTTCTTTTTCTAATTGATTATTAATGTGTTTTAGTGATTTATTTTTTGTCATTACTTTTTGGCCTAATATACATAACCTATTATATTCGTTATCTAGGTCTTTTTCATCTAATGATATATTTTCATCACTAAAGTATTCGGTTTCGGAACGTACCTCACTTGATGTCTTAGCTATAAGACACTTCTCTTCTTTTGTGGTTTCTTTCTCGTCTTCTTCACTGTCACTCCATGCTCCTCCAATGAACGCCTTTTGGTTTTGCTCCTTTGACATCATAGGGCATCTTCCAATGAGATGATTTGGATCACCGCATTTGAAGCACTTCCTCTCGCTCTTGCTACCTTTGTCGTCTTTGTTTCTTTGGAGTGTTTTCCTTTCGTCATATTGATGAACTCAAATAAGTACATTTTATTACTATCATTTATCCTATTAATTTGACTTGTTTTACTATATTATGTATGAGGATTGATACTTAATCGTTTACTTTTGTAATTCTCAGGTAAAAACAAGCATTTGGTGAAACTTAGCGATTTTGGACTAATAATGGAGCAAAACGTGCATAAAGTGAAAGTCTACTGACATGGACAAGATCAAGTCAATTCTGCTCCAGATGCGCCGCATCTCACTCTCGACATGCGCCGCATCTCTATCAAGATATCACCAGATACGATCCAAGATACAAGAGGACATGCGCCGCATCTAATCAAGGGTTACGCCGCATCTTCTGGCGGTGTACGAATATTCCTGAATATTATAATCTTGGACCCCACGCGAAGTTAAGTACATGCGCCGCATCTACTTAGTAGATGCGCCGCATCTTCCCTCAGACAGAAACTATAAATACCCCGTAGACCAGACGAATTACAAGTTTCAAAAAAACCCTAACACCGAAGACCGAACAGTAGGAACAAAGGACGAATTCAGTCAAGAAGGCAGCACAAGACACACCCAAATCAAAGATACAAGAGCTGTAAGAAGGTGCTGCATGTATTTAATTCATTAAGTAGTTTTGTTTTATTGTGTTAGCAAACTTTAATTCATCAGGATTGGTGGCTTGTGTAATGTGACAACGAAAGATTGCACTCCCTTTAATACTTGCTTTCCCATCAATTAAAGTTTATATGTTGATGTCTTTGGTTACTACTTATTAGTGCATTGATAACCTCTGTGTTTATTAGTGGCTTGCGGGCATTTGACTGCGGGACATAATGTGGCTCCCACGGTTGTTTCTAAATTGATCACTTAGGAATAACTTTTAGACATAAGTAATCATTAAGGGTTTACTCGCCGATAAGAATAGGACCAACGAGAAAGGATTAACTACATACACTTCATATAAAGCTATCAATAAAACAAGTGACAAACTACTTAATTATAAGGACAGCCCTCTTATTGTCTCTAGTATCTATTTGTGTACGTGTGTGCTACTTGCTGATTCGTGCCTATTGGTTTATTTTATTATTTAATTGCAACAAATCGTGCCAGTCTCTCAGGCTGAAACCCCCTTGCGTTAGGATATTAAAATACTGATTAGAATAACGAGATAATACGTTCCACTCTTAGTGATCGACACTCTACTTACCATTATCTTCATACTGACCGGGTACACTGCTCGTTAAGTGTGTGTGTTATTGATAAGTCGGCTAAATATAAATTTAAAACTTGAGTAGGCATTAAAACTGCTAAACCGCAACGACACATCACGCGCATCAAGTTTTTGGCGCCGCTGCCGGGGAGTGAATTGTTATTATCTGTTAATTTGATTAGTATTTTAATTAGGTTTTTCTTTTTATTAGATTAATTGCATCATTGTACTATTTTGCATATTTGTTGTATTGTGTGTTAATTGTTTTCTTTTTACTTTTGTGTGTTTATTTTTGTTTGTGTGTTTAATTTTTGTTTTTATTTTTCGTATTTTTCTGTTCTGCAATCGTTGTACTGTGCTAAATCAAACGATACGGCGCATCTGATCTCTCAGATACGGCGTATTGCGTTTAATTTTTTTAATACAACGCGTTTAATTAATTCGATACGACGCATCTTTTCCCCAAGATACGGCGTATCTGTTTTTAATAAGAAAATTTTTCTAAGCAATAAAGTAATACGACGCATCTGCTTTTGCAGATACGGCGTATCTGTTTTTAATAAAAATTTTTTCTAAAACGTTAACGCCATACGACGCATCTGCTTTCGCAGATACGGCGTATCTATTATTTTAATTAAAAACAGTTTGCGAATTATTAAACAGATACGGCGTATCGATCTCTGTCGATACGGCGCATCTTACTGAATCAAAAATCTTTTATTTTTAAACGTAACGAAAATACGGCGCATTAACTTTCGTTAATACGACGCATTTAATTTTAATTAGATAAGTTGATTTTTGATTAATTAATTCGATACGGCGCATTCTTAAATTCTAAAGCGGCGTAACTATTTTCTGAATAAAGTCTGATTAAATTTTAACGATTATAAGATACGGCGTATCCAACTCTTTGGATACGGCGCATCGTCTGCAGATATCAGTAACTTTAATTTTTCGTATTCCGTTTTCGTTATTAATTATCTGATATACTACTTTCTCGAGCATACCCTACTGATATTTTTGTGTTGATTTCAGGAAGTGCATGACCAGGAGTTCTACGAAGAACTTGATTCAACCTTTCGAAGATCCTGAACGAGCCCTGCATTCGCTTAAAAGGCTTTTCAACACAAGAAGCTTTGATCTTTCAAGTTCACTCGAGCTTGATTACTTTTCTGAAGAAAAAGAGGAAGTTGAAACAGAAACAATGGGCGAAAACACCACTATGGAGGAATACATGAACAATACCCGTGCTGATTACACTTCAGGAGTTGCTAGACCTAAGTTTGATGACAAGTCAAAATTTGAGTTGAAGGGTCAATTTCTCAAAGAGCTCAGAGAGAATGCTTTCAGTGGGACGGAACAAGAGGATGCTAATGAGCATGTTGAAAAGGTCCTGGAGATTGCAGATTTGTTTACTTCAGAAAGTGTCAATACCGATCAACTCATGCTAAGAATCTTCCCAATCTCACTAAAAGGAGCTGCTAACAAGTGGCTAAGGAATGAACCTGCTAGTTCAATCACTACGTGGGAAGGTTTGAAGAGCAAATTCCTGAAGAGATATTGTCCACCTGCTAAGACTGCTAAGAAGATGGAGGCTATCAATAGTTTCAAGCAAGAGCCTGATGAAACCCTTTATCAAGCATGGGAACGATTTAAAGATTTATTGATAAAATGTCCTCAACACTATCTAACCCCTATGCAGGAAATAATATTGTTTTATCAGGGATTGGACGTGCCTACAAGACAGATTTTGGATGCTAAGGGAGCTGTACCTCAGATGAGTGCAACTAATGCTAGGAAAGCGATCCAAGAAGCTGCTGATCATTCTCAGAAATGGCACGATGGGACCTCTACTAGATCTAAGAGCAGCACTAATTTTGACGGGATTGCTGCTATTCAAGCTCAATTGGATAAAATTAGTAGAGAGATGAAGAAGCGAGATGAAAGAGCATATGCTGCCCAAGTTGGATGTGAAAAGTGCGAAGGACCTCACTACACTAAAGATTGCCCGAACAAGAATGAAAGTGAGACGTTTGAAGAAGCTTATTACACCCAATTTGGACAACCATTCCGACCTTCAGCAAGATTTAGGGAAGCTAGTCCGGGATTCTATCAAAAGAACAACTTCAATCCCGCTTATCAAGAGAGGAGGCAGACTTTAGATGATACTTTAAAGCAAATTATGGCCGATGCTGCTAAAAGACATGAAGAGAATACTGCTATGATCAAGGAAATTCGAGCTTCAACGGACACTACTACAAGAAATCAAGGAGCTTCGATCAAAGCATTGGAACAACAAATTGGTCAAATGAGCAAAGTTCTTCAAGAAAGGGGATATGGAAGTTTACCGAGCTCAACTGAAACAAATCCAAGAGATCATGTCAAGGCCATAAGCACCACTGAAGAAGTCTCTCCTAATATACCTAGAAGATCGATGAATGGTAATGATGGTGCAAGACCCGAATTTTTCTTTAACTCTTCAATCAGCTTAAGGATACTACTAAAAGAGAAGACAAAAATTGAAGAGGAGATCAAGGCAACAATGAAAGAAGAGAGCCCTGCAACCGATTCAAATGCCTTGCCTCATAAAGAAAGAGACCCAGGAAGTTTTACTCTACCTTGTTCTATTAATAATATATCTTTCAATAATGTGTTGGCTGACTTAGGAGCTAGTGTTAGTGTTATGCCTCTTAAGACATTCGCTACCCTAGGACTAGGAAAATTAGCACCAACTAAATTACTTATTGAATTGGCTGATAAAACAGTAAAACGACCTGAAGGTATTGCTAATAATGTGCTAGTTAAGATTGAGCAGTTTATTTTTCCCGTAGACTTTATTATACTAGACATGCCCGAGGATGTTAAGATTCCTTTAATCCTCGGAAGACCTTTCTTGTCTACTGCCCATGCTAAGATTGATGTGTTTAAGAGAAAAAATTTCATTAAGGGTAGGGAATAATAAACTAGTCTATAAGTGCCAAGATCCGGTTAAAAGCATAATTAGAGGTGTTTATGTACTAGGATTAAGAGAACGTATGGACCTCGATCTTGAAGCTAGACTTATGGGAGAAACATTGATTCAAAACAACTCAACTAATCCTAATCATGAAGACTTTGAGGAATTCATTGACCTTAATGTACCTACCGAACTTAGACGCGATATTGTTAGTGATTCTGATGATGAGTGGTATGATTGTGTAGTAATTAATAAACGTAGGAGAGTAGTTGAGAAAACGAATTTGAACAATGATGTGTTTATTGAACTACCACCCCACCTTGCTTATTTGTGCCTATATGATAATAAGAATTTCCCGTCTATCATTTTGTCATCTCTGCCCGAAAGGGACAGGACTTTGTTTATACAGATATTAAAGAAGAACGGCGTGGAAATTAAGGACAAGCAAGGAGTGTTCAATATTACTGAATTGGCGATGAAGGAGCGTGATGTTTCCGACTCCTTCAATGATCGATACTAAAGAGCTGAACGTGAGTCTAACTTGAAGACTCTGGAATAAAGACAAGTGCTTACCGGGAGACAACCCGGATTTATCTTTTATTATTCTGTTTTCTGTGTCGAGTCAGTCCAGGCCGCACGAGGATACGGCGCATCTCAATTCTGAGATGCGACGCATCCTCTGCAATGGTCATATCTTATTTTATTTTTCTGCATTTTTATTTTCGACTTTAAAACTCTTTATCAGTTTATTTTAATGCGGCGCATCCCTGGTTAAGGATGCGGCGCATCTTTATTCTGATCCGTATTAATTCCAGGCTCGATACGGCGTATCTTTTTCAATAAGATACGGCGCATCGACTGACCTGATGATTTTCAGTTTTAATTTTTAAGTTTTATTTTTCCTAACTACTAATGTATTATGCAAGTTTGAACCTTTCTTATCTTAGGTGTGTTTTAAAGTATTGGTGGTATTATAGTTTCCTGGATTTCCTGTGGATACATCAAGTATGAAGCTTTAACGTTCTAATCCACATGGAAGATGATTTTTGCTCTTACACTAATGGAGGATCATACCGAGCAAATCTCAGGGGAGTTTTTCTGTTCTAATTCTTTTATTTTCTAGTTTTTAACCTTTTATACAAACAACGAGGACGTTGTTTAACTTAAGTGGGGGGATTGGAGAATTAGAACACTTAACAATTACTTGTCCTAAACTTTTTCAAAAATTATGCTTAAAATGTGCTTAATATATCAAACTTAAAAATTTTTTAGCATGTTTTTGTTTAAGATCTAAGTTACATAACTGCACACATGACGTTATTTTCAAAAATTGTGATTTCTCAAAATTCACAAATCTATGAGTGTGCCGGTGACTTGTAAACTTTAGAACTTGGCTTGTATACTATTTGAGACCACCATAATGAGTATTATTTATATAATTGGAATGACTTGTCTAACTTGGTAAAATTCTAGGATTACACCAAATAGCCTTTATATGTTATGTGTTATTAGCTAACTACACTGGTTAGTTAACCCCCGTATAAACCCTTTTGTTACTCTCATTTTTAGAGTAAGATTGTAACACCCCAACCCGACAAGGGCAAAGGTGTCACATATACGGATTCTTATCAGAACAAACACAAGCATATGACATAAATAATACAATAGGATTCCAAGGTTACAACTGAAAATCTGATATTACAAGGCCACAATTGAAAGGTACAAATTTCTAAGTCTGAAATAAGGATCTCTTCTAATCATCTCTACTTCCAGAATAGCTAACAAGGTCTTCTAACGCTAAGGTTCTCTCTATTAACAACCGAGCTTCCAACTAAAACCTGCCGCACACGAAAAGAAACGTGCGGCTGAGCTTAAAAAGCCCAGTGAACAGATATAACGGAAACAAAGCAGTAGTAAAGTGTAGTGAAGCAAAAGAAATAATACCAGGTATAGCAAGAATCAGGATAAAGGAATAAGAGATTACCAAGAAATGGTTGCAATAGCTAGGTACAAAGGAAAACATAACCCATCACAACCCAAGTCTAATCAAGTCCAGACAAATGTCAGATCAAGTGCTAGGTCAAATGTCAGGTCAAGTGTCGGGTCAAATGGTTACAAGGTTTCGGGTAAACAGTAATCCTCTACGAGCCCAAACATATCACATCAAATCACATATATCAGGGTGTATGGAGGGGTGACCTCAGCATACCAGGAAACAGGGTGAGGGGATACCTCCAGGGGTTGGAGTCATGAGCTCCCAGGGGTGTGAAAGACGCGTATCGCACACACTCGTCAGTCACCAGGATATAACAGGAAATATAACAAATCAGGACATGTCTAGGATGCATCCATGCGCCCCCGCAGGCCACAGGGTCTTCCTCTACATAACAAATCAAATCAGGTCGGGGACGGAATAGGACATCACTCTCCTGCCCTAGAGTCATGCCACCGGTGCATCAATGACATGGACATGAAACCCTCATGCCTAGTGGGTGGCTCGTAGTCTCAAACTGTGGGTCAAGGTCAAGTATCAAGTCTCGGGTGTCAAGTCTCAGGTGTCAAGTCTCAGGTGTCAAGTCTCAGGTGTCAAATGTCAGGTCATATCAGGGTTCATATCAGGATCCATATCAGGATTTACATCAGGGTTCATATCAGGAGGTCAATATCAGGAGGTTCAAAGTTTCATAAAAGGTCCACTTAAAAGTTTACTATTAAAAGTCCATTTTCTAGGTGTCAAAATAATCCTTAAGTACTGGTCTCCATAAAATGATTTTAAAACAGTTTTCATAAAGAAGATCTTTTCAAAAGGTTTCCATAAAGATAGTCTTCAAAATAGTTTCTTGAAACATTTACATAATTAATTAAAAAGATTTTCCCGTCCAGTTACAATATCAAAATATATCAAGGTTCAAGTCAAGGTTTTATGGCAGGGTTCATATCAAGGTTCATGCCAAGGTTCAAGATAAAGGTTCAAGTCAGAAGATAAAGCAAAGGTTCAAAGCAGGGTTCAAGAATAAGGACAACAGATCAAGTCTCACAATACAAGGGATACATAGCGATGGTTCATGAAGTCTTAAACGAATCAATATAATATATCAAGAGAACGAAGGCCCATTACTGAAAAGGGCAGAATATCCGTACCTTATCCCAGAAGCAAACACAAATTAGAAACGGGTGACACAAAGTGAAGCAGGACTTCTCTTCCTTCACACCTAGAGGGGTAGACAAGAATTACAACCCTTCCATTTAAGTAACTTTCATTTTAGCTTTTAGATTCATCAAGTTATTCTTTTAGTCCTTTAGGTTTCATAATTTACACTTTATACCCCTTTGCTTTCAAAAGTTACATTTTAACCCTTCAATTGTTCGTAGTTACACTTTAGACCCTTAATTTATCAAAGTTTCACAATGGTCACTCATTTTATCATATTATAAGAATGTATCCTCAATTTTACAGAATTTACACAATAGGTCCCTCTAGTTTTCAAAGTTACATATTTAGTCCCTTATTTTACAATTTCAACTTTATATTATTAATAATTACATATTAACCCATTAAATCACCAAATTTACACATAACCCCCTGAATAGATTATATTACTCAAAACAGCCCCAAGTTTCCAGAAATTACAAGTTTAGTCCCTCCATTTAATTATTTTACATATCGAACCATATTAAACCCTAAAAACATTTTAGTCCTTTAAAATACAAAAAATGACACTAGACCCCCCTTTTTTTTTTTATACTGTAGATACATGTTTCAAAATAAGTTCTAAAAATAACCCTCGAGTTTTAAAAGTTACAAAACTCACCCAAAACATTTTTAGCAAATCGTATAACACTTTATTTAATCAAAACCCTAACCCTAAAAATACAAGTCATTCTCCAAAAATTATACCATCATTAAATCCTCATTAAATGACCAAGAACAAGCCCTCAATCCAAACCCTAGCTCGAATTACACTTTATTTCTTTTTCTTCTTTATTTTCTTTAAATCGGTAAAACTAAATAAATCAAGAATAATTATTTTAGGCCTTAACAATTCGAAATACAATTTTTCCCAGATTAGTATGATCATATGGAGTCCAAATAAAATAAACATGCAGCCTCAAAATTCGAATTGAATTATTTAGGGTTTATACACGTTTTTAAGATTTAATTCACAAATAATTGTTAGATCATGCATGGATCGACTTTTACATTTTATTTGGTGTTCATAACATATATAGGGTCTGAGAAAAATACCAAATCAAGATTTGAACGTGTGGAATGAGGTGTACGAATTCTTTTATACGCGTATGGCCAAAATGGGTCAAAAATCACCACGGCTTCAAAAACGATCTAAAAATCATGAAACCAATTTTCACAGGTCACATATGATGTGAGGAACACAAGAAAAGTAAAAAACGAATTTTTAGGAGGTCGCAAGAATTGATTTGAAATATTACCTATCGAATGCAAATAATTGCTAGCGATCGAACTATGGAGAACCACGACCAAAACCAATTTTCCTACACTTCCTTGGACCACGACTAACACCAGAAAAATGTGCTTGCACTTCCAGAAATTCGGATGAAGGATGGAGAAATTATTTTGTGTTTTTGTTCTAGGCGGCAATTAGGGTTTTATGAAGGAAAATGTGTGAAGCTAATTAAAAGGAATAGTCCGACCTTAAGAGGAGGGGAATTGGCCCAAAATCACGGAATTTTAGTTAGGGAGTAATTTTGATTGATTCTTCTTAATTAAATGTAGTTTATTTCCTTTTAAAACATGAATAAATGATATATTAATCATATTCGGTTATCCAAGGGTATTTTTGTAATTTTGTAACTTGCAAGAATGTTAAAAGGGGTTGTCAAAATTATTTGGTAACATATCTTGTGCATTGCCAGAAATTTGGGATCGATTCGATACTTTATACGCTTTTAATTAATTTTTAAACTTGCAGGGGCATTTTGGTCATTTTTCATGTTTTCAGATTTTTGGGTTTTACAACTCTTCCCCACTAACAAAAAAAAATTTCGTCCTCGAAATTTGCAGGGACATAGAAGAGCGAACATGACAGAAACGAGACAGAACATGCCGGATCAGATAAGCGTTACTTGCAGCAGATTTGGGATAGTTTAGCAGAATGGATCTTAACGTAAGATGACGGAGATAAACAGATGGAGTAAATTCTCTAAGGTAGAGCAAAATGAAGTACATACTTGGTGTCTTTCATCGAATCATGATCATAAAATACTCAAAAAAATCAAGCCAAAATCTCAGAATTCAACTTGGAATGGAATTATTAGATCAAAATCCAAAATATTCGTACGAAAATCAAGAGGAAGTCAAAGCGTCATAAACAGAAAGGAAACATGCGTATCAAATCATTCAAACAAACAGAAGGAAATAAATCATGCAGGCGATCTCTTTAGGCTGAGGCAGGAGTCGCATCGGCAGGGTCCTTCTTGTCATCCTCGAGGTTGTCCACGTTGCGGGGCTGGATTCGTACCACTCCATTCTCCTCAATGAAGTTGGGGCACTTGCCTGCGTACCGAATGACCGCTCCATCTTTGTAGATCACCTGGGTGGAGTACTCTAGCACTTCTGCTCCATCTTTGTTCACTATGGTCAGCTCCTCCTCGATATAACACGGCCATATACTAGCAGGAATTAACTTCCTCCTTGCCGTTCTCCATATCTTCCCAATCTTCCTGCTGCCGGTAGGATAAACGATGGTCCATCGTTGCTTTTTTCGTGCGGAGTACTCTCGAGCGCGCGTGGACACCATCTATACGATTAGCAGAACGATCAGAAGGAGTATATTGATGACAAAATAGAATACGAAAGGTGTCGACATGAGCAAGTAGGATAACAGAAGCAACGGAAGAGAGTGCGCGGACGGAAACCTAATGTCTACCCAGATCCTCACAGGTCAGAACTTAAGTTCCTATAGGGAAATCCTAAAGCAAATTTTCAACGGTTGTCTTACGAGCGCCTACAGGGAAAGCTTAGTGGCCCTAACTTACACAGGTCAAGGGTAAATGTATTACGAAATCGCAACCTGTCTCTCTGATACCATAATTGTAACACCCCAACCCGACAAGGGCAAAGGTGTCACATATACGGATTCTTATCAGAACAAACACAAGCATATGACATAAATAATACAATAGGATTCCAAGGTTACAACTGAAAATCTGATATTACAAGGCCACAATTGAAAGGTACAAATTTCTAAGTCTGAAATAAGGATCTCTTCTAATCATCTCTACTTCCAGAATAGCTAACAAGGTCTTCTAACGCCAAGGTTCTCTCTATTAACAACCGAGCTTCCAACTAAAACCTGCCGCACACGAAAAGAAACGTGCGGCTGAGCTTAAAAAGCCCAGTGAACAGATATAACGGAAACAAAGCAGTAGTAAAGTGTAATGAAGCAAAAGAAATAATACCAGGTATAGCAAGAATCAGGATAAAGGAATAAGAGATTACCAAGAAATGGTTGCAATAGCTAGGTACAAAGGAAAACATAACCCATCACAACCCAAGTCTAATCAAGTCCAGACAAATGTCAGATCAAGTGCTAGGTCAAATGTCAGGTCAAGTGTCGGGTCAAATGGTTACAAGGTTTCGGGTAAACAGTAATCCTCTACGAGCCCAAACATATCACATCAAATCACATATATCAGGGTGTATGGAGGGGTGACCTCAGCATACCAGGAAACAGGGTGAGGGGATACCTCCAAGGGTTGGAGTCATGAGCTCCCAGGGGTGTGAAAGACGCGTATCGCACACACTCGTCAGTCACCAGGATATAACAGGAAATATAACAAATCAGGACATGTCTAGGATGCATCCATGCGCCCCCGCAGGCCACAGGGTCTTCCTCTACATAACAAATCAAATCAGGTCGGGGACGGAACAGGACATCACTCTCCTGCCCTAGAGTCATGCCACCGGTGCATCAATGACATGGACATGAAACCCTCATGCCTAGTGGGTGGCTCGTAGTCTCAAACTGTGGGTCAAGGTCAAGTATCAAGTCTCGGTGTCAAGTCTCAGGTGTCAAGTCTCAGGTGTCAAGTCTCAGGTGTCAAATGTCAGGTCATATCAGGGTTCATATCAGGATCCATATCAGGATTTACATCAGGTTTCATATCAGGAGGTCAATATCAGGAGGTTCAAAGTTTCATAAAAGGTCCACTTAAAAGTTTACTATTAAAAGTCCATTTTCTAGGTGTCAAAATAATCCTTAAGTACTGGTCTCCATAAAATGATTTTAAAACAGTTTTCATAAAGAAGATCTTTTCAAAAGGTTTCCATAAAGATAGTCTTCAAAATAGTTTCTTGAAACATTTACATAATTAATTAAAAAGATTTTCCCGTCCAGTTACAATATCAAAATATATCAAGGTTCAAGTCAAGGTTTTATGGCAGGGTTCATATCAAGGTTCATGCCAAGGTTCAAGATAAAGGTTCAAGTCAGAAGATAAAGCAAAGGTTCAAAGCAGGGTTCAAGAATAAGGACAACAGATCAAGTCTCACAATACAAGGGATACATAGCGATGGTTCATGAAGTCTTAAACGAATCAATATAATATATCAAGAGAACGAAGGCCCATTACTGAAAAGGGCAGAATATCCGTACCTTATCCCAGAAGCAAACACAAATTAGAAACGGGTGACACAAAGTGAAGCAGGACTTCTCTTCCTTCACACCTAGAGGGGTAGACAAGAATTACAACCCTTCCATTTAAGTAACTTTCATTTTAGCTTTTAGATTCATCAAGTTATTCTTTTAGTCCTTTAGGTTTCATAATTTACACTTTATACCCCTTTGCTTTCAAAAGTTACATTTTAACCCTTCAATTGTTCGTAGTTACACTTTAGACCCTTAATTTATCAAAGTTTCACAATGGTCACTCATTTTATCATATTATAAGAATGTATCCTCAATTTTACAGAATTTACACAATAGGTCCCTCTAGTTTTCAAAGTTACATATTTAGTCCCTTATTTTACAATTTCAACTTTATATTATTAATAATTACATATTAACCCATTAAATCACCAAATTTACACATAACCCCCTGAATAGATTATATTACTCAAAACAGCCCCAAGTTTCCAGAAATTACAAGTTTAGTCCCTCCATTTAATTATTTTACATATCGAACCATATTAAACCCTAAAAACATTTTAGTCCTTTAAAATACAAAAATGACACTAGACCCCCTTTTTTTTTATTTTATACTGTAGATACATGTTTCAAAATAAGTTCTAAAAATAACCCTCGAGTTTTAAAAGTTACAAAACTCACCCAAAACATTTTTAGCAAATCGTATAACACTTTATTTAATCAAAACCCTAACCCTAAAAATACAAGTCATTCTCCAAAAATTATACCATCATTAAATCCTCATTAAATGACCAAGAACAAGCCCTCAATCCAAACCCTAGCTCGAATTACACTTTATTTCTTTTTCTTCTTTATTTTCTTTAAATCGGTAAAACTAAATAAATCAAGAATAATTATTTTAGGCCTTAACAATTCGAAATACAATTTTTCCCAGATTAGTATGATCATATGGAGTCCAAATAAAATAAACATGCAGCCTCAAAAATTCGAATTGAATTATTTAGGGTTTATACACGTTTTTAAGATTTAATTCACAAATAATTGTTAGATCATGCATGGATCGACTTTTACATTTTATTTGGTGTTCATAACATATATAGGGTCTGAGAAAAATACCAAATCAAGATTTGAACGTGTGGAATGAGGTGTACGAATTCTTTTATACGCGTATGGCCAAAATGGGTCAAAAATCACCACGGCTTCAAAAACGATCTAAAAATCATGAAACCAATTTTCACAGGTCACATATGATGTGAGGAACACAAGAAAAGTAAAAAACGAATTTTTAGGAGGTCGCAAGAATTGATTTGAAATATTACCTATCGAATGCAAATAATTGCTAGCGATCGAACTATGGAGAACCACGACCAAAACCAATTTTCCTACACTTCCTTGGACCACGACTAACACCAGAAAAATGTGCTTGCACTTCCAGAAATTCGGATGAAGGATGGGAGAATTATTTTGTGTTTTTGTTCTAGGCGGCAATTAGGGTTTTATGAAGGAAAATGTGTGAAGCTAATTAAAAGGAATAGTCCGACCTTAAGAGGAGGGGAATTGGCCCAAAATCACGGAATTTTAGTTAGGGAGTAATTTTGATTGATTCTTCTTAATTAAATGTAGTTTATTTCCTTTTAAAACATGAATAAATGATATATTAATCATATTCGGTTATCCAAGGGTATTTTTGTAATTTTGTAACTTGCAAGAATGTTAAAAGGGGTTGTCAAAATTATTTGGTAACATATCTTGTGCATTGCCAGAAATTTGGGATCGATTCGATACTTTATACGCTTTTAATTAATTTTTAAACTTGCAGGGGCATTTTGGTCATTTTTCATGTTTTCAGATTTTTGGGTTTTACAAAGATACCCCTAGAAAAACCCTCAGAGCCATTCCTTTCGTTTCTTACACCTATGTTTAAAATGTTTCGTTACACCTTAAACCTTAGCCTACCCTGTAGATTAGAATCCGTGGTTGGTTAATTGCTATAGGCAGAGTGTGTTTCCTTACATTACCTGTGTTCGCGTGCGTAATTCATTATCTATGGTTAGGTCGGGAAATTGCACAATGCAATTGGAGTGAAAGTAAATATTGTATATCTTTGAGTTCATTTTTCGTGTGTTTACTACTTTCACTATTACCATTATTTCTGAAAGTATGAAAAGTATGAAAAAATTATCCGGAAAGAAAGTTATAGTGATGTGGTGAAATTTTACACATCTATGTTTATGTTTCAAGTTAAAAAAAAAAAAAAAAAAAAAAAAAAAAAAAAAAAAAAAAAAAAAAAAAAAAAGAGTTGGATGTTTATTTTAAGCCAACAATGTAAAGTTTTGTATTAAGTGGTCGATATCACCACTATTTGTTGTACTATATCTATGGATTGAATGGGAATTGGCAGTTATGGGAACGCCAATTAAGGTTTATTCTTTGATTAAGATTTTGTTGAGTATAATTCGTGTCTACCTAAAGCGTGTGTTTCAAGTGTTAAAGCGTGAGTTATTCAATGATATGAGTCTTATTCATGGGATGGTTGGGATAGTGATTAACCACACTTAGGATTTTAATTTATTTGTTTTGTTTTGTTTATTTTTATTTTTACACCAATTTATATCCCAAATGTTATCCATACCCTATATTATTCGTTATCCAACCGAACCTTTGATTTATTGAGATTAGGGATTTGAGCAATCTTAAGTATCGTAGTCGTGGATTCGGCTATGTATTTATGATTTTGTCGCCCTTTTTGATATATTATTATTGGTGAAGTTTGGAACTATCTTTAGCCTATTCGAGTTAAGGATTTGAGCAATTGCAAGTATCGTGTTCGTGGATTCGATCATGTATTTGTGATTTTGTCGCCTTTTCTGGAATTTGAGATCGATAGTGATTAAGAATAATTAACCCTTAAGCCTAAAAACCCTTTTTACCGCTTTAGACTTGTTATTCCTTGGCTTTAGTGGTGGAGATGTGTATACTTGCCAAGCTTATGATAGAATATTCGTCGCGACTGGACAGTTAAACGATTAGATTTGCTTTTATCGACTTATTTTATTTTACTTCTAATTCGTTAAGTGTTTAGTTGTGTGATTATGAAATAAACGAATACATGCTTAAATATAAAAATAAATCCTAACATCTTTTAGGATACATTTTCATAAATGAAATTCTAAGGTTTACTTGGGGACAAGTAAAGTTCAAGTGGGGGGATATTTGATGAACTCAAATAAGTACATTTTATTACTATCATTTATCCTATTAATTTGACTTGTTTTACTATATTATGTATGAGGATTGATACTTAATCGTTTACTTTTGTAATTCTCAGGTAAAAACAAGCATTTGGTGAAACTTAGCGATTTTGGACTAATAATGGAGCAAAACGTGCATAAAGTGAAAGTCTACTGACATGGACAAGATCAAGTCAATTCTGCTCCAGATGCGCCGCATCTCACTCTCGACATGCGCCGCATCTCTATCAAGATATCACCAGATACGATCCAAGATACAAGAGGACATGCGCCGCATCTAATCAAGGGTTACGCCGCATCTTCTGGCGGTGTACGAATATTCCTGAATATTATAATCTTAGACCCCACTCGAAGTTAAGTACATGCGCCGCATCTACTTAGTAGATGCGCCGCATCTTCCCTCAGACAGAAACTATAAATACCCCGTAGACCAGACGAATTACAAGTTTCAAAAAAACCCTAACACCGAAGACCGAACAGTAGGAACAAAGGACGAATTCAGTCAAGAAGGCAGCACAAGACACACCCAAATCAAAGATACAAGAGCTGTAAGAAGGTGCTGCATATATTTAATTCATTAAGTAGTTTTGTTTTATTGTGTTAGCAAACTTTAATTCATCAAGATTGGTGGCTTGTGTAATGTGGCAACGGAAAGATTGCACTCCCTTAAAACTGCTTTCTCATTAATTAAAGTTTATATGTTGATGTCTTTGGTTACTACTTATTAGTGCATTGATAACCTCTGTGTTTATTAGTGGCTTGCGGGCATTTGACTGCGGGACATAATGTGGCTCCCACGGTTGTTTCTAAATTGATCACTTAGGAATAACTTTTAGACATAAGTAATCATTAAGGGTTTACTCGCCGATAAGAATAGGACCAACGAGAAAGGATTAACTACATACACTTCATATAAAGCTATCAATAAAACAAGTGACAAACTACTTAATTATAAGGACAGCCCTCTTATTGTCTCTAGTATCTATTTGTGTACATGTGTGCTACTTGCTGATTCGTGCCTATTGGTTTATTTTATTATTTAATTGCAACAAATCGTGCCAGTCTCTCAGGCTGAAACCCCCTTGCGTTAGGATATTAAAATACTGATTAGAATAACGAGATAATACGTTCCACTCTTAGTGATCGACACTCTACTTACCATTATCTTCATACTGACCGGGTACACTGCTCGTTAAGTGTGTGTGTTATTGATAAGTCGGCTAAATATAAATTTAAAACTTGAGTAGGCATTAAAACTGCTAAACCGCAACGACACATCACGCGCATCAGAGTGTTTTCCTTTCGTCATATGGTTGTCTAACGAATCTTCCTCGTCTTTTGAAAAACTTCTTAAAGTCTCTTACGGCCATGGCATATTCTTCATCATCACTTTCGGAGGTTGAGCTATCCTCGTCACTTGATGCTTTCCTAGCTTTCAACGCGATTGACTTGCTTTGCTCTTTCTTTCCTTTGACCATCTCGAAGTCTTTCTTGATTATTGCTTCGTAGACTTTCAAGTTGCCAATCAACTCGTCAAGTTGAAGAGTTGACAAGTTCTTTGATTCTTCAATCGCCGTAACTTTAGCTCGCCATTTTGGATGAAGAGCCCTAAGAAATTTCCTGACAAAATTCTTACTAGAAAAACTCTCATCAAGTGCCTTTAAACTTGTGATGATTGTGTTAAACCTAGCAAATGCATTATCAATTGATTCCTCTTCCGGAATCGTGAATTGTTCATATTGTTGAACAAGAAGATCTATTTTATTATCTTTGACTTGACTATTACCTTGGTGAGTTATTAGTAAAGAATTCCAAATTTCTTTTGCGGTTTCAAATCATCACTTTGTTTTTCAAAAGGTACAATTTCATCCTTTTTAGTTTCAAGATTATGTTGAATAGGTAAAAAATCACCATTAGTAATAACATGCCAAAGATCTAGATCTTTTGACTTCACATAAGTTTCGAATCGATTTTTCCAATATAAAAATCCATCACTTTCAAATAGTGGTGGTCTTTGCATAGATTGCCCTTCTAAATATTTTTCAGATTCCATAGATCGTTTCAAGTTTTAAAATACAGTTTATTTTAAAAATCTTGTTTGACCTGGCTCTTGATACCAATTGTGGAAAACTAGAAGGGGGGTTGAATAGTTTTACGTCTTTTTAATTTATGAAAACTTTTGTTTACTTTTTAAAACTTCGATTCTATCTTATGTGAATTCAACTCTTGATCAATATGAACATATATAAGCAAATATAAATAAGTAATGCAAGTAAGGTAAATATAATGAAATAAAAGAGAGAGATGGAAAGATCAAACACACAACACGGAGATTTATAGTGGTTCGGCTACAAGGACACCTTCCTTGCCCTACTCCACTCCTCGAGTCACCTACTCGAGAGTTTTCTTCACTATGTCAACAAACTCCCTTATGGCGGAGAAACCTTACACAACTTTAGCTTACACCGGCTTAACGACACAAAGCTAGATGTCGAGTCCTAATCGTAGCTAGAACCAATCTCACAACTTATACACAACTTCTACACGACTTAATCACGACTTCTTCACAACGGCTTCACGACTTCTTCTTCACGACTTCTTCACGACTACTTCTTCACGCCTACTTCACGACTACTTATTCACAACTACTTCACAACTAATTTACAACACTACTACGTAGTTACACTTAGATCTACTTATCACAACTACACAACACTTTACACAACAATACAATTGAATGAGGTAAGTAATAACACTTCTTCACTAGTTGAAGTAGAGTTCTTCTTTTGCACTTTTGGTGGTGGAAGCTTGGATCACTTAGAAACCAATGCTTAAGAAAATATAATCAAAGGATTTACAATGTTTTAAAATGAATTTAGAACAGAAAGTTTTAGTGTGCAAAAGGTAAGTAAAAGTCCAGGAGAAGACTGGTATTTATAGGAGAAAAATTGGACAGCTGGAAGTCTACTGGAGCGGGGGCGGTCCCCTTAAATAGGGGGCGGTCCCCTTAATAATTAAGGGGGCCGCCTAGTAAAATTAAGGGGGCCGCCCCTTCTGTCCGTTGGCCAATTTTGTCCTTTTGTGGGGAAGGTTTTTCTGGAACATTTTAACTGATTTTGGTTAAAAATTTGAATTCATATTTTTATAAAAGATTAAACATTTTTATTTAATGCCAAAAATGTTTTTCAAAATATATAAAATGTTTTTGATGTTTTATAAAAAATCTAGTTATTAAGAAAATGTTCCTTTGATCATATAATGCATTAAGCATTAGTTCATTCATACCTTAAGTGATTTGAGTTGTAGAAATAGATATTTACAACTAAATACTTGTTTACGTCATAATTTTCCGATTAATGATTTTACATTTTGTGATTATCAAAACGTAGAGATATCGAAAAATATTAATAACATGTTTAGGCATTATTTATATCAACAAAGAAGTCTTCAATGAACAATTACAATATCTGTTAGATTCTGATTTGATTGTAAGAGCTCAAGCAATGATGATTCTTAGAGATGAAGATCTAAGTGACGAAAGAACAAGTCAGTTTTATGAAGCACTATTTGAAGAACCAAGCAAATTACAAGATGAGTGATTTCATTGGAAAGACAGATTCTGAGATAGAAAAGGCTTTCTATGAGACATATGCAAGACTGAATACTTCAGACAAGAAGGATGCTACAAAGAGAAAGAAAAGAGAACCAGAAGTTCTAGAATCTGATGTTACAAAGAAGTAAAAGTCTGGAGAAGAAGGATTGACTGATGAACAGATTAAGAGTATGATGGTGATAGTTCCAGAATCTACAAACATCAAACCATTACAAGTAAAACATCCTATTATTGACTGGGAAGTTTTCACAGATGGAAGAATGAAGGGATGGAAGATAATAAGACTTGGTGGTATTACTGAAAGGTATAGGTTGTTTGAAGATTTACTCAAAGGTTTTGATAGAGAAGATCTTAATCAGCTGTGGAGCCTAGTAAAAGAGAAGTTCAAAGTTCAAGACCCTATTGAAGACAAAGATAAAGAGTTATGGGTGCAGCTGAAGAGGATTTATGAACCAGATGGTGGAGAATCAATGTGGAGATTTCAAGCACAAGTCAAGGATGTCACTTGGAGATTATTTGATACATGTGGAGTGCATAAAGTTTCTACCAAGGATGGAATAGAAATTTTTATGTTGGTGGAAAAAGAATACCCTCTCAGATCAGGTGTTTTATTAGCTATGATAACAGTTTCACTTAAGGTTAGAGAAGATTCTGAGATGGCAGATATGTTAGTCACAAAGATATTTAATTTGGCAGAGCAAAGAAAAATCAGTGACAAGAGATTATAATGATAGATGTTTGGAAGAATCCCCCCATCATAGGAGATGAAGCTTAATTTGAAGAAACTTAGTGATTTGCACAGAAATCATAAGTTTAGGGGAGGATTGTTGGGAATTAAGATAAACAGTTAAGACTGTTGCATGTAAGTTGGTACTGCTGGAAGATATTGAAGACAAGGCTGACAGTACTAAGTCAGTTAGTACTGCTCACACATTATAGTTAGTACTGCTTATAATTTTTCTAATCGTATAGAAGATAAGTATAGAAAGGATTTTGTGTATATCTTACTTATATAGATGATAGTTATCTTGTACAGGAATCCTTAGTCTATAAAAGGATTGCCTAGGTTATTGAATAAAAAACGAAGTTATACGTATTGTTTTGCTAAGATTCAAGGTTGTAAACCCTAATGATAGGAGATCACTCGTATTATTGAATTAATAATATTGAATCATTGAAGTGAATTATTTGTCTCTTGTTCATATATACATTGTTTCATTCGTTCATACAAAACACATCAAATAAATCTTCTGAGTGCTTGCTAGTAAATTCCGCGTGCTAGACTAGCATTATTCAAAGTATCTATCTAACACAAGGAGTGTGTGTAGATCTGTCAAGAGGGTTGGACCTTCACTTCATTCTAATCTAACATATTACACTTTCTCTCTCAAGGTTTCACTTCTCTCTCTTGTTTCTCTCTAAATTCGGATCAAATCCACAAGAACCATACGAATTATGATATGATATTACTTACAATTGGTATCAGAGCCATGGTTAGGTTCATTTGATTGTATGCATTCGGATTTCTCTTATTGGTTTGTGGTTTTTCTTTTGGTCCAAATAGTTTGGTACTAGGATTTTTTTTAGTGGTTTGTGGTTTTCTTTTGGATTGAATAGCTTCTAAGTGAAAATATATTGGTTTGATTGTGGGTATGAATTAGTGGTGGTTTAGTTTGTGTTACTATTGTTTTTTTCCCTCTCTTTTGGTTCGAATAAAAATAACAAGAACACTCATGAGTTGTGGTTAGAATCGTTATAATCTTGTACTTTCGTATTCACAAAAGTCTCTAGTATCATTTCTAGCTAATCCACGATTCACTTGGTGATTTATTTGGAAGGTTGAAGAATTTTTCGTCGTTGCGATTTGGCTTTCGGTAACAAGTTCTTGCTTGCGATTTGAGTATTGTTGGGTAATTAGTTGTTGCAATTTGGTAGGCTTTGGTTCTGCGATTTGGCGTTTTACTTAAAAAGGGAAAGAAGACAAATCGCAAGAAAGTGATAGTTTTGTCCTATTGTGATTTGCGATTTGATCTTTGCGATTTGGGTATTTTTGGGCCTGCGATTTGAGTAAGCCTGCGATTTGAGTGTGGCTGCGATTTGAGTGTGCCTGCGATTTGAGTGAGCCTGCGATTTGATCTTTGCGATTTGAGTCACTGCGATTTGACTAGTTGTGACTTGACTAATTGCGATTTGACCAGTTGCGATTTGACATTGCGAGTTGATACTTGCGATTTGACTTATTGCGATTTGGTTAATTGCGATTTGACTTGTTGCGATTTGATTAATTGCGACTTGACTTGTTGCGAGTTGATCAGTTGCGGTTTGACTAAAGATCCTGCGGTTTGACTTTTTACGTGAAAACTTCAAACGGCCATAACTTTTGAACCGTAACTCCGTTTTTAGCGAATTACCTGTCAAAACGACCGTGAGACCGAGGAGAAGGAAAAATTGAATGAAATTCTTCATTCACCCCAACTTTCGAAGCCTGAAATCGCTCCAAAAAGAAGTTATCGATTTGTGAAGTTTTTAGACCAAAATTTCACTACAACTAAGGCACTTCACTGGAACCAAATCTCAACTAAACAACATATCACCTAGTCCATCAAACGATCATCATCTTAACACACAATCACCAATCATTATCGAACCAAACTTTCATCATAACACATTCAAGTAATCAAATCACGGTTAATTTTTGATTTTTGTAAAATCCCGCGAAAGAATATATTTCTCGGTTTAAATCATAGAATTGTAAAATCCCGTGCACGTTCATATCATGTCAAAAACTACGGATTCAGTCATTTCTGAGGTACTCAAATTGTATGACATGATTGATAAACAAAAGATTCCCAAAGATGTACAACAGATAAACGTGTTTGAGTATGTTAGTGCCGATAGGGACTCTGTATGCCCGAATTCTCAAGAGGAAAGAGCTCCATCAGCTACAGACAAACGTTGTTGAGTCAGTTACTGCTATGAACAACGTGCAACATGTGAAACACAATGAATCATCTATTGAACCTAGTGGGGTATCTTCTGTTATTCATGATGATAATGTGTTGCATGAACAAAAGATTCCCGATAAAGTACAACAGACAAACGTTGTTGAGTCAGATACTGCTAATATGGGAAATAGCGATGTTATCCCGTATGAACAATATGTGAAACACAACGAAGCGTCTGTTGTACCTAGTAGTGCATCTCCTGTTATAAATGATGATTATGTGTTGCATGATTACACTGCGTTTATCCCTGATGACACCTTGACCACTAGACTTAACATCTATAAAGATCAGGTGGCCATATATGAACAACGTGCAAAATTTGAGCTAACTGAACGTAAGCAGAAAATGGATAGTCAAATGCGTACATTCATAACAGAACGTAATTTAAGGGAAGAAACATTGAAAAAAGAGTTATATTCTTTACGAAAACAACTTGATCAAACTGTTAAACAAAAACAGGAGATCCAAGAAAGTGTAATTACACTAAAACATGATTTCAAAGAAAAAGAAACAAAACTCTTAAATGATTTTTCCAGACTTAAAACGTTAAAGAACAAGATTGAAAACAAGTTGTACACACAAGACCAGACCAGACCAGACAAACAGCTCAAATGATTCAAAAGCATAAAAAGTTGTGTGATGAACATAGTGAAAAGGATGTAGGTGAACCTAGATCAGCTTTACTAAAGAGTGTTGGGAATTATCACAAGGTAGAAGTAATGAGATAGAAGTAATAAGTAGAGAAAGTGTTGGGAATTATCACAAGGTACGAAGAAGACTTAGTGAAGAACAGACTTAAGTTAAGTCTAGTAGCTATGATGTTAAGTCTGGTTGTGTAAAACCCTAAAAATCTAAAACATGTAAAAAGACCAAATTGCCCCAATAAGTTTAAAAATTTATTTAGTGGCTTATAAAGTATCAAATCAATCCCAAACTTCTGGTAATGATCAAGTTATGATAACAAACAATTTTGACAACTCCATTTAACATTTTTACAAGATACAAAATTACCAAAATGCCCCTACTATAACCGAATGAAATTATAAAGTTTATTATAAATTATTTTAAATGAGGTAACATGTGACAAATATGGATAATAGCAATCACAATCAATTTGCCAACACACCTACCGAAATTCTTGGTCAATACCCTCCCCTTGGACTCGGCATATCACTTTTTAAATCACTTCACACGGTTTTCTTCTACAAACCCTAATTGCCGAGAGAAAACAAACACACAAACAATTCGTATAGCCTCCATTCGACACCCTAAAATTCATAGAGCATTTTTCTGAGTTTGAGAATCATCCAAGGAGTCCCAGAAAAATCATTGTGAGGTCGTGCATAGTTCGATTCGTTCTTGGTGCAATTTTCCTGTCGCGATAGAAAACGTGAGGTATAATTCGTTATAATTCATTCGACTCTTTCAAAATTCGTTTCTCATTTTTCTCACGTTCCTTATATCATATTTGATCCATGAAAAATAGTTTTGAGGCTGTTCTTGGCTGGATTCGATCCTAGTGATTTATCCCTTGTCGCGCATAAGTTTCTAAGGTAAATTCTAAATCTATTCGTACGAGCCATGTAATATTCGATTATAATTTTTCTCATGATCCTCATGTCGTATGTACTCTGGGAAAAATAATGGAAAGGTCGTGGAGAAGCTTTTGGAGTCGTGGTGAATTATTGGTTCGAAACACCTATACGCGTAGAAGCAAATTCGTTCAGCCCAATCCACATGTTCGAATCTTGGTGTGGTATTTTTTCTCGTGCTTTCTATATCTTAAGAACACCAAATAAAATGATTATAACACACCATGCATGACATACGAATTATATGAGAAATTGATCATGAAAACGAATAAAAACCATGTAAAATACCATGCGATTGTTATGAGCTTCATGAATAATTTATTTACGTCTAATATGATGTTATAAGATCTGGAAAATGTTGGAATGATTTTTCATGGCTTAGATCTTCTGTTCTTGAATTTCTTTTGTTAATCGGATTTTGTATAAAACGTGTAAAAAAGGAAATAATTTCGTATGAACTGAAAGTGGGGAATTAGGGTTAGTTCTAGTGATGATTAATGATATTAAATGATAGTGTAATGATTAAAAATAGGTTAGATGTATTAAGGTTAGGATTCGTGTGTTTAAAATGATATACGATTAGTTATAAAATGTTTTGGGTGTGTTTTGTAACTTTTAAAACCCAAGGGTTATTTTTAGAACTTATTTTGGACTGTGTACTATTCGTATAAAATGTAAGTTGAGGGGGTCTAGTATAATTTTTATATTTAAAAGGGTTAAAATGTCTTAATTGATAATATATGGTTTGAATTACAAAATAAATAAGTAGAGGGACTAAATATGTAATTTCTGGAAACTTAGGGTTGATTTGAGTAATAAATTATATTCAGGGGGTTATGTGCAATTTTGGTAATTTAATGGCTTAATAGGTAATTATTAATAATTAAAGGTTGAAATTGTAAATTAAGGGGCTTAATATGTAACTTTGATAACTTGAGGGTCTTGATGTGTAAATTATGAATATTCATGGATACATTCGTACAACATACTAAAATAAGTGCTCATTGTGTAAAATGGATTAATTAAGGGTCTAAAGTGTAACTATGAATACTTGAAGGTTTAAAGTGTAACTTTTGGAATATAAGGGTATAAAATGTAAATTGTAAAATCTTATGGACCAAACGTGTAAACATGATAAAAGATACCTTATTTCCAGTAATAATGATTTAACTAAGTTATGTTACTCCATACTTTCTAAAAATGAAAACTTACTAAGAATGGAAACTTTCTAAAAGTAAAAACTTACTAAAAAGGGAAAGTTACTTAAAATGGAAAAGAAATTAATTAAGAATGATTTGTAATCCCCTTCTACTCCTTTAGGTGTGAAGAAGGAGAGACTCTGAGCTGTTTCCCATATCCTGTGCTTTGTTTCTGTTTTGCTTTCGTCATAAGGTACAGATATTCTGCCCTTTTTAATAAGGTGCCTTCAGTCTCTTGAACTCTGATTTGATTTGACCTTGATCTTTGATATGAACCTTGATCATTTGAACCTTTGGCATATGAACCTTTTGATATGAACCATGTGATATGAACCCTTACATTTGGACTATGATTATGACCATGTGAACCTTTGCTTTGATATGAACCTTTGACCTTTGACCCCAGTTTGATACCCGAGCCAAGTTCGTTTTCCTAGCCATGAAGGTAACATGGCCATGCCTGTGATGCACCACTGGCATGACTCGTGTGTGGTTCGAGTGATTAGCCACACCGTCCCCATTTTGATTTGATATGAGCTCACTATGATATGATATGATATGATTTGTTATGGCCAATATGATTTGTTCGGGGGGCGTATGGATGCATCCTAGGTTCGAGTCCGTGTTCGTGGAAAGTTCGTTTTGATATGATATGGTGACTGAGGGTGGGTGCAATCCACTCCTTTCACACCCCTGGGAGCTAGCTACTCCATTTGAAGAATGAGGACACCCCTCATATTATTTGGATTAAAGAATGAGGACACCCCTCATATTATCTGTTTATTGAGAGGCATCCCCTCTACATGATTATTATATGATACGTTATGATATGGACTCGTGGTGGATTACTGTCCTAAACCTTACTCTTTATTTCCTTTTCCTATATCTCCTTCATTATGATATGTCTGTTGATGCGCGTGCGTGTCGTTGCGGTTTAGCAGTATTAATGCCTAATCAAGTTTTAAATTTATATTTAGCCGACTTATCAATAACACACACACTTAACGAGCAGTGTACCCGGTCAGTATGAATATAATGGTAAGTAGAGTGTCGATCACTAAGAGTGGAACGTATTATCTAGTTATTCTAATCAGTATTTTAATATATTAAGTTAGCTATACAACCTAATCTAACGCAAGGGGGTTCAGCCTGAGAGACTGGCACGATTTGGTTGCAATTAAATAATAAACTAAACCAATAGGCACGAATCAGCAAGTAGCACACACGTACACAGATAGATACTCGAGACAATAAGAGGGCTGTCCTTATGATAAGTAGTTTGTCACTTGTTTTATTGCTAGTGTTATATGAAGTGTATAGTTCGATGCAACGCACCGAGATTAAGTCCTTTCTCGTTGGTTCTAATCTTATCGGCGAGTAAACCCTTAATGATTACTTATGACTATCCTTTTTATCTTTCTCCTACTTTTCTACAGACCATAGAATGCATAGGCGATCTAATAAACAGGCGAGGGCAGAGGCATGGCGACCCGATCAACGCTCAGCTAGCCACAGAGGTTATCAATGCACTAATAAAAGTCACCAATGACACTAACATATAAACTTTAATTGATGAGAAAGCAGTTTTAAGGGAGTGCAATCTTTCCGTTGTCACATTACACAAGCCACCAATCTTGATGAATTAAAGTTTACTAACACAATAAAACAAAACTACTTAATGAATTAAACACATGCAGCACCTTCTTACAGCTCTTGTATCTTTGATTTGGGTGTGTCTTGTGCTGCTGCCTTGACTGAATTCGTCCTAGGTTTCTGGTCTTCGGTCACGTATATAATATATGTCACATCGAATTCGTCTGGTCTTGGGGTATTTATAGTTTCTGTCTGAGGGTAAGATGCGGCGCATCTAGTAAGTAGATGCGGCGCATGTACTTAACTTCGCGTGGGGTCCAAGATTATAATATTCAGGAATATTCGTACACCGCCAGAAGATGCGGCGTATCTTCATCTTTAGATGCGGCGCATGTCCTCTTGTATCTTGGATCGTATCTGGTAAAATATTGATAGTGATGCGGCGCATGTAACGAGTGAGATGCGGCGCATCTGGAGCAGAACAAGTTGGTTATTCTTCGTTGACCAAAGTTTCATATGCGGCGCATGGGATAAATCCATGCGGCGCATTCTTCAAAGTCAGGCAGTGGGCTTCATTCTCTTCATTCCAACAACCAATTCCAATCTTGATCATTTTACTCCGTTTTTAGTCCATAATCGCTAAGTTTCACCAAATGCTTGTTTTTACCTGAGAATTACAAAAGTAAACGATTAAGTATCAATCCTCATACATAATATAGTAAAACAAGTCAAATTAATAGGATAAATGATAGTAATAAAATATACTTATTTGAGTTCATCAAATATCCCCCCACTTGAACTTTACTTGTCCCCAAGTAAACCTTAGAATTAATCTTATGAAAATGTATCCTAAAGATGTTAGGATTTATTTTTATATTTAAGCATGTATTCGTCTTTTGTCATAATCACACAACTAAACACTTAACGAATTAGAAGTAGAATAAAATATTTCGATAAAAGCAAATCTAATCGTTTAACTGTCCAGTCGCGACGAATATTCTATCATAAGCTTGGCAAGTATACACATCTCCACCACTAAAGCAAAGGAATAACAAGTCTAAAGCGGTAAAAAGGGTTTTTAGGCTTAAGGGTTAATTATTCTTATTCACTATCGATCTCAAATTCCAGAAAAGGCGACAAAATCACAAATACATGATCGAATCCACGAACACGATACTTGCAATTGCTCAAATCCTTAACTCGAATAGGCTAAAGATAGGTCCAAACTTCACCAATAATAATATATCAAAAAGGGCGACAAAATCATAAATACATAGCCGAATCCACGACTACGATACTTAAGATTGCTCAAATCCCTAATCTCAATAAATCAAAGGTTTGGTTGGATAAAGAATAATAGGGTATGGATAATATTTGGGATATAAATTGGTGTAAAAATAAAAAATAAACAAAACAAATAAATTAAAATCCTAAGTGTGGTTAATCACTATCCCAACCATCCCATGAATAAGACTCATATCATTGAATAACTCACGCTTTAACACTTGAAACACACGCTTTAGGTAGACACGAATTATACTCAACAAGATCTTAATCAAAGAATATCCTTAGTTGACGTTCCCATAACTGCCAACTCCCATTCAATCCATAGATATATAACAACTAGTGGTGATATCGACCACTTACATAACTTTACATTGTTGGTTTAATCAAACATCCAACTCTTCTTTTTCTTTTTCTTTTCTATTTTTTTTTTTCAACATATAAACATAGATGTGTAAAATTTCACCACATCACTAAAACAATAATTCTGGATAATTTTTCCATACTTTTCATAACTTCAGAAATAACGGTAATAGTGAAAGTAGTAAACACACGAAAAATAAACTCAAAGATATACAATATTTACTTTCACTCCAATTGCATTGTGCAATTTCCCGACCTAACCATAGATAATGAATTACGCACGCGAACACAGGTAATGTAAGGAAACACACTTTGCCTATAGCAATTAACCAACCACGGATTCTAATCTACAGGGTAGGCTAAGGTGTAAGGGTGTAACGAAACATTTTAACAAAGGTGTAAGAAACGAAAGGAATGGCTCTGAGTGTTTTTCTAGGGGTATCTTACTCTAAAAGTGAGAGTAACAAAAGGGTTATACGGGGGTTAACTAACCAGTGTAGTTAGCTAATAACACATAACATATAAAGCTTTTTGGGTGTAATCCTAGAAATTTACCAATTTAGACAAGTCATTCCAATTATATAAAATAATACTTATTATGGTGGTCTCGAATAGTATACAAGCCAAGTTCTAAAGTTTACAAGTCACCGGCACACTCATAGATTTGTGAATTTTGAAAAATCACAATTTTTGAAAATAACGTCATGTGTGCAGCTATGCAACTTAGACTTTAAACAAAAACATGCTAAAAATTTTAAATTTTGATATATTAAGCACATTTTAAGCATATTTTGAAAAGTTTAGGACAAGTAAGTGTTAAGTGTTCTAATTCTCCAATCCCCCCACTTAAGTTAAACAACGTCCTCGTTGTTTGTATAAAAGGTTAAAAACTGGAAAATAAAAGAATTAGAACAGAAAAAATCATCTTTCTTGTGGATTAGAACGTTTAAGCTTCATAATAGATGTATCCACAGGAAATGCAGGAATCTATAATACCACCAAGGCTTTAAAACACACCTAAGGTAAGAAAGGTTCAAACTTGCATAATACATTAGTAGTTAGGTAAAAATAAAACATAAAAATTAAAAATGAAAATCATCAGGTCAGTCGATGCGCCGTATCTTATGGAAGAAGATACGCCGTATCGAGCCTGGAATAATTACGGATCAGAATAAAAGATGCGCCGCATCCTTAACCAGGGATGCGCCGCATTAAAATAAACTGATAAAAAGTTTTAAATTCGAAAATAAAAAATGCAGAAAAATAAAATAAGATATGACCATTTGCAGGAGATGCGTCGCATCTCAGAATTGAGATGCGCCGTATCCTCGGCGGCCTGAAAATAAAATAAAACGAAATAAAGGATAGGATGCGTCGCATCTGGTTACCAGATGCGGCGCATGTGTTCACCACCCAGACTGCTATCAGTCTGGTGTAATATGGCTCATTCCATGGTTTATCTCTCACGTCCTCTCGTGCTCTCATGCTGAACTTAATGCCAGTCTTTGTCAAGCATATCAAGAAATATAAACTGAAACATCAAATTCATAAATGAGAATATAGATTAGTACAATCCAAAATGAATAATAATAATGTGCATGGAATAATGTCAAATAACACGTGGAATCAAGAGATCAAGGGTCAGTGTGGTCGTGTGGGTGGGTCCCTGAGGTGCTGGCATCATCGGTCCTAGGCCGGACTCTGCGAGCATATGCACGTGTCACTCCCGCAACATGAGTACCATCTGAACGGGTGTGGGTAATACCCTGATGCTCCAAAAGTCTGCTCACACTCATAACCAACCACTCTGAGTCCCTCCTCAGGGCTCTCAACTCTCCCTCGACTGCGTCAACTCTCTGACCCATGGTACGTACAGGGACTGGTGGGGGTACTGGTGCCTGCGGCTCCTCCTGATGGGCTGGAGCAGCAGCCGGAGGTCCCTGAGGGCCTCCCTGCTCCGCCTCTGGTCCTGCAGCTCTGGCGGGCCCTAATGCTACCCAAACGTACTCTCCCATGGCCAACTGGCATATCCCAAGTCTAACCAAATAATCCCTGTCAATAACTGGGAGACGGGTCACCACAACCTCCAGCCCCGCTGGAATCTCCGCTCCAATCACTCCAAAATGGCGGGCCAGCCTAGAAACAAAATGCCCGCCAGTCATCTGGCTCCTCCGATCTCTCCCTGCAGCTGATCGGTGGAGGTAGTGTGCCAAAAAGTGGGGGATGTTCACCGACAACCCCTCATCCATACTCCTAAGGAGGAAGAGGTCCAGAGTGGTCACCTTCTCAGGTGACTGACCCCTCCCAGCAATAGTAAGTGCAATCAGACTGTGGCACAGCCTCCTCATCGGCTCCCTGATCAAAGTGTATGAGGGGGTGGAAGTAGTGATATCACCCCCCGAAGAAATCCTGTCCCAATAATCACTAAATAATCCTCTGTCAGGGACCGCTCGCAAACTATCATCCCAATATCGGTCAAACCCATCTGACTCAAGCTCCTCAGCAGTGTGTAAACCCATGGCCAGGATAAACTCCCTCATCGACATCTGCCTCAACACCCCACCTAGTCTAAACACAAGGGTGTCAGCTATATCCAAACCCGTATCCGTCTCTCTGTAGTAAAATGTACTAAAGAACTCCAGCATAAGCTCCCTGATAAGAGGCTCATCGATCCTGAATAGTCTCTCCCAAGCACTAGATCTGAACACCACCTCCTCATCATCTCCAGCAACAACCGTCTCCATCCTATGCTGTAAACTCTCAGCAGCATGTCCTGCCCCAATCAATCCCACATCATCGAAATCCAAAGCCTGTACCCTGAATATCCTCCTAAAGTAAATCGACTCAAGTCTCCGTAAGTAGTCCTCCAAAGTGCCAGGGGTTAGCCCCATGTCCTCGAAACGTAACCACTGGTGCCTCTGTGCTACTTCTGGTAGTGCCATCTGAAATAAATTTTTAAAGTTAGTAAACAGTCTGCAAGATAGGTAGATACGGCGCATCTGATTTAATCAGTGCGGCGTATCTGCATGAAATATAAGAGATGCAGAGTAAGAGTTGAGATACGGCGTATGTAGATGCGTCGTATCTAGATTAATCAATACGGCATATCTAGAATTTTATTAATTTGGAAATAGGTCGTTACGCCGCATCAGTCAACCTAGATGCGCCGCATCTAAAAGCATATCAGTATAAATAAAGGGAATCAGGCAGGCATTTCAAGAATCCGTATCCGTGACGCAAACTACCACTAAATATCACAGTTTCATATACTCCTTATATCAGTTCTAATAGCTCATTGCATTTTACTAATCCACCTTCCCGCTAAATATTCAAAACCGAATTCATTTTCTCAAATTTTCGTTCAAATCAAACTAGCCTAGAAATTCGATTATTTACGCAAGTTAAGTACGGGGAAGATCATCTATTACAAGTCCTAATCATATCTCTATATCATTTAAGCACAAATCGAATTAATCATATAAACCCTAATTTTCGTATTAATCAAGATTAAATCGAAATGGAATAATTACCTTAATTTGATGATTAGGAAAAAGATTCTAGATCGGATTAAAGGTGGGTTTAAGAAAAGTGATCGGAATTGGAGTATAATATCAGTGTGTGTAAGTTCTTAACTGTGTGTGTTTATGCGGTAAAGATTTTAGACCCGCGCATTCCCGTCGTATTTATAGGGCAAAACGATGCGCCGTATTGGAAATTGGGATGCGCCGTATCTATTTAATTTCGTTGACTAGTCAATGGGCCCTAGATGGTCAGAGATACGGCGCTTTGGATATTTAGATCCGCCGTATCGCAATATTAGTGAACGAAATTTAAATGAGGAACGTACCTTGGCCTCCGCAACACGATTCTTTATACATCAAATTGGGGTTAAACGGTCATACCATATGATACAATTGAATTCAAAATAAGAGCAATAGGTATAAATGTTTTATCAACAATTGTAATCTTATAGTTTAGAGGATAAGAATTTATTCCGAGGTTAGGAACAAATATCGTTTTTAAGCATACAAAATTAAAATTACAATTTGAATCAGATGTATAATATGGATGATAAAATTGAGATTATAATGTGGAGAACTTCCCTTTGGGCTGGTTGAATAATCGAAGAGGTTGCGTTTGATCACTCCAGCTAGCTTCTCTCGGGTTGGTTCAGAATGTAATCTTTCATGGTGATGCTTGAATCATCCTTTATCCTGAAAATAAACAACTTGCACACGAGAGTAGCGGACCGATCAAAGTAAATATCAAAAATCAACTATATTTATCAAATTATATTCGTCGTATTAACAAAAGTTAATGCGCCGTATATTCGTTACGTTTCAAAATATAAGATTTTTGATTCAGAAGATACGCCGTATCGATAAAAATCGATACGCCGTATCTGTTTAATAATTCGAAAACTGTTTTTAATTAAAATAATAGATACGCCGTATCTGCTGAAGCAGATGCGTCGTATGGCGTTAACGTTTAGAAAAAAAAAATTTTATCAAAAACAGATACGCCGTATCTTGGGGAAAAGATGCGTCGTATCGAATTAATTAAACGCGTTGTATTTTATAAAAATTGAACGCAATACGCCGTATCTGATAAATCAGATGCGCCGTATCGTTCGATTTAGCTCAGTACAATGATAGCAGAAAACAAAAAAAATACGAAAAATTAAAACAAATAAAAACAACACGAAAATAAACACAAACAAAAGCAAACAAATAACACACAAAAACAGAAAATATGCAAAATAGTACAATGAATGCAAATTAAACTAATACACAACAAAATTAGCGGTTAGATAAAAATTAAAAACCTAATTAAAATACTAATCAAATTAACAGATAATAACAATTCACTCCCCGGCAACGGCGCCAAAAACTTGATGCGCGTGCGTGTCGTTGCGGTTTAGCAGTATTAATGCCTAATCAAGTTTTAAATTTATATTTAGCCGACTTATCAATAACACACACACTTAACGAGCAGTGTACCCGGTCAGTATGAATATAATGGTAAGTAGAGTGTCGATCACTAAGAGTGGAACGTATTATCTAGTTATTCTAATCAGTATTTTAATATATTAAGTTAGCTATACAACCTAATCTAACGCAAGGGGGTTCAGCCTGAGAGACTGGCACGATTTGGTTGCAATTAAATAATAAACTAAACCAATAGGCACGAATCAGCAAGTAGCACACACGTACACAGATAGATACTCGAGACAATAAGAGGGCTGTCCTTATGATAAGTAGTTTGTCACTTGTTTTATTGCTAGTGTTATATGAAGTGTATAGTTCGATGCAACGCACCGAGATTAAGTCCTTTCTCGTTGGTTCTAATCTTATCGGCGAGTAAACCCTTAATGATTACTTATGACTATCCTTTTTATCTTTCTCCTACTTTTCTACAGACCATAGAATGCATAGGCGATCTAATAAACAGGCGAGGGCAGAGGCATGGCGACCCGATCAACGCTCAGCTAGCCACAGAGGTTATCAATGCACTAATAAAAGTCACCAATGACACTAACATATAAACTTTAATTGATGAGAAAGCAGTTTTAAGGGAGTGCAATCTTTCCGTTGTCACATTACACAAGCCACCAATCTTGATGAATTAAAGTTTACTAACACAATAAAACAAAACTACTTAATGAATTAAACACATGCAGCACCTTCTTACAGCTCTTGTATCTTTGATTTGGGTGTGTCTTGTGCTGCTGCCTTGACTGAATTCGTCCTAGGTTTCTGGTCTTCGGTCACGTATATAATATATGTCACATCGAATTCGTCTGGTCTTGGGGTATTTATAGTTTCTGTCTGAGGGTAAGATGCGGCGCATCTAGTAAGTAGATGCGGCGCATGTACTTAACTTCGCGTGGGGTCCAAGATTATAATATTCAGGAATATTCGTACACCGCCAGAAGATGCGGCGTATCTTCATCTTTAGATGCGGCGCATGTCCTCTTGTATCTTGGATCGTATCTGGTGAAATATTGATAGTGATGCGGCGCATGTAACGAGTGAGATGCGGCGCATCTGGAGCAGAACAAGTTGGTTATTCTTCGTTGACCAAAGTTTCATATGCGGCGCATGGGATAAATCCATGCGGCGCATTCTTCAAAGTCAGGCAGTGGTCTTCATTCTCTTCATTCCAACAACCAATTCCAATCTTGGTCATTTTACTCCGTTTTTAGTCCATAATCGCTAAGTTTCACCAAATGCTTGTTTTTACTTGAGAATTACAAAAGTAAACGATTAAGTATCAATCCTCATACATAATATAGTAAAACAAGTCAAATTAATAGGATAAATGCTAGTAATAAAATGTACTTATTTGAGTTCATCATCTGTTCATTTCCATTTGATTTTGTTTCCGTTTATTATATATCTGTTCACTGGGCTTTTAAGATCAGCCGCATTTCTTTTCCTGCGGTAGGTTTTAGTGGGAAGCCAGGTGCTTGGGTTTTGCTTTGGGATGAGAGATTAGCTTATGAAGACGATACCTTAGTTTTAGTATTCATTTATGTATGACTACGTAGATTTGGTATATTTCCTTTGTAACATTGTAAACCATTTGTATTATGTAAGTCGTATGTTATGCTTGCCTTTGATATGTCACCATTTGCGTGACACTTCTACCCTTGCCGGGTTGGGGTGTTACAGGTTGTTAGTTAAGTCTGGTTTTTTAATAGTTAAGTCTGGTAGTTATGTTAAGTCTTGTTGACTTAATAGTTAAGTCGGGTCAGTAAAGTTAGGAAAGTTTGTTAGTATTAAGTTAGGAAAGGATATGTATGAGTTAGGTATCTTTATAGAAGATACGTAAATATCTTTTCACACGGTTTTGTAATTAGGGTTTCCTTCAAGTATAAAAGGAACCCTAAGGATACGTACGAATTGTGTGAGTTAGTGAAATATACGAAGTTAGTGATAACTCTGTGTTCTTCATTGTTCTTGTTAATTTTCCGCGTTAACACTAACAATTGTGTAAGAGTTTCTCACTTGGATTGATTTGGATTTATTCAAGTCATCCACTAAGTAATCAAAGGCTACTTAGAGATCCATACAATACGTGGACCAACAAGTGGTATCAGAGCCTTTAGAGAGACTCTGAATTCGAAGAATACAATACCACAAACAAATTCTCAATCAATTCACCCTACACAATGTCTGGCCTTGAGCAACCTATCAACACTGAAACTTTTTCAAACCATAACAGTGAGGATGAGAGATCAAACCATGAAGAAGAAAACCCTGAAACCAGCACCTCTAAATCACAACCAACCATCCCTACAACCACCACCATATCTAACATTAAGCTTCCAATACTGAAGAGAGAAGAATATGATATATGGGCCATGGAGATGGAACATTACTTGGAGTACATTGACAGTGAATTTTGGAAGGTTATTCAGAAGGGAAATTCAAAGAAAAGGGTTTCAGTTGGTACAGATGGGCAGATTAGAATATTACCACCATTGACTGCTGAGGAGATACGGGCTGTGGAAAAGGAGAAGAAGGCCAGAACCTTGCTACTTATGGCTATTCCAAAGGAGTATCTACAAAGGTTTCATGGTTTGATAGATGCCAAGGAGATTTGGGAGGCCACTAAGAAACGTTTTGGAGGGAATGCAAACTCTAAAAAGATGCAGAAGGTTGTTCTTAAACAGCAATTTGAAACATTCAGTGTGTCAAAGGCTGAAGGATTGGAAAAGGGTTATGACAAATTTCAACATCTTCTGTCACAACTAGAGGCACATGGTGCTGCTGTATCTGATGAGTATGCCAATCACAAGTTTCTTAGGTCTCTACCTCAAGAATGGGCAAATGTGTCAATGACTATGAGGATGAAGGATGAAGTTGACTCAATGACCCCAGATGACCTGTACAACAATCTTAGGATTTTTGAAAGGGACATCAATGAAACCACTCAGACATCTCCTAGTTCTTCAAATGTTGCTTTTGTGTCTCAAAGCAAAGGCAGCACTTACAAGGTTAAGTCTGGCAGTGTTAAGTCTGGTGTTTATGAAGCTTCTACAAGGGAAAGAACTGCTCCTACAGGCTTTGCAGATGAGGTGATTCACTCATTCTTCGCCAATCAACAAGAAGATGAGAGCTTTATCAGTGAAGATTTGGAGCAGATAAATGATGCTGAGGTAGAAGAGATGGACATCAAATGGCACATTGCCATGATTGCTCTGAGGGGAAAAAGGTTTCAAAAGCAGTATGGGAGGTCTATTAAGTTCAATAACAAGTCTCCAGTTGGGTACACTAGAAGGACAGTTGAATGCTACAATTGTCATAAGCATGGACACTTTGCTAGAGACTGCACGGAGAAGTCTGCTGATGGGTATAGGAAGAAAGATGAACAGGATGACAAGCTGGAAAGGAATCAGATGAGTATGGTGACATTGGAAGCTGGAGCTATTAATTGGAATGAGCACACAAAGGAGAATGAAGAGTCTAGTCATGCACTCATGGCCATTGGTTCTAGTAATGAGGTACCATTATGTTCCAAATTATGTACTGATTCCTATAATCATGTTAAGGCTTTGTGTGATGAGCAGTTGACACTGATAGGTGACTAAGAAGCACAAATTTTAGCTTATAAAAATGCTCTAAAAACATTAGAAGCACAAAAAGGCACCCTTCAGAAACAACATGCTGATTTAAATGAAAAATTATTCTTTCAGGCTAATAAAATATATGCACAAGATGAAAAAATTAAAAGATATAGACAACTTGGCCTAAGAATACAAAAAGAGAGGGATGATTTGAGAAAACGTGTTGATCAGTGGAATAACTCTAATAACAATCTGTTTAAATGTTGGGATTCTCAAGTGAGGTCAAATAAGAAACATGGCTTAGGGTATGAGAAGGATGAGAAAAAGGCTATATTTAAGCATAGAGAGGATGACTATGAAGGTAAACCTTTATATAATCGGTTTGTTAAGGCTGATGATTTCAAGGGAGTTCCACATCCATTGAGTGGAGACTATACTCCTCTTGAAAAAGAGGAGTTAGATGACTCTCTATTCGTGTATGGAAAAAGAGGTCCTCAAATGCCTGAGTCAACCACCTCAGAGGACAAAACTAGTGAGTATTCTACTTGTCAATCTAATGACACTGAAGGATCCATTGGTGATGTCTCTGACCACTCTAAGTCTGAGTCAAAAAGTGAAGTAAAAGAGAGTCCTGAAACTAAGATTGTTAAGGAAAGTGAACCTATTGTGACTAAACCAAAACCCCAAACAGTTAAACCTAGTTGTATCAACCACATAAAATCTCCTAGGGAATCTGTTGCAATGAATGAGTCACCCAAAAATGATAGAGTTCACAGAGAAGTTAGGAGTAGTTACACTTACACTCCTAAGAGATGTTTTGTTTGTGGAAGTTTAAGTCACTTGATTAGAGATTGTGACTTTCATGAGAAGAGAATGAAAAGAGAGGCTGAGCTTAAAAGGATGAATGTGAATACTGGTAATGTTAATAGTAAACCAGTGCGGAATAAGGTTAACAGAATCAATCATGCCAACCAATTTGTCCTTAGACCAGCCCACCATGTTAACTCTACCCGACCAAACTTTAACATTAATTCTGGTAGACCAAATATTAAGTCTGGTTTGAGGAACTTTAATTCAGGTAGGCAAAATTTAAATTCTGTGAGGCCTAAAGTAAGTTCTGGTTATGCAAATCAAATGAGACCCAGACAGCCTTTCCTCAAACCACAGGTGAATACATATAATCAAAGAAACCATTTTCATAAATCTTATTCACCTGTGAGGAGACCAATTGCTAAGAATACAGCACAACCTTCAAATTTCAATGATGTAAAGGGTAATGGGGGTTCTGCTGTTAAGACCTCAGCATGTTGGTCTTGGGATCCATTCAAGAATGAATACACCTATAAATCCCAAAGCAACAGTTGATCAGTTTCATATAAGACCTTTAAATATGTTGATCCACAAGGCGGACCCAAGCCTACTCAGGCATGGGTTCCTAAGAGAAACTAATTTCTCTTCTTTTTGTGCAGGATCATCCACTCAGCTATATGGGAGATAGAGGAATTTTTGACAGTGGGTGCTCTGGGCACATGTCTGGTAACAAGAACTATCTAAAGGATTTTCAAGAATTCTAAGGAGGTTCTGTTACCTTTGGAGGAAGCAAGGGGTAGATTACTGGAAAAGGAAGATGGTCTTTTTATTTCTCAAGGCAAGTATGTTGCAGAGATTTTGAAGAAGTTTGAGTTTGCTAATGTGAAGACTGTAGTCACTCCCATGGAGAATAAGGTGCCTTTGACAAAGGATGAAGATGCTGCTGATGTGGATGTGCATCATTACAGATCCATGATAGGTTCTCTAATGTATCTTACTGCTTCTAGACCTGACATTATGTATGCAGTCTGTGTTTGTTCACGTTTTCAGGTACACACAAAGACTTCACATTTTCAGGCTGTGAAGAGAATCTTTAGGTACCTAAAGGGCAAACCAAATTTGGGCCTTTGGTATCCTAAAGAGTCATCTTTTGACCTGACAGCCTATTCAGATAGTGACTATGCTGGTGCAAGCCTTGATAGGAAATCTACAACAGGAGGTTGTCAATTCCTTGGAAACAGATTAATCTCTTGGCAATGCAAGAAGCAGACAATTGTGGCTAACTCAACTACTGAAGCTGAGTATGTGGCAGCTGCTAATTGTTGTGAACAAGTCTTGTAGATTTAGAATCAGCTGCTGGACTATGGTTTGAATTTTATGAATACTGTTATCCACATAGATAATGAAAGCACTATCTGTATTGTTAAGAACCCAGTATATCACTCTAAGACTAAACATATAGAAATCAGGCATCACTTTATTAGAGATTGCTTTGAAAAGAAATTGATTAGAGTGGAGAAAATACATACAGACTTTAATGTTGCAGACCTGTTGACTAAAGCTTTTGATGGCCCTAGATTTAATTATTTGGTAGTCAACATTGGTATGATGAACCCCTAGTTGGACTTAAGGGGAGGTTTGTCTTAAGGGGATGTCAAAATGTAAAGTTTGTATACTAACCAGCACTTAGGTTATTTTTAAGTCTTATAGTTTTATTTTAATTCTGTTAGTGAAAAAAAAAAATAAATAAATAAATAAATAAAAAAAAAATCTATTTTGTTACAGTGCTGGATTAAGTTGATAAGTGAGACTATTGGAACTTCTCACTTGGTGGAGGTGCATAGCACTAACACAACAAAAGGTTATCAGTCCACCTTGTCTCATCCAGACAAGGACTGACTAATCCTGAGCAAACGGCTATAGGTAAAGATCCCTCAAATCCGTTTATGGCTGACAATTTGCCAAAAATTGTATGGTATTCAACTCACCATATCTGAATTTGTGAAGAGTTGACTAGCCCACAAGATTATGGCTTGTGGCAAAGGTTGTGGAAAACCATAAATGGTAATCAATTCACCATGATGAGGTGCCTTCCATCAAAGAATTGGCTAGTCCAAAAGGGTACAGCTTTTGGTAAAGACATCACAAATCTGTTGATAGTTGATGATTTACTAAAAATCATATGGTTATCAATGTACCATGGTCTTACACACCAAAACATTTGGCTACTCCAGTAGTGATGGCTATTGGTAAAGAGACATCAAATCCATTAATTTTCAATGATTCACCTCTCACAGGAGTTTACACACCTAGAAGTGATGAGAATAGATATGAAACTTAACAGGAATTGATGTACAAAATGTCATGGTTGCTGGAAAGATCAAGTGGATGGCATATCAGATGGTGAAAAGATCAAGTTGCTGCATAAAGAATCAAATTTGCAGATTTAAAGTGGTTTGAAGATCAAGATAATTCCAAGTGTTCAAAATTTAATCCTCAAAAGCCTACACAGATGGAACTTGAAGTTCATGGAACATGAAGATCAAGTTAGGGGAGGATTGTTGGGAATTATCACAAGGTACGAAGAAGACTTAGTGAAGAACAGACTTAAGTTAAGTCTGGTAGCTATGATGTTAAGTCTGATTGTTAGTTAAGTCTGTTTGTAATAGTTAAGTCTGGTAGAATGGCTGAAAAAATGAAGGATCCCAAATGTATAGCCAATCGAGTCATAATCAAACCCCATGATTAATATGAGGAGAACCGATTGACTGTTTTTGCACCTCAAACTAAGTTGACACCAGAACAGATATTTTAGTCTTTAGATGTAGAAAAGAGAAAGGCCGATGAACTTAAAGCCAAAACTCCACCCCTTAGAAAAATAACGGCTGCAACGGTGTACCCACCCAATACACCCAGGCACTTAGTTCCTTTAACTCTTCCCACAGAATGTAAAACTCTAATTAGCATATATGTTCTTAGTCAACTATTTGCTGATTTTGATAAAACATGTAAAAAGAGAATTACGCCAACGGGAATTACTGAAGGGGAAAGGGGTTTTGAACTAACAAAAAAGTGTTACTTAACTGAGGTTATTCCATTCTTTAAACTCCTCAAGGAACATTTTGAGGGCATGCAAAAAAACCCTTAAAACTGAAGTAAAAGAGATGAAAGAGGTATTTAAAGATATGGAAAACGAAGTGTCCCAAAATGCGATAGAACTTAAGAGTCATGAGATTGAGAGAAAGAACATTCTCATCACCAATGATAATTTAATTGCTAGATGTATTGCGCAGGATGTGTTTTATACTGCTTCTGATTCTGCATTAACTGCTTGTCAATTTCATGAGTTGTCTATTGCATTGAATGTTTCCCAGAATCGTGTTGTTGAGCTTGAGGGGGAGAATTTAAAATTGCATAGGAAAATCCAAAACGATGACCATGATAACATGGTCAGGCATTTTTCAAAACTAGAGGTTGATAATCTTAATTTGCAATTAAAATATCAACATTTAGAAGAAAGAGTTAAAATCTCAAATGCCAAGACATCTTTGGATGCTCTTGAATTTGATGCATATTTTGAATTAAGCAAACGAGATGAAAAAATTCAAGCTCACACTAACACGATTCGAAAATTGAGGTCCCAAATTGCCCAATTAAAATCAAATAAGAGTGATGTGATTGGCACCCATAAACCATCGTCTTCAGATTCTCAGAATTTTCACTATCAAGACACCATCAATAAATTACAGTATGAAAATGAGTGTTTTCAAGCTAAAAATTCAAAAATCAAACAGCATTACAAAGAGTTATATGACTCGATTAAAGTCACACATAACAATCACAATGAAAAGATAACTTCTTTGCTAAATGAGATTGAGAATCTAAAGACTCAAGTGAAAGGGAAAATGCCAGTCATCCCTAGTGATAATGTTGTTCCAAAGGTTTCTGCTTGTACTAAGTATGCAATTGATGATGTTCCTATTCCACTTCCCCTTAGGAACAATAGGTTTGCTCATCAAGTATATCTCACTCACCTTAAGGATAGCCTTGATACCCTTCATGAGATTGTAGAAGAGGATAGGATAGATAAATCACTTGATAGTGCAGTTGTAGATGCCTGCTTCCTCACTAAACGATCTCAGGAACTCTTAGAATACGTCATTGGCACATGTCCTAAGACTAATAGCAAGCGAGATAGGTTTATTGCATCATCTTCTATGACTAAGAACAAGCATGTAACCTTTAAGACACCCTTGGAAACTTCAGATCCCAACGCATCAAAACATGTTCAGCAATTGGAAGTGAAAAAGACTAAGATTCCCATCAGTCCTTCTACAGGAGTTAACAGAGACACTAAAGCTAGCGAGTCAAAACCTAGGAAAATTATAAAGAATTATAGGACTTCACCAGCTAAAAGTATTCCTAAGAAGAAAGTAGAAGACCACATGAGGAACAATAAGTCAAATTTGAACAAAAGGAATCACAATTCAAAGCCTAATTCACTTTGCAAAACATGTAATGATTGTTTAATTTCGGGTAATCATGATAAATGTGTTGATAAAATTTTGAAGTCGTCCAACAAACCCCCAGTTAAGAAAGTTTGGAGAGCTAGACAAATTAAGCAATCTTGGAAACCTACAGGGAAAATGTTTACCAATGTGGGCTTTCAGTGGAAGCCCACGGGGCGAATATTCACACTAGGCGAACATTGCCCTTTAACGAGGATTATCATGCCTAGAGTAGTGCCTATTAAGGAATGGAAGCCAACTGGTAGAGTTATCTCTTTAGATACACAATGCCCTTTAACTAGGTCCATTGCATTTGCTAGTGTTGCCCCTATTGTTAAAACCAAGGCACCTATAGTTTCAGCAGCTCCAAAGATTGTTTGCACTAACCATCTGGAACCCAACTTAAATTGGGGATTCGGCACTCCAAACTCTCTTCTTTCATCTATTTTCAAATGCAGGTCGTACAGATCGTCCTTTGACATTTGGACTCAGGCTGCTCACAACATATGAGGGGAAATGACATATGACGTCTGTTCACATCAGTTCAGGCCTTGATCTTCAATGACAAATGACGTTTGAACACATCAGTTCAAGCCTCGTTCTTCAATGACATTGATTTTTGAACTCTGCAATGGCGTCTGCTGACAACTCTTCAGGCCCCGTTCATCAAAGAAAAGAAAAGTGTACGCTTAAGTGCGCTTTATCTTCAGAAGAAGAGAAATCTTCTTGTTTATGACCATTCTCATCAACAAGCTTCATGCTCTTCCCATGCTCATTCAGTCATCAAGTGGATCAACGTACATTGGAGTATATTCTTATTCACTCGTTCAATAAAAAATGGCAGTCATATGCAATTTTTGAGGGGGAGAAGGGTGAATAAACAAAATGTCAGTTATCAAGTGGATCTACTTACCGTTGATGGTATTCTTATTCACTCGCTCAATCAAAAATGGCAGTCATATGCAATTTTTGAGGGGGAGAAGGGTGAATAAACTACATGTTGATTGTGATTTGAGAAATGGTCATACGACTCTCCTTCAACACCTAATGTTCCACTTATTCCTCAAGGTGTTGATAATGACTCTCATGATATTGAAGTTGCACGCTTGAATAATGATCCGTTCTTTGGTATTCCTTTCCCAGAACCAAGTTCTGAAGAATCTCCTTATTCACAGATTGTTGTTCCTTCCAATGTGTACTCTAAAACGTCAAAACGGCTAAGAGTTTGGACATGGAATGTCAAGTGATCTCGGAGTTTATTTGGCATCCCTTATTTGAGATTGAAGTGGGTTTCACGAAGGCTTCTACTTATTTCATCATCGAGACTTCATCTATCGATTGATGACTTGCTTGAAGTTATAAAATTTATGATTGGGACTTGGATTATCTAGTTATACCCGATGTAAGGAGTTACATTGTAGTTCTCACGGGTTATAGCTATCACTTCAAGGAGTTACATTGTAGTGCTCAGTGTCATACGCAGATGCAGATGTGGATAGTCTCAAGAGGTGTTGTACTTGCTTTGGCTCTTAGTTAAGTGTATAAGGGTACTTAGGGGTTTTCTTCTGCATCGTTCTTCAATCATCAACAGTGCAAGCTTAAGTAACAAATTTGGGGAATTCTTCGTCAGTTTCAAGTTTGGTATATCGGGTTTGCTCCATCAGTTATCACTTCAAATAGCCTACTTACGGGTTGGTAAAGATAGTCAGAGAGAGTTTCGATAGCGGTTGATTCTCACTTGATACATTTGAGCCAATTTTGTTCTTCTCACAAGATGTCAAGTATATGTGCGTAAAATGTGATGCTGATTCTGAGGTATCAAAACCAGCAAGGGGGAAGGAGACATACATCTGAACGCACAACGAGTACACGTGATGAACTTTATACTTCTTCTTAATTGAAGTTATTTTGGGAAGACAAATGTCATAACCGCATAGAAAATCAGTGTTTTAACTCGTGGCTTTTGGTGTATTATTCTAACTATGTGGGGGAAGAGATGTAAGAAAAAGTTTCTGATGATTAAAGAGGTACACAATGGCAATTTTCTGAAGGGAGAAAATGGGATTTTCGGGTCTTAATTGATCTTGATGTTACATTTTTGACTTCATTAACGGGATTGAGTGTGTACTTCGGGTTTTTGAGCTTCATACAATGAGAATGATTGCATCAATTCAACTACTTGGGGGAAGTGGACTCTGGATACTTTTGGTATGCATTACTTCAGACTTCAGCGGGAAGAAATGTGAGAAGAATTATTCAAGTGTGAGATGATACACTGCTGATCTATTTGATGATACCCCGCACGGAGAATCACGATGATTATTCTTAAAAGGAGCAGCAATATTTGATGTGGTTTGCTACGATTTCTGTTGTACGCTTACCTTATGTAAGCTTGAAAGAGAGCTTTGAAACTGCTCAAAAGAAGATTGTCAGTTTGGGGGGAAGCTATCAAAGCTTCACAATTGAGAAGGCTCAAGTTTAGACGATTATTCAGGAGCCTCGAAAGCTTTGGTGGTGAAAGTTTAAGAGATGTTGACTACTGACTTCTACAACGTACAAAACGATATCCTTATTTCGGTATTCATGTCAACATTTTCTTAAATTGAATAATATACTTTGTACATATCTTATACCAAAATGTAAATAGAAAATTATAAAACCAACAAAATGTAAATAGAAAAACTTAAACCCATAAAAACCATAAAAATCAGAAAATTAGAAAATACCAAAAATAGTTCCTCTAGGCATGTCTTCTGTTTATCGATAACATTTACGGTCCTAGAAATGTCATTCAATAATGACACGGGACTTTAAATGAAGCTCGAGCAGAAGTTAAAATGAATTGTTAAAACATGTCATGTTGGCTTGCAGTTACTTCAGACTGTAACCCGTTCTTTATTATGGGGAAAGCACATCGCCAAAAAGACGGTTGTTCCTCTCACTGGGTGAAGTTCACCCAGGCATGGATTACTTTATATCCATGTTACTTCGATTTGATGTACGCGTGTCTCGAATCGGTCATGTTCACTGAAAGTGGATCAATTCAAAAAGTGCGAACTCCACCCAACATGTGCAAATTTATAATAAAATCATCTGAGCACATGTTAAGGGGGAGCATTTGAAAAGTTCAAAACTCTAAAAGTGTTAGCAAAATGTGTTTCTTAATTGATGATGTACCCTCCGAACGGGTCGAAGGACTCCCCTTCGAGCCTATGCGAAGCCCTCTCTTCGGAGGCCCAGGTTAATCTCTTAAAATGTTTCATTGGCGTAAAACCATTCATCTATGATGTGGTTACCATGTGGGAATCCGCCAATCGAAGCCTTAAGCCCTTCGGGGTATCTCCTTCGAAGGAACTAGGACGGAGAACCATTCTGACCTGGTCATACCCACTTCCCTTCTTCCCTTAGGCTTTCCTGCCAAAAGGGAGAACGTGGGTCACAAAGCCCTAGCGGTTACCACATTTCATGGGACGCCCCCATGATCTCCGAATCAAGTGTAACCGCCCTCTAAGGCCTATTTCTCCTCTATAAATAACTTAGACGGGCCATAACCATGGTAATGTCAACTTAACTCTCTCAACTTACTACAAACTTATCATATCACATACTTACTCGCACGTTGGAGGTGGTTCGCAGGGTCCAACCAATGCGCAATCACTTAACGTAGTGTTTTAGTATTTCTTATTTCAGGTTAAAGACAAGCTTGGCGCAACCTCAACACCCCTTAAATCCTTTGATCGTCATCGAAGGCCTGGTCGTGCAATTTATTGTACAATCAGTGGTGCCATCCGTGGGACCGCTACAATTGGTCTCGTTATTTCCAAGCTTATAACCAACCAACTACTTTCACTATATATCCGGCATGGATCAAGGGAGAGACGATACTCCTCCACCGGGTTTCTCGACCTTGGCGCCAATACCAATCAACGACTCCAACAACCTTCCCCAATAACCGCCTCCACGTTCACAACACGCTCTCACCCAGAAGTAACACCCAACCATCATGCTTCAACATCAGCCAATCCGGAGCCTATTATCAGTCCAGCCTTTGTCGAAGCCAACCACGAAGCATTGGAATCTCTCTTAAGGGCTCGCAAAAGGCAAGTTAGGAATGCTGAGTTGCGTAGGGAGTTGGAATACTCAAGTGATGAGTATGACGAAGAGATTGAAATGGAGCCTAGGCCTCCGGCCCAAGGAGCAACACTCTCAGCCCTAAGGATTGGGTTACCAGTGGGTCGAAGGCTAAGCAGAAGGTCCGTTGGGTTTGAAGGAGTCCCGGAGAGGGCTCCGACTAGGAGAGAAGGAGCGGTTGTCGAAGGTTCCAAAGGGAGGAGCCAACGAAGGGAAGAGACAGGGGTGAACTTGCCTCCATTGTTAGCAGCTCATCTTGGAAGGACCGAAGCAGGGGTTCCGTTGCAGCCTTCTCACGCATCAGGCGTAGAAGGCAATCCGCATACAATTAATATGGGAGGAAATCTTCCTCCCAATGGTATGTACCCCTCGTTCCAAACTCAGTCTTATCCTCAAGGTTTATATCCTCCAGTAAATGGGCAGCCTAATAACCCAAATCTCCCTCAACCTTATGGGAGCATGCCCTCCGGGCATCCTATGGCATACCCTCCGTACGCCATGGGAAACGGTTATCCGTTCGCCATGAACACACCTTATCAGTCCTACCCCAGCCAAACTCCTATGGGGATGCCCCCAAACGACAATCCATATAATATTGTACCCATGTATGCACCACCTTATAATTGTCTATACTCAGACCCTATAGGTTCAGCTACACCCTTCGTTAGGTGGATAGAAGACTACCCATTGCCTGATGGGTTGAAAATGCCTTCGCATATTGGGACTTATGATGGGAAGGGGGATCCGGACAATTTCCTAAATTTGTTCGAAGGGGCTATTAAGATGCAAAAGTGGGTTATTCCTGTAGCCTGTCACATGTTTACTTATACCCTGCGAGATTCTGCCCGTATTTGGTGGAATGGGCAAAAGCCTGGCAGCATTGTCAATCTTGATGATCTCAAGGCTAAGTTCCGATCACACTTCAGTCAGCAAAAGAAGTTTACAAGGACCCATCTAACGGTGCACAACATTAAACAAAAAGAAAACGAAAGCACAAGGGCCTTCGTTACTAGGTACACCGATGAAACTTTACAGATCTTAGGTCTACATGAAGATCAGCGCATTTCGGGTTTCGTACATGGTCTTTGAAATCGGAGTTTGGTGGAATTCTTATCCACTGACCTTCCGACAACATACAAAGGGTTAATGGAAAAGACGTATACTTGGATTGAAGCAAAAGAGGTATCTACTAACGGTGCTCCGATCGACAGAGACAACAACAGCAAGTTCTCAAAGCATTCTGTGTGGGAAGGGTCAAAGAACAAGAACAAAAACAGAGACAGGTTTTCTCCGTACAAAGGTCCTAACCATGGTTTGCTGGGAAGCTTAACTAAGTCTCTGAAGGAAATACTTGCAACAGATAGGGCTGCTAAGGCTTTCGAAGTACCCCCTCGTATGACAAGCAAGGGCAAAAACAGGGATACCAGCAAGTATTGTCACTTTCATGAAGATTACGGTCATGATACAAATAGTTGCAGGGAGCTAAAGAAACAGATAGAAGAAGCTGTGAAGTCCGGGCAATTGGCACATTTGGTGAAGGGTATAAAGAAGGGAAAGGAAAAAATGTCCGACACTCAATCGGCTAAGGATACTACTCCTCTCGAAACTCCAATACTTATGGTTCGTTGGGGCGAAGCAAACTTAAAAAGAAAGGTAGCAGAGCAGGAGGTAAGCGAAGTAGGGGAAGTAACATTTCCTCCTATCACAGGCCAAGTCCCTTCGAATGATCCAGTGGTCATCAAAGTTCTAATCTTCAATCGAGAAGTAAACAGAGCCTACATGGACTGCGGAAGCTCCTGCGAAATCATATACGAGCATTGTTTTCTTAAGCTCAAGCCTTCGATTAGATCGCAACGGGTTGACTCGAAGATACCTTTGGTAGGGTTCTCCGGTGAGCATTCTTGGCCTCTGGGAGAAGTACCATTGGACATAACAATTGGAGAAGGCAAGCTCGCAAGGACAGAAACCCTCACGTTTGCTATCGTAAGGTCCGATTCTCCATACAATCTACTGATAGGAAGGACTGCCATGCAAAATATGGGTATTGTAGTTTCCACCATACACGCAGCAGTGAAATTCCATACTCCTCATGGGATAGGAACCGTATTCTCTAGTTACAATCAAGGAAAGACCGGAGATATTGGCAAAAAGATCAAAGAAAGTCCCGAAGAGCCTCCGAAGGCCATTCTAAGTTGTACAGATGCCGAAGAACAAATTGTGGTAAATGAGCTCTATTCAAAGCAAACGGTGGTAATCGGAAAGCAACTCCCTGCCAACTTCAAGGCAGAATTGGATAAGCTACTCAAAGCCAACAAGGATGTTTTCGCATGGACATACTCAGACATGACAGGGGTTCCTCGGACTCTTATGATCGATGACAAGCCCTTCGGAAAGCTTCGATGGCATTTGCTCAAAACCAAAACAAGAAAGCAGATGCTTTAAGCAAGCTAGCTTCGATGGCATTTGCTTATCTAATGAAGGAGGTTTTGGTAGAAGTATTGGCTGATAGGTCAATAAAACAAGGCGAAGTATCTGATGTCTTACTCGAAGAAGGCCCAAATTGGATTATTCCAATAAGGGAATACTTGATCAGTGGTATCCTTCCCGAAGAGCCAAAACTAGCACGAAAGGTCAGGGTCAAAGCACCCTAATATAGGCTTATTGGGGATAATCTCTACAGGAGATCTTTTTTGTCTCAATGGCTTCGTTTTGTGGGGCCAAAGCAGGCTTCGAATATCATCTGTGAGGTACATGAAAGATCCTGCGGTTTACACACAGGCCCTCGCTCCGTTGTCTCGAATATAACAAGGATGGGATATTATTGGCCATCTATACTGGAAAACGCAACTAAAATGATACAAGCATGTGCCGCATGTCAGATACACTCAAAAGTTCAAAGACCATTAGAGCATGACGTGACCTCCATCACATCAGCAAGGCCTTTCGGCTAATGGGGATTTGACATAATCGGACCTCTAGCAGTAGCTCTCGGAGGGCTACAATTCTTGGTAATAGCCATAGACTACTTCACCAAATGGGTCGAGGCCAAACCTTTGGCATCAATAACAGGAAAGCATGTGGAAAAGTTTGCGTGGGAACACATAATTTTCTGATTTGGAGTCCCACAAATCATCACCTCCTACAAAGGGAAGCAATTTGCCGAATGGGGTATTCCCATCTTTCTGCGAAGGCCTAAGCATAAAGCAAATGTTCATTTTTGCTGACAGGGACATTGTCACTGAAATTGAGATAAGGTTAGGGCAATACCAACATGGGTGGGTAGATGAACTACCCCAAGTCCTGCGGGCATATAGGACTATGTACTCCTTCGAATAAAACAACACAAGTAAAGCTAAGGCCTACATTCGAAAGACCCAACGTCATATGATAAGGCTGCGGCAACAAAGCATACAAGCTTGATATGCTAGTTAGAAGAGTCATGAACAAGACTTGGTATGATACCAACCTCCGTAAGTTTTACATACAAGACTTACTATTTTCAAAAGCATTTAGCTTGTTTTTCAATTTCATGTAACGCATTCTTCTCACTTGGGAAAGAAGCATTAATGGTAGGTGTCTTAGTGTTCATTTCTTAAAATGATGTAATCCTCCCTACCCAATTAATGATATAAAATATTTCCCTCAAAATCTCTTGTTTCGTTATTTACAACAAAGATTTGTTCAGCCAAGTACTTTACAAGTTTCAATGTCGAAGGATGAAGCAGGACACATGTCCTGTATACAAATAACATCCATTACAATTCACATTAACTTTCCTATGAAGTCTTAGGGTATTCTAAGCCCTTTGCAACTTAAGGATAAAGACGGAGTGGGTCGCGACCCTCTGTCGCAGTCAAACTATACGATTGCCGAAAATCTTGGTCCAAAATACACACAATAAGGTCATAACCTTAGGTTGTATATTTACGTTTATGCATAAGCGTAAGAGAAGATAAGCATGATATCATAAGAGGGACACTACCCCTTGCTTGGCATTCATACCGCTAGAAATAGTCATAGCCAACATTAAACATCATTGTCTAAAGTCTGGGTCGAAGCCCAGAAACACAAAAGATAAATTGATCAAAGATATAGGCACATGCCTAACAAAGCATCATAAGATATTGTTTAAAAGGGTACATGCCACCCTTAAAGACCAATGTAAAACCCCAAAATTACCACAATCCGAAATGACCAAAATACCCTCTAATTTTGAAATTTTAAAAACTTATAAAATCATATGAGTAACATCATTTGCACTTAACCTAAAGTAACAAAAACCTAAGTTACCTAACAAGTTAAATTAATAAAACTTACATTATGACTTAAGTATCACCAAAACAAGTTCACTACCTAAGGTTCATAATAGGCGACATTTCATGTGACCAAAAACCTCCAAATTTCAGCTAAGATCAAATTAGAAGGGATAAGCACACATTAATTTTGAAAGATATCAATTCCTAAAAGTTTGGCCTTTCCTTGTTGAACCCAAATCAAGAAACATGGTCTCCCTATTATTCTATAATACCGAACATAAGTTTTTCCCTCAGTTTGCAAAAACACTAAAAATCCTACAATCAAAAACTCGGCTGCCATTGTTTCCCTCCTGTCGATTCACAGCAGCAAAAAGGAGTTTTGCGGCCTCTATTTGGTGGTTCTATCGTGGTGCTACAGCGGGTTTGTGGTGGTGTTTTGATCATGGGATTAAAGGCTGTCGAAGGGAGGGTTTTGCTAAGGGTTTTCGGCAGGGAAAAGGTGTGGTGTTCGATCCTTGTTCTTCCTCTTCTTTTGATCACATCAAGGGTAACAATATCATCCTTATTCAATACAACCTTATTTGGCTTGATTCTTGTTTCGTTCTTTGTTGTTCTTGTCGAATTACACTACACATAAGATCATAAGAAAAGTTACATAAAATCATAACTTATCACATAAAATAACGGTCCTTGAAAACCCTATATAATCGACCTATGTAAACTATTATTGATTCGATTATTATGTACATGTTAAAACATATAAGAGTCGATCTATGGTTGTTTTGTATCATGTGTTATTGCTTTGTGTCAATAGAAAATAGTTGGAATAATAAAACCTAAAGAGATCACATAAAATCATGAACCTAGTTACTGTTCAGAAAATTAAGTCGAATTGAGAAGGGTCTATCTTGATGATGGTAACGTGTTTTTGCGTGTTTCTTGGGTCTAAAATTAAGTTTAAGAAAAGAGCTTTCTGAATATATAAGCCTTGTAATTTTTAGAGGTCGGGAAGATATACTTTTTTATTTTACAAGTTCATGTGTCAAAACTGAATTCGGGTATCTGGAAAATTAGTACGTGTTTGCGATTTTTAATTTTCAAACCATGTCGAATTAGAGGATAAAATTTGGTGGGATTCCTATTTCGTATGTTTAGTAATTACGGGAATTTTTTTAGATTATTCTGAATTATTTTGATGGGGTAAAGAAATACAAACTTTTCGTATGTCGAATCTGATCATGAATCTGGACGAATTGGCCTAATGGATTTTTAAACTATAGTTATACTAGCTAATAAATTCTGGGAAAATTAGTGTGAGTTCTAAGGACATGAAAGTACGTGTGTGAAATTTTGTGGATTTTATTTCTGAGTCCTTATATGATTCATAAATTCGTCTAAGCATAACAAATTCATATATAAAAACTGTTAAGGGTTTAAAAAGGTTAAAAAGGTGTTATGTGTATATTTCTTAAACTAAAGGGTTTAATTTGTCATTTTTCTAAACTAAAGGGCTTAACTTGTGAAAATATGTAACTTTAGAATATTTATATTTCATACCCTAATCTTACCATAATGACACTATAATCCCTAAACTTGTTGTATTTGCATAATGAACCCTAACACTTATGAAAGCTACGTTATGAACCTTAAACTATTAATATAGTCACATTGCTACCTCAAATTGATTAAGGGATAAACTTGAATATTTATGACTAATGTTTCTAGATATGGAAACCTACTAATTATGGAAACTTACTAATTCGGGAAACCTGACTAAAATAAGTAATCTGATTTAAAATAAGTTATTAATCAGACGATCATAAATTCGTGTAGATTCGCTGAAGATGGAGTTTACTTCCGATCTTTTCGTTTCTAGTTGTGTTTTCACTTGCGGTCTAAGGTACAGATATTCTACCCTTTTTCAGTAAGGGTGCTTTCGTTCTCATGATTTTCTTGATCTTGATTCATTAGGATTCCCTTAAGCCATTGCTATAATCCCCTATTCTTTGATTCATTCGTTTGATATGCTTCGTTGATATTATGATTCATTTGACATAAGTATTCGAATCACTTGATGCTTAGAAGGTTCATTTGATTTTGTAATTGGATGTGAAAACCTTTCTTAATTTTATCATGGAAATGTTTTGAGAAAAACTAATTTTAAAATGATATTTATGAACGATGCGATACCACTTTTATATGAAATTTTACTAAACTTTTATGAAAACTACTTTTAAAGACTACCTTCATGAAAACCATTCTTAAAGATCATTATTATGAAAACCATTATTAAAAGATTTCTTTAAATGAACATTTGATAGAAACCTTTGAATTGAACCTTGCTATGAACCATTTGATTTCGAACCTTTGAGATCCTATGCCTGATATAATTCCCTCATTGACTCATGGCATTCATTTTATGATTGTCATTTTTATTTATTCATTCTGACATTTATTTAAATGTCTCTGCTATGCTATGCTGATGTTTGCCATGCTTATTTGAGTTACTATCTTGTTTCTCTTGCCATGCTAGATTATATTTGTTGTATGCTATGATAGATCTGTGCCTGAGCTTACCTAGTTGTGGAGGTACCATGACCATGTCTTTGATGGCACCTTAGGCATGACACTCCCGTAGAGGTGTGATAGATCTACGGCGTTCCCCCTTATGTTTATGTATTATTTTGTGATCACTATTGGCCATTAATGCGTGTGTGTGCTTAGTCTAGTACTGACATACATACTTATGTTAGGGAGCGTATGGATGCATCCTAGGTTTTATGTTTTATGTGTTTATGGTGACCAGGTGGTGTGTGCCTTGCACTCCTTCTCACACTTTTATTTACTTAGAGGTCTCCCCTCTTCGTATACTTGTTATGCTTTAGTATGATTTGACGATTTATGTATGGAGTTCTTATGGCACATCCTTATATGAACCTTTTCATTATTTCATTCTTTCTCTCGATTCAATTATTATTCAGTTCTCATGCATTCCTGATTTTTAGTTCTCTTTAAATTCGTATGACTTTCATAATTATACTTTCGTTTTGTATTCTTATTCCTTCGTTGCTTATGCTTATTTACCGTCTTGTTATGTTATATATATCTGTTCACTGGGCTTTTTAAGCTCAGCCGCATTTCTTTCCATGCGGCAGGTTTTAGATGGAAGCTGGGTTATGAGTGGAGAGCACTTGGGACTTAGAGGACATTTACTTTCATAGCTATCCTGGATTAGAGATGACTAGAAGTAATTACGATTGTAGACTTAGAGTTTATTATTGTTCCCTTTGTAACCTTGTATTTCAGATTTTCCTTTGTAACCTTTGAAATTCATTTTGTATTATTTAGTCATATGCTTGTGTTTGCTTTGATATGTCACCATAACGTAATACTTCTACCCTTATCGGGTTGGGGTGTTACAACCAAATTACTGCCAAAGGGCAGCCTTTAGACATTCTTTGAGGAATTCGGATCCTCTTGGTGAGATGGAGACGGAGGCTTCACATATGGGGTTCTCTTGGTTGGAGAAGGAGGCTGTATTTTCCTTGGCTTCTTGGACAGAAGATCTTCAATTGAGGCTGAGGGGTCTTTGGTTGCTTCGGCAAGGAAAGGGTACTCTGCTGTAGTGTACACATTGCCAGCATCATCATATTCTTGCTGAGAATTTGGACGGTAGTAAGGTACCTCCGACAACACAACCGGTTTCTTCGTTTCGGCGATCTCCTCCAGCGTTGTGCACTTACCATAGAATATGGCCGCGTTCACCAGCTTTCCCACAACAGCTCCCACCTCATCGTTGTGGTACAACTCCATTGCGACATAAGGGACAACCTTCGATACCACCTCAGCCCTATCCTTCTTTAAGCCTTGGTACTCGAGTTTTAACCCATCCATATCTTGACAAAGCTTGATCTCCTGCTTTACCAACCTGGCTCTTTCGGCCTCAAGACCAGTGCATTTCGACTCAAGCGCAGCGACTTGTGTCTTATACCCAGAAATCTCAGCCTCCTCCATCTTCAGCTTGCTTTGCGACTCTTTAAGTTGTCCTTCAAGGCTATCAATCTTGTCACGAAGGGCTTTATACCGAGGGTTCTTCTCAAAGCCCGCCATGGCCGCATCATACTTGGACTCTAGCTCAGCATACTTTTTCTCCCTGCTCTTCTCCCTGGCAACAATAACAGCAACCTCTTCCTTGGCATCTTTCACCATACGAACCAGCTCCCTTGTCCGTGTGTTAAAATGATTATCCAACATGGCTTGTCTGGTATAGCTCTTGTCGTGCAAGTCACACAGCCCTTCAATGGACATATCATCCAAGGTCCTCGTCCAGCTGGCAGGGGTAACATTTTCAACCAACAAATGACAAGTGAGACCATTTGGTAGCTCCTTGGTGTTCGGTAGCCCTGCATAAGGCATATCTATTAGATACGAAACAAATTAAAGACGAAGGGATTCAAAAGAGATTGTACTTACCATGAATGTCATCGTCATCAGCAACTTTTTGGGTCGGGTAAATGACTGCTTTACCAAGAGACTTCTCTGTCTTTTGCCTGGTTGACTTCGAGGTAGGAGTAGGGATGTTCAATTTCCTCTTTGGAGTAGCCTTCGAAGGCCTTCCACTCGTACCTTTCCTGTTCCGCACCCTGTCTGTGATGCCGGAGGACCCAACGATTTTCAGTTCGTCACCCTCTGAGGGAGGGTCATCCGAATCAGCAACATTCTCAACAAGTTGTGGAGTTTCCTCAGTATTCACAGGTTTTGAAGGATGGACTACGGCAAGTGGCACAATTGGTGAATCATCAACATCATTGTTATTCACAGATACAGACGGAGATCTAACTCCGTAGCTCACATCTTTTGGGTCCTTGGGAATAAAGCTGACCTTCTTAGCACCTCCTGACACAACAAAGTTCCTGAATGCCATTCCTGCAACAACAAAAGAGAAAAGATAAATATCAGCAGATAAGTTATTTGTTTTATTTAAATAGGAATATACATACTCTGTCCTTCACAAACTATTTCAGGCTTTGATGGAGACCCCTCCCAACGGTCCATAATGCCCGCCATAAACAAGATTGGCTCAGGGAATGTTTGCACATCAACTGGATGACGTGCAAGACGCTGGTACATAGGATTACTTCTTACTTCATAAGGTAGGGGGTCATTGAATCTTTTCTCATCAAACATATATGCTTCATCAAGCAAAGCTGGATACTCAGGTGGTATGATTGTGTTCTCAACATAGAAAAACTGGCCTTTCCAATTTCTGATGTTTGAAAAGGATTTGGTCACTAGATATGGCACATCATGTTCACCCCTTTTAGCAATGGTTATCCAATCCCCGCCAGGATACAGGTTGACAAAGCCCCTAAGCACAGTTAGTGTGGGCTCATAGCCATATGCTTTGCACATGACAATGTATGTGGTCAACTTGGCCAGGCCAAATGGATTCAACCTTGAGATATGCACTTTGTAATATTGCAAAAACTCCAAGATTAAAGGATGAATGGGTATCCTAAAGTTTGATTGAGTAAATGCATGCACGTATAAGCCTACATATCCAGGGGGAGCATCAAAAATATTTTGTTTTTTGCTCGGAAGCATGATTTTGAATTCTGTGGGTATGGGATAATCATGAAGAAAGTCGGATAGTGCTTCTTTAGACAAAGTACATATTTGTTGCCAAATTATTCTTTTTGCAGTCATGCTCATGTCGCTATTAAAAGAGTAAGAAAACAAAGAGGAGTGATAAAATTTTTACCTTTCGTTTCAACGGAAGCACAAGAGCACAATACTATGTATGTGTATTTTGGGCGGAAGGTGAAAGTAAGCTAGGGTTTACCGTCCTAAGGGTTTAAATACCCATCATCTCTTTGATCCTGGCCATATACGTGTTCATTTATCCTCGCATATAAGCGGACTTCAAACGGATGGTAAATTTATGAAAAGACGTTTTACAATTACCGAAAACAAAGCCTTTATGGCTGTGACACAAGTGGGCGGATAATCATGAATTCGCATTTAATGCGGAATTCAGTTAAATGCTTATCTTTTTTGTCTTATGTTTTTGTGGCAAGAGGGATAGAGTGTAGCATGTTTTTTGAGTCGAATGCAATATAAACTCGTACGTATATATCACTTTCGACTGGGGGGCTTGATGATGTACCCTCCGAACGGGTCGAAGGACTCCCCTTCGAGCCTGTACGAAGCCCTGTCTTCGGAGGCCCAGGTTAATCTCTTAAAATGTTTCATTGGCGTAAAACCATTCATCTATGAAGTGGTTACCATGTGGGAATCCGCCAATCGAAGCCTTAAGCCCTCCGGGTATCTCCTTCGAAGGAACTAGGACGGAGAACCATTCTGACCTGGTCATACCCACGTCCCTTCTTCCCTTAGGCTTTCCCGCCAAAAGGGAGAACGTGGGTCACAAAGCCCTAGCGGTTACCACATTTCATGGGACGCTCCCATGATCTCCGAATCAAGTGCAACCGCCCTCTAAGGCCTATTTCTCCCATATAAATAGCTTAGACGGGTCATAACCATGGTAATGTCAACTTAACTCTCTCAACTTACTACAAACTTACCATATCACATACTTACTCGCACGTCGGAGGTGGTTCGCAGGGTCCAACTCCTGCGCAATCACTTAACGTAGTGTTTTAGTATTTCTTATTTCAGGTTAAAGACAAGCTTGGCGCAACCTCAACACCCCTTAAATCCTTTGATCATCATCGAAGGCCTGGTCGTGCAATTTATTGTACAATCATTAATTATAAACACTTTGAGAGATTTTTCAAATAAATGGTTTATGGCAGCATAGGATAGTCATGGTGTTATAAGGTGGCTAAGGTTAGGAAAACCGTCCTATGATCCGCCAGAGCCGGAGGGATCTACCCAAGGACAATACCGAATAGTTAGTATTAGAAAGTCCTTAGGTATGATTATGAAAAAAGGAGTGATATGAGAAAGGAGAAAGAAGGGGTTGAAGAATTAAAAAGAAATGTAATGAGAAAGGGCGAAAAGAAATAGCCCTCCATTTATTCAACCTTAGGGCAGAATCCGGGTTCAATTCATATGCTACTGGTTGTTACTAAGGTGACGCCGGTATTGAAGACAAGACGTCATGGACCCAGTGACGCACTGCACTAAACCTTCTAAGCCACTTAAGTTCTCTTAAAAGGACTTGTTTTATTCTCACAGGGAACCCTGCATAATCTATCGACCGCTCATTACGAGTTATGTTGATATTTAAACAGGAGACACCGCTCTAGTCTCCGACTACCAAAAATGCACTTATCGAGTCTAGAGCCACGAGATGCATCATAAGATCTCATAGGAACACATGCTACTTCTACACTGATTGTTCAAAATTAAGGACACCAGTTGTAAACTTATGAGTCCTACGCAGATCTTAGCAATCTGCCAGAACATTTATGAGGGAATTTGCAAATGTAATTCTCAGTGATTGAATGGAAATTCCTGCCAGAGTCAACATCAAACAGTCCTGAAAGCAGGTCACTTCGGTAATTCCTTGTGAATTATGCTTAATGGTCGCAGCAGTTTCAAACGGTCTACAGTCGTGGAGTGAACTCTAGCGACTCACCTAATCGTTGATGTACTTCAGTAGATCTTGTAAGCCCTCTCGGGGGTATCCGATTTAGGAACGGCCTTGGTAAGGATTAGAGAAAGTTTTCACACTATGATGTTAACAATCTTGAAGTCCGAACCTGTAAGTACCAGACATTTTATTGCTAACTGTCTGCTTGCAGGAATCCCTAGTGGTTGTAGCTGATTGCTAAAAAGATGTCGATTCATCACCCCATGCTCACACTTCACAATATTAATCAAAGAAATCATGATAATTGAAAGACTTTCAACACTGCTTCCGCAACTCTAATGCAGAAAATCATGATCCAGAAAAATGTGAGCATGTCGGTCTAAAGATCACAACATCACGTGGAGACAATACTGCAAAAAAATGACTTGGAGACGTACGTTGGATGATGACCTCAAAGAAGCCTCAAAGATCATCCAAGACAAAAGAACAGTCATCAAAAGTTCACTGCTGAAAGTACAAAGACTAAAGACTTTGAAGAATCAAAGACTACGAGCTAGAAACTCTAATCTATGTAATAGAATGCTAGAATTCAAAATGTAATTTCCGGGGTGACCTCCCTTAGGGGAGATTGTTAGGAATATAAATATTCATATGAAGACTTGGTCACCCCGATTACTCATTATCATTAAGTAGCTCGTAGGATTATTAGTACCAATTTAGTTATCGTAGTATTTGTGGAGTTGGGTCGGGTCTTTACCCACTGTCAGCTCACTCCATAGCCCACATGGGGCATCTATGCTTGGTGTATAAATACCCTCTCCCACCAAAGGAGAGGGTTGGACCTTCACTTCATTCTAATCTAACATATTACACTTTCTCTCTCAAGGTTCCACTTCTCTCTCTTGTTTCTTTCTAAATTCGGATCAAATCCACAAGAACCATATGAATTATGATATGATATTACTTACAATGCTAAAGTCGATTCTTTTACCAGGCCCCTTATTCCGGTGATGACAGTGGCCACCACTACCACTGCTTCTGTTGCCTTTGCCTCGGCTTCAAAGGAACAAGAGAAAGAAAAAATTACTGAACCTTCTTCATTCCTTGATGCTTCTCAATCCATCAGTGGTACCAAACTTAATGCCGGTGGCTTTTCGGATCTTTCTGGTAGTGACTTTTTGATGGGGAGTATCCGTGCTGCAACTGATGTGGACTCTGATATTTCACACAAGACTTATATTCCAAGGTGGAACGTGACTAATGGTTCCTGTCTTGATGATCCTCTTGAGTGTCGTGAAATGATTGATGAGTTTGCTCCTCCACAATTTTTTGCTTCGGTTCGTGATATGTGTTATGATCAGCTATTCTCTAAGTTTAATGTGGGGGCTGCCCGCCAAACAGTCTTGAGTACGGAGGTTAGGATGCGTGCTGAGTACAAGATCCAGGAAAAGAGAAAATTTGTTGCCCAGTGCAACCAACAGGCTGACTTGTTGAAGGTCAAGGATAGGGAGATCGCAGAGCTGAAGGCTAAATTGTCCTTGGCGGAGGCTGAGGCCTCGGAGGCAATTTGCCTTCGTAGCAGAGTTTCCGCTTTATAAACTGTTGAGAAGTCTCATGCTGGTGAGGTGAGCTCTTTGAAGAAGCAGAACTCCATGCTTGAGAGAGAGCGGGACTCTCCTAATGCAAAGGTGGCGGAACTTCAATCTTCCGCGGAAGGCAAAGAGCACGAGGTTGCGGAATTGAATGTCGCGGTCGCTACTGCCGAGTCTCAGAATGACAGTCTTGTAGGTCAGGTACGCATCTTTGAATTTTGCACATTCTTTCTATTTTTTTTATTATGTATACCTATCCGTTGTATATCTTTCCTTGTCGTAGGTGCACACATTGGAGGCAACATGTTCCGAGCTCCGTGACCGACTTTAGTCTTTAAAATTTTGAAGGACCAGTTTGAGAAGATTCAGGATGCTTAAATGAACGATGTTGTTGGCAAAGTGGCTAAGTTGGAGACTGATCTTACAGAGATAGTCTTGCATCTTGATGAGACATTCTATCCACATCTTCTCACTGTTATATCTAGTCGACGGTGGTTGTTGAGTCATGGTATGAAGCTTGCTATTACCAAATGCTTGAATATTCCGGAATATCTTGTGGCTTCGGGGGCCGCTTTCAGCCGTGCCATTGAGAAGGGAATGCAGGTTGGACTAGCGGCTGGTATTGATCATGGGAAGGTTGCTAGGAGCCTTACAAATGTTTCCGCTTATAACCCTTCCGCGGAAGCAGATTATAATTCTGCACTGCAAACGCTTCATAATCTGGAGTTTCCTCTGCTGGCTGTTTTGAGAAATCACAAAGATGCCTGTATCGAAGATATCATGAATCTTATCAGTCTCGAGGGTCCCCTTGTGGATGTTCCTGGTATGGCTGACTTGCAACCTGACTCAGAGCAGCTTTTTGTTCCCACTCATTATGCTGAGGATAATGCGGTAGTTGGTGAAACCTCCTTATCTTTCTCTTTAAGTGTTGCTCATCAGATGGTTGAGAAGATTAAGGAGAACATTGCTGCACAGCGGTCTGCACTTGCTGATGTTTTTACTCCTTTGGTTGAGCCCTTCTCCGTTGGGATTTTAACAGGAACGACGGCCATTCCGGATGGTGAGCCAGCCGCTACCGCGTCCATTACTGCTTTATCAACAACTTTTGCTCCTAGTTCATCCGTTGGATTCATCTCAACGGATGACTATGAGATAACAGATATCGACGATCAAGGCCATGACGGAGGTGCTAATTATTTCTTTCCTTCAGTTGAGCTTGAGAAGGAAGAAATTGAGACCACTCCGGAACATGACCATGCAGGCTAGGTTTTAGTATTAATTGTTTTATGTCGTGACCGTGTGTGGCCTTTTTGTAGCGGCTGCTTGTAACTGAACATGATCCTTTTGCATTGTATATCTTGTGCTGACAACAATACTTATGCTTTGTGCGAACACCTCTCCTTTATGATCCGTGGTCATTTATGACCTTTTTGTAATGAACAATACTTGTGTTTTATAAACATGTTTCCTTTATTTGCCGCGGTCATGTTCGACCTTGATGCGGCTTTTTGCACTTATAATTCGTGCTTTGCTATTATTTCAAAACCGCACTGGTACATTTTTTTTAATAATAGTCTTAGTTGAATATTTGTGGGTTATTCTCCCGGTACTGGGCTTGCAATACCTCTTATGTACTTTGAGTGAATTTTTAGGTTACTCATCCTTTTGTTATGTGATGAAGCGAAAAGTGTACCGCTTTTAGGGGGTCATTTAAGCCCTAAATCGTATTTATTTGATCAAATATTGCCCTAAATCGTTCCTTTTGTCATTTTAGGTACTTTGGAGAAGAAATCTGGAAAAGGAAGCATTTTGGACGTTTTTGGAGCATAAAAGTGAAGAAAACGACAAAGTCTCCAAAGCTGCTGGAAAAGTACACGTGACGGCGTCAAGGATTGCTCCTGACAGCGTCACGGCTTGGCAAAAGAGGTGGATATGACAAATACACGTGACGCGCCATAAAGTTTTACAATGGAAATCTGACGGCGTCACCCTTTAAGGTGATCAAGGCTGTCACGGTTTAAGTTAAAGAGAGACTGCGTCAAGCACAATTGTGACGGCGTCAACCCTTGACGCGCCAGATTGGATTTTGGAGGATTAAAGAGGGACGGAGTCAGGAAGACCATCCGGGAAACCTAGCCGCGGCGAGGTGACGGCGTCACCTCCTACAACGTGACACCGTCAGCCCCTAAATTCTATATATAGTTTTGCAATTTTTAGTCATTAGTGTGCAACTTTGTGAGGAGAAACCCTAAGACGAATTTTCTGCCATTTTTAAGGGTTTTATACCCTTGGATCTCCAATGTTTAATTGAAGATAAGTAATCAATTAATCATTCAATATGTCTATGTGTTGTTTGATTATATCTTGTTCTTGTCTTTTAATTAACATGCTAGGCTAGATTTATCTTGTGTTTTCTTAGATCTAATGAAACCTAACTATTGATTATTGGTTGTTGGTGTGTTATCAATTGTATTGGATGATTGTTTATCGATGTTAGGCTTAAGAAAACTGGCTAACCTCCTATACGGTAACTTGCTTGAACGTCTTAAGAAACATGAACCAATGCGTACTAAGGTTTTTATGGTTGTATTTAATGCATGAGCGAATTCTAGTGATCCCATGTTAGGAGCTTCTTAGCCGGCTTGACATAGGAGTGAAGTAGGAGCTTATAGAGTTGGGGAAGTACGTACGCCACCCCACGATTGGTATTAAGGAATACACCCTTCATCCACGCAATTAATACACACTAATCAACCGGTAAAAGATAGTTAGGGAGTAAGGAAATCTAAGTAAACACATTTCTCTCCATATAAGTTCCACAACCTTTTCATTTTCAGTTATTTTATTTTATTTGCAATTGTAATTATTTGGTTTAGTTGACTAGCAACTAATTCCGCCCACTCCTTCAAACCCGAGATTTTACTTGCTTTCATAGAAAATATAAAAATACAAAAAAGAATCTTCCCTCACCCTTAGACCTATTAGAGTAGTTTTTCAATCCTAACGATACTATTCCCCTAGAGAACGATCAATCCCCCGGTACTTGCCACTACACTATACTACATCGGTCAGGTACACTGCCTGGTGGGGATTGCAAGCCTCTTGAGATCCCTCGAGAGGTAAAACCTGTTGTAAGGTCGCAAAACCACGCATCAAGTTTTTGGCGCCGTTGCCGGGGAATAGTTATTGTTTAGGTTGAATTTTTATTTTATTAGGTCTACTCACTAGATTCCTTTCTAGTGAGAGTTTTATTTTATTTTTCTAGGTTTTTCTTTAGTCTATCTATTTTCTTCGTGTTTTTGTTCTTATAAGATTTTCATTGACTATTCAGTTTGCCATTATGGAAAACGCGAATCCACCCCTTACACCTGGCGAAGTGGCTTTGTTGCGTAGCCAAATTGAGGATGAGATTAGTGAGGTCAGAGAGCTCAATAGAATGATTGATATAGAGCTTGATTATGCCTTTAACAACCTAGAAACCGCCATATACTCAGATAATTACTTAGAACGTAATAATCTTACGGTTGAGGAGTTGATTGAGAAACTTGATAAAGAGAAGGTAGATCCTAGGTTGGATGATTATTTCAATGAATACCCCACTAAGGAGGAGATTGCTTACTATAACAACCTAGTTGATAACCCTCGCCCACCTTTTGTTAGAATTGACCCAAAGATTAAGAGGGGTGATCCCGGGAATGTGAAGATACCATGTATGATTGGGTACCAAAACGTTGAGCATGCTTACATTGACTGTGAATCCCCAACCAACGTGATGTCCTCAAGCCTTTATAGCCACATCATAAACACACCACTTGAGCCTAGGAAAGACCCCAAGTGCCCCGGTGGAGTTTGCAACTTCGTTGGAAGGATTAAGGACATGCATATCCTTGTTGGGAATTTTACCTTTGCCACCGACTTCATGATTCTAGAGGATTTGGCATGTGTTGTTGACTGCCGCCTATCTCACGTGGTGTTAGGTAAGCTGTTTATTGAAGCATCCAATTTAAAGTATGATCGTTTGAGAGGCACGGTTCAGTTTTCTAATCACATAGATAGGATCACATATAGGATGCCTTATCGGGTAAATGAATTTCGTTTCGTGCCTCGATTTGACAAGGACAACATTGGTGCGATTGAGGACATCAATGATGAGGATAAAGAGAAAGGCATGGACTATGTTTGGAATAAGAGAAGCCTTTATTATAAAGATGGCTTGAACCTAGGACCTAAATACAAAGTTGATATGGAGGTTGTTAGGATGATTAGAGGGGCAATTGAGAAGCAAAACGGAAAAACGTAGAACCCGTGACTTTTAGTCTAGCTACAAGACTCGTTAATAAAGAAAAGCGCTTCTTGGGAGGCAACCCAAGCTTTATTTGCTTTGTGTGTTTATTTATTTGTTTGTTTGATTTTATTTGCTTCCGTATGTATGTTTAATTATTATTATTATTGATTCATGTTCAAAACTAAATTGTGAAAATGCTTTATCTTGTTTTTAACTTCGTCTTAACTACATATAAAGGTATTTTGCAAAAGATAAGTGTAAGGGAAATCCAAATCGGTTTATTAGAACAAATGAACATGAATCATAACAATATTAAATTAACATACATATTAGTAATTGTTTGAGTCAAATGCTTGTATCGAGTCATAATGATGTTTTGCAGGAATTCCAGGAAGTAAGGTATAGGTTTTTCCAGAAATTTTCCGGAAACTTAACATGAGAATTCTGTCAGATCATTTCTGACGGCGTCAGGCATTACAACCTGACGGCGTCAGGTTTTAATTTTCTGAAATTTTTGAAAGTTTTGTTTTTCTACCGGAATCATAAAAAGTTTTTATTAAATCTCTAACTTATAAACTCCAGGAATCTGCAAAATAATCATTCCACAAGCATTATATCCTTATATAGATTTATCCCGCCGATGTTATGCAGGTTTTCGTGTTTGTTTTCTCAGGTTTAACAGGTTATTTTGGACAAGGAAATGTATGTGGAATCTAGCTTTTGGCGATGCATTAGTCTTGGAGCTTCTACTTTCTCTTGGAATAAGATCTAACCATGTTACCTCTTTATCCACCAAACGAATCAGGGGAGTATTTGATTTCATTCTTTTACCTTATTTACTTTTACATCTTGTTATTTGAACATTGGGGACAATGTTCATCTTAAGTGTAAGGGGGGGGGGATAAAAGTACGATACCTTAGAGAATGCTATTACGCTTGATTTTTGTTTGTTTAATGGTAGATGTGTAATAAAACTGAGAGAAATACCTGTTAAGGCAATTTTAGTGCCAAATTTAAAATTTTTTACAACATATAGGAGTGAAACTTTGATCTTAATGAGCGTCTCATGGATAGGAGTTATATGACTAGCACAAAACCGTACCACTAAAACATTTTCCACCCCCAAATATGTGAGGTTCGCCCCTAGAATTGGTAGGAAAATCATTTATGCCATGATGTGTGTACCGGTAGCACTTAGATTCTAGAACTTGCGTTAGGACCATTCCGAGGCCACAAGTGAGACTACATTCGTGTAGTTAGATTTACTACATGATCAGAGGCATTAGGATTAACCCATTGTTTTACACCTGTGTTTTTGTTGTAATTACATTGGCTACATTGGTCAAGTAATTCTCCCACACCCTTTGCGTTGTACTCATTTTTAGTACACGATACCCCTAGTAAACCCCTCAGAGCCTATCTTTTCGTTTCTAACTTTAAGCATTTTACTTAAAGTAAGAATTTGTTTACACCCCACTTAAATGTACACCCAAATCGCCTTAGCCTACCTTGTATGCACTCATTTTTAGTGCATTATTGTGACAACATTTGTTTAAACCCCAAGTTAATTATCTAATTGATTACATGGTTGCTAAGTCGAGTCATATCCTTGTACATATTGTTTTGGGACGATTGGGACTCATGGGTAAAGTACTAGTGTAATGGAGTAATGGGGAAGAACAACATTATTACCCCCATATGTGCTAAATATTTTAAAAGTACTCCAAGTGTTTCGATTATCTTAATTCGAGTCGATAGAATAGTAATTGTAAAGTTATGTAAAAGTTCAAGTGTAAGGGGAGAACCGAGGCCCCTATGATGTATTAATTTGGATGGTAGGGCAAGAGTGTATGAAAAAGAAAAAAAAATCGAAAAAATCGAAAAAATCAAGAAAAATACAAAAAAATGAGAAAAAGAAAAGTAGAAAAAACATACGGACTACCATCCCGTTTCATTTTATGTTTATATTATGTTTTTGTTATTTTGTTTTTAGCTTAAGTCGAGTCTAGTCTTGGCTTAGCAACGCCATATTGTACATGTAATCAACCAAGATCTTTAACTCGCCACCAGTAAAATATCCCTTATCCAACAAACCCGTGTTTATCATATCCCTACACCTAACGTTATAACCCGTTTAAAAGCCCTCTTTGATAGTTTATCTTAGGTGGTTACGCCTAGTGGAGGAGGTTTTTTATCCTTTCCCAAGCCTATGGTAATCTATTTGCTATGACAGGTAGTGAGAGATATTATCCATTTTCATTTATGAGATATACTTTTATGACACCTGAGAGATGTGAGTATCTAAACACTACTTGTGAGGTGCTAGTTTGTAATCTCCGTGCTTATTATGATTAAAGTGGAACGACTATTTGTTGTAATTACTTTTATATTAGCGTTAAATGACCCCTAACTTGTATTTTGATTAGAATAAAAGCGCATTTGCTTGAGGAGAAGCAAATCTCAAGTGTAAGGGTATTTGATGAAGCGAAAAGTGTACCGCTTTTAGGGGGTCATTTAAGCCCTAAATCGTATTTATTTGATCAAATATTGCCCTAAATTGTTCCTTTTGTCATTTTAGGTACTTTGGAGAAGAAATCTGGAAAAGGAAGCATTTTGGACGTTTTTGGAGCATAAAAGTGAAGAAAATGACAAAGTCTCCAAAGCTGCTGGAAAAGTACACGTGACGGCGTCAAGGTTTGCTCCTGACGGCGTCACGGCTTGGCAAAAGAGGTGGATATAACAAATACACGTGACGCGCCAGAAAGTTTTACAATGGAAATCTGACGGCGTCACCCTTTAAGGTGATCAAGGCTGTCACGGTTTAAGTTAAAGAGACGGCGTCAAGCACAATTGTGATGGCGTCAACCCTTGACGCGCCAGAGTGGATTTTGGAGGATTAAAGAGGGACGACGTCAGGAAGACCATCCGGGAACCCTAGCCGCGGCGAGGTGACGGCGTCACCTCCTACAACGTGACGCCGTCAGCCCCTAAATTCTATATATAGTTTTGCAATTTTTAGTCATTAGTGTGCAACTTTGTGAGGAGAAACCCTAAGACGAATTTTCTGCCATTTTTAAGGGTTTTATACCCTTGGATCTCCCATGTTTAATTGAAGATAAGTAATCAATTAATCATTCAATATGTCTATGTGTTGTTTGATTATATCTTGTTCTTGTCTTTTAATTAACATGCTAGGCTAGATTTATCTTGTGTTTGCTTAGATCTAATGAAACCTAACTATTGATTATTGGTTGTTGGTGTGTTATCAATTGTATTGGATGATTGTTTATCGATGTTAGGCTTAAGAAAACTGGCTAACCTCCTATACGGTAACTTGCTTGAACGTCTTAAGAAACATGAACCAATGCGTACTAAGGTTTTTATGGTTGTATTTAATGCATGAGCGAATTCTAGTGATCCCATGTTAGGAGCTTCTTAGCCGGCTCGACATAGGAGTGAAGTAGGAGCTTATAGAGTTGGGGAAGTACGTACGCCACCCCACGATTGGTATTAAGGAATACACCCGTCATCCACGCAATTAATACACACTAATCAACCGGTAAAAGATAGTTAGGGAGTAAGGAAATCTAAGTAAACACATTTCTCTCCATATAAGTTCCACAACCTTTTCATTTTCAGTTATTTTATTTTATTTGCAATTGTAGTTATTTGGGTTAGTTGACTAGCAACTAATTCCGCCCACTCCTTCAAACCCGAGATTTTACTTGCTTTCATAAAAAATATAAAAATACAAAAAAGAATCTTCCCTCACCCTTAGACCTATTAGAGTAGTTTTTCAATCCTAACGATACTATTCCCCTAGAGAACGATCAATCCCCCGGTACTTGCCACTACACTATACTACATCGGTCAGGTACACTGCCTGGTGGGGATTGCAAGCCTCTTGAGATCCCTCGAGAGGTAAAACCTGTTGTAAGGTCGCAAAACCACGCATCAAGTTTTTAGCGCCGTTGCCAGGGAATAGTTATTGTTTAGGTTGAATTTTTATTTTATTAGGTCTACTCACTAGATTCCTTTCTAATGAGAGTTTTATTTTATTTTTCTAGGTTTTTCTTTAGTCTATCTATTTTCTTCGCGTTTTTGTTCGTATAAGATTTTCATTGACTATTCAGTTTGCCATTATGGAAAACGCGAATCCACCCCTTACACCTGGCGAAGTGGCTTTGTTGCGTAGCCAAATTGAGGATGAGATTAGTGAGCTCAGAGAGCTCAATAGAATGATTGATATAGAGCTTGATTATGCCTTTAACAACCTAGAAACCGCCATATACTCAGATAATTACTTAGAACGTAATAATCTTACGGTTGAGGAGTTGATTGAGAAACTTGATAAAGAGAAGGTAGATCCTAGGTTGGATGATTATTTCAATGAATACCCCACTAAGGAGGAGATTGCTTACTATAACAACCTAGTTGATAACCCTCGCCCACCTTTTGTTAAATAATTTTGCCAAAATAAGCAGTACAAGACTTATTAAAGTAAACTGTTGAAGGTAGCTAATCTTCACTTTTTCCTTACAATCTTTAAAGTAAAACTAGGCGAGTAACCGTGCATTAGCAACGGAATTCCTAGCGGCAGATAATTAACGATTTGTGATATTGAGGTGAGTGTTTTGTGTAGCGTTCAAAATAGAATGTGAACCGATCAAAATGTCATTGCAAACGGTTGTACTACACGATAACTAAAGTCTAGAAAAAATTCTTAACATCTATCAAAGAACATATAAAAACATTTAATGAAACTGAAAGTAAAACATTACATCAGTTGTTAGAAATGGGAGGTTGATGTATATTGCGCAAACATCTCAACAATCTTTGCATTCGCTTCTTTCACCATTTCTTTGTTCATTTTCAACACGAGACTTGAGTTTTTATTCATATTGCTTTATGTTATCTTCTTTAAATTGCTCCAAAAGCTCTTTATCGCATGCTCTCGCTTGCTTCAGCTCTTCGAAAGACTTTTGGAATACTTCCACCTACAAAACACCATATTTAAACCATTATAACTCATTTTAACGTATATAATACCCTATACAACCTATTCAAAAATAATAACAGCCCACGACAACCTGTTTCAACCCATTACAAGCCTTTTCTTTCCTTAAAAGAAATTAACTTTACTTCAAGCCACATAATGTATCACTAATTCACGTAGACATGGTATGAGAATAAAAGTGATAAACTTACCAAATCAAATATCGTAGATGGATACGAGGTTGCAGTGATGTGAGTGGAAGTTATTCCCGTCAACACAAAAATGGGATCAGATGCTTTGCCTACCCCATGTCTATTGCCCATGTTCACAGAAGAGACTCTATTTCGTGTTTCCTGATTATGGGGGTGTGACTCAACATCCTCCCCATGACTCTCAGTCATACATGCCTGATATTTCTCCTGTGATAGAAATCATTCCATAAGTTAATAATTTAGTAATATAACAATTGATAATAATAAAAGTTAATGAAAATAATCTAATCATTAATATGGGTTTTAGTCCTGTATTCGGTTGGGTCACAAAAGGCTTAAAATGTAGACAACAAGTCAAAGATAACCATATTTAAACCATTATAACTCATTTTAATGTATAAATACCCTATACAACCTATTCAAAAATAATAACAGCCCACGATAACCTGTTTCAGCCCATTACAGCCTTTTCTTTCCTTAAAATAAATTAACTTTACTTCGAGCCACATAATGTATCACTAATTCACGTACACATGGTATGAGAATAAAAGTGATAAACTTACCAAATCAAATGTCGCAGATGGATACTAGGTTGCAGTGGTGTGAGTGGAAGTTATTCCCGTCAACACAAAAATGGGATCAGATGCTTTGCCTACCCCATGTGTATTGCCCCTGTTCACAGAAGAGACTCTATTTCGTGTTTCCTGATTATGGGGGTGTGACTCAACATCCTCCCCATGACTCTCAGTCATACATGCCTGATATTTCTCCTATGATAGAAATCATTCCATAAGTTAATAATTTAGTAATATAACAATTGATAATAATAAAAGTTAATGAAAATAATCTAATCATTAATATGGGTTTTAGTCAGGTATTCGGTTGGGTCACAAAAGGCTTAAAATGTAGACAACAAGTCAAAGATAACCATCATTTGGATGAGCAACATGCTAGCAGGTTGACAACAAGTTAAAAATGACCAATACGTCTAAATACTAAATCTGCTTATTCAGATAGGAAAATTGAATCAAGTAATCAAGCTTCAAAATGCAATCCAAACACCCCTTACGAAACAAGTGGAAATGGTCAAATACAAAATATTGGCTTCTTAACTCAAATGGTTATGACCTTTCATGCCTTGTTTTCAATCAACCCACATCACAGAAGCTAGAGTGAATTTTATAACTATGTACTTGGACCAAAAACTCAAAAAAAATCATACAACAGTATGCACAACATTAGTATAGCAAGCAAACAATTTTCTTTAACTTGTTTCTACACAAAAACAAGGTAAGGACACTTACAATATGTTCGCATGACCTCTCATTAACCCATACCGGCTCGATCACATCTGCCCCTATTGAAGCCAATCCTCCTTCCCCAATGACAGGCTAGTCATCAAAGCTACACAATGGGGACAAGTGAAACACGATAACATTATTACCAATTTATGTTTCCATAATATAAACATGCATTTTATTCATAAAATCCTATTACTCGGCTGCGTATAAGTCAATCTCTACGATCACCTGGTGCAGGTAGTGAATTTGGGATATTAGACCCAAACTGAATAAGAAAGTTCAACTTTATTAAGTTAACCTTACAAAAAACATAAACAATCAACTTGGAATAAAACTTTTATAACAAACCTTAAAAAGAAACCATTTTTCCGGCAACACCTGCGGTTCCATTTTTCCACTTTGACGGTTCCCGGTGGTAGCAATAAGCTAGAGTAAACCATTATAACTCATTTTAACGTATAAATACCCTATACAACCTATTCGAAAATAATAATAGCCCACAACAACCTGTTTCAACCCATTACAGCCTTTTCTTTCCTTAAAAGAAATTAACTTTACTTCAAGCCACATAATGTATCACTAATTCACATAGAAATGGTATGAGGATAAAAGTGATAAACTTACCAAATCAAATGTCACAGATGGATACGAGGTTGCAGTGGTGTGAGTGGAAGTTATTCCCGTCAACCCAAAAATGGGATCAGATGCTTTGCCTACCCCATGTGTATTGCCCCTATTCGTAGAAGTGACTCTATTCCGTGTTTCCTTATTATGTGGGTGTGACTCAACATCCTCCCCATGACTCTCAGTCATACATGCCTGATATTTCTCCTATGATAGAAATCATTCCATAAGTTAATAATTTAGTAATATAACAATTGATAATAATAAAAGTTAATGAAAATAATCTAATCATTAATATGGGTTTTAGTCAGGTATTCGGTTGGGTCACAAAAGGCTTAAAATGTAGACAACAAGTCAAATATAACCATATTTAAACCATTATAACTCATTTTAACGTATAAATACCCTATACAACCTATTCAAAAATAATAACAGCCCACGACAACCTGTTTCAACCCATTACAGCCTTTTCTTTCCTTAAAAGAAATTAATTTTACTTCAAGCCACATAATGTATCACTAATTCACGTAGACATGGTATGAGAATAAAAGTGAAAAACTTACCAAATCAAATGTCGCAGATGGATACGAGGTTGCAGTGGTGTGAGTGGAAGTTATTCCCGTCAACACAAAAATGGGATCAGATGCTTTGCCTACCCCATGTGTATTGCCCCTGTTCGCAGAAGTGACTCTATTCCGTGTTTCCTGATTATGGGGGTGTGACTCAACATCCTCCCCATGACTCTCAGTCATACATGCCTGATATTTCTCCTATGATAGAAATCATTCCATAAGTTAATAATTTAGTAATATAACAATTGATAATAATAAAAGTTAATGAAAATAATCTAATCATTAATATGGGTTTTAGTCAGGTATTCGGTTGGGTCACAAAAGGCTTAAAATGTAGACAACAAGTCAAAGATAACCATCATTTGGATGAGCAGCATGCTAGCAGGTTGACAACAAGTTAAAAATGACCAATACGTCTAAATACTAAATCTGCTTATTCAGATAGGAAAATTGAATCAAGTAATCAAGCTTTAAAATGCAATCCAAACACCCCTTACGAAACAAGTGGAAATGGTCAAATACAAAATATTGGCTTCTTAACTCAAATGGTTATGACCTTTCATGCCTTGTTTTCAATCAACCCACATCACAGAAGCTAGAGTGAATTTTATAACTATGTACTTGGACCAAAAACTCAAAAAAACAAATCATACAACAGTATGCACAACATTAGTAAAGCAAGCAAACAATTTTCTTAAACTTGTTTCTACACAAAAACAAGGTAAGGACACTTACAATATGTTCGCATGACCTCTCATTAACCCATACCGGCTCGATCACATATGCCCCTATTGAAGCCGATCCTCCTTCCCCAATGACAGGCTGGTCATCAAACCTACCCAATGGGGACAAGTGAAACACGATAACATTAGTACCAATTTATGTTTCCATAATATAAACATGCATTTTATTCATAAAATCCAATTACTCGGCTGCGTATAAGTCAATCTCTACGATCACCTGGTGCAGGTAGTGAATTTGGGATATTAGACCCAAACTGAATAAGAAAGTTCAACTTTATTAAGTTAACCTTACAAAAAACATAAACAATAAACTTGGAATAAAATTTGTATAACAAACCTTAAAAAGAAACCATTTTTTCGGCAACACCTGCGGTTCCCGGTGGTAGCAGTAAGGAAGCAGCGGCAGTAGAGGAATATTCCGACAAGGGCGGCGTTGGAAGACTCCAAAAACTCATATATACAAAAAGAAAATAGAGATCTACGAATAAAAACCTTTAAAACTTGTTTAATATAAAGATCTACACAAATAAAATAAGCAATCAAAATCCATAAATGTATCCAAAACTAATCCTCAATTGATTATACAAAAAAACTAATCAGCTAACCTAATCTGATTTAATCGGACCAAAAATCAAAATAAGAATGACCATAACATAGGTTAATAAAAAAGATACCTCCGATCAGTGGATGATAGTGTCAGATCTTTGTGCGTGCTTTTTTGAATCCCAACTCTCGTCATATATAATTACTGATTCGGGTGATTTGATTTCAAATGTGGTAACTTATTCTGGGAGATGATTGTTTGAATGTGTCAACATTAATTGATGGATTGTAAACTGGCTATAACTTTGCAAGAGATTAAAGAAGAAGCGTATGAAGGAAGAATGTATTGAAGAAGCAAGGGCAAAATGGGGATTGACCTAAAATTCAGTTTTCCACTTTTCCACTTTGACCATTCTTCCACTATAAGTAGTATAGATAATACAATAAATAAGATAATCTGGAATGCAAACATCCATTGCGGAGTCCGCATGAGTGGCCTGCTTATATTTTATGAATATAACACTTCTTGATGTTATAAATACTCCATGCTTGTGGAAGTTGATTTCTTTCTTGGTCTCTGAACTTGTACGCGCCTTTTCCAAATGTTTCCGCGCCATAATGTTCTGATTAACCAGTAATCACTCTGTTCGGACTTTAAAGGATCAGGTGGTGCTTTCTTACTATTTGGTTATCGCATCCCTATCATTAAACTGGAGAAGCTGATTCCCTTACGGAAGCAAGTCCAGGTAGCGAACCAAGATTGTTCAAAGAGCTAGGATGTCACACCCCAAATATGACGCAGCGGAATGTCATTCACGGGGTATGACCTCATAGTCAAAAACACAAGGTGTCACAATAGAGAAATACTAAATGTATAACATAAGACTCATAATAGTCGCAAACTCCCAAAACTGGGATAAGTACAAAGATCCAAGATTAACATAAGTCTCAAAATTAAACAACATCACTAGGAAATAACAAAATGCAACTTCACGAGATATAACCCGGAAAAGGTCTTGTCTTAAGTCTTGCTAAGCCAGGCCAGTACTCAACCTTCTAGTGTAACTTCAGTCTTGGAACCTGAAAATGGATACTCGAAAATGTCAACACAAAGTTTGTGAGCTCGTAGGTTTAGGAGTTAAACCATGAAGCTGTGAATAATAACGTAGGACATTGTGAAATGAATACCAATTACAAGTACATTATCAAATAGCAATAGTGTCACGCCAACTGAACCTATAGTGTTCCTCATACGCATAACCAATATCACGTGGGGAGCTACCCCGATAGATCTATCAATATGTGGGCTCTCAAGGAGAGTTAACAGTTGCATCAACTGAACCTATAACTTGTGGGCTCTCAGCAGAGAGTTAACAGTGGCGCAGTCATGTACTCACAAAAAAAACATGTCACAACATATAATCGCATCATCACACGTATATGTCCAAAATCATGTAAAACAGTAATTCACAGCATGAAAACATTTGTAAAGCATTGAGTACCATTTTCCCCCAAGGAAAATATAATGAAAATGGGGCTACGAGAACTCACCTCAATAGTAAAGCTCAATACAGCACAAACACGAGTAGTACGGCACAACAGCAACTAGTATCACAACGTGACAGACTCGGCACAACCTATTAATAATAAACTTATCTTAACGTATATCCAAAAGTATAACGGTTTCCAAAAGTTAACTATTCCTAATTATTTTCCACTTTCAATTCCAAAATATCTTCGTTATATCCATGTACTGGTGTTTGGTATCATTGTGGGTGAAGTGGTGACATAACATTGACTCAAGTGTACACACGCCAAACAAATGACCAAAACGAACATTACTCCCGAAATAATATCCCAATAACAAATACGCCAAGTTGTTGCAATATCCCAAACCGACTCCACTACTAAAACTCACAACAACCTAACAAGAACCAAGATCATGTAATTTATTTAAAGTTTAATAAGTTATACGAGCAAATTGTCGGATGCTTATTGAATTTGACAGCTCGTTAAATCTAACAATTTCTTCGTCGACCCAACATTGATTTCACATAATCATTAATCCTAATATTATAATAACAAAGTAACGTGTCTCGATAAATGTGCCCTCAAAACATTTAATAACTCTTATTTACTTCAAACTTTCCATTTATAACATATCGTTTTTAAATAAAAACTTTCGTTAAATATTAAGTAACAAATGAGTTTTTGTTAATTAATATTTCCCGTTTTTAGCCGTTATTATTTACTTTCCATTTCTAGTTATATATACATTTCCAAACAAATTTTTATTGAGTTATCATCCGTTTCAAGTCACAAGTCTGAGTTTTCATTAATCTCGGGTCAAATAACCAACCATAATAGTCATGAATACAAATAAAGTCTAATATGCCTCGTTTCGGCTTGTCGAGGCCACGCCGAGACTAAAAAGTCTCGATGACACTCGACTTCGCTCAAACTCATCACAAGTATTAATCAAAAGCTCATAATAACATTCGCATATCCAACAATATCAATATATGTCGATCGGCCCTAAACCTACGGCTCGATACCCATTATTCCAATTCCACATCAGAGTCCCAATATTATATAATAACCTCAATAATCAACATCATGATAACCATGCCGAGACCATGAAGGTCTCGGCTTTGAACCACGATACACACAAATAGATGAAATGGACCCTTAGGTCCTCACGACCTCGATCCCAAACCTATACTCAATCTTAACGACCACAACAATATAATCCACATTATGCCGAGACCACAATGGTCTCGGCTTCGAACCATGGCACGACAGCAGCCAAAACAAACGGACCCATGGTTCTTCTCGACTACAATTTCACACCAGCTATCAATTTCACAACAACCAACTTCCACTCTAATCCTAAACCAAATTCAACCTCAAAATAATAAACAACCTATAATTATTAATGCTCGGCCGAGACCACAGGGGTCATGGCTCACCATTTTATCGAGTTCTACAAGACCATAACCACAACGAGGGTTTACCAAGCCCTCGTTGGCCTTTATACGAATCAATATAAACCACAAATGACCACAAGCTACACACCATCGAACTATAACTATAAATAATAGCTTATAAGCTTCAATATAAGCTCATTCAAGCTTATCTTGACACGTACTAGACACACTACACACAGACACAATCCAAACACGACATAGACATGACCTACGACAACCAAACACCCTGTTTTTACATGTTTTAAATCATAAAAATATTTGTTAACCCATGTTTTAAATACAACAATATCATTTATCCTATTAATTTGACTTGTTTTATTATATTATGTATGAGGATTGATACTTAATCGTTTACTTTTGTAATTCTCAGGTAAAAACAAGCATTTGGTGAAACTTGGCGATTTTGGACTAATTATGGAGCAAAACATGCAAGAAGTTAAGAGTCTACTGAAATGCACAAGATCAAGACGAATCTGCTCCAGATGCACCGCATCTCACTTATTACATACGGCACATCACTATCAAGATTTCACCAGATACGATCTAAGATACAAGAGGACATGCGCCGCATCTATTTATGGAGTTACGCCGCATCTTCTGGCGGTGTACGAATATTCCTGAATATATTAATCTTGGACCCCACGCGAAGTTAAGTCAATGCGCCGCATCTACTTACTAGATGCGCCGCATCTTACCCTCAGACAGAAACTATAAATACCCCAAGACCAGACGAATTTCGAGAGACATAATATATATACGAAGTACGAAGTACAGAAACCTAAGGCCGAATTCAGACGAATAGGCAGCACAAGACACACCCGAACGAAGATACAAGAGTTGTAAGAAGGTGTTGCATGTGTTTAATTCATTAAGTAGTTTTGTTTTATTGTGTTAGTAAACTTTAATTCATCAGGATTGATGGCTTGTGTAATGTGACAACGGAAAGATTGCACTCCCTTAAAACTGCTTTCCCATCAATTAAAGTTTATATGTTGATGTCTTTGGTTACTACTTATTAGTGCATTGATAACCTCTGTGTTTATTAGTGGCCTGCGCATTTGACTGCGGAAAATAATGTGGCTCCCACGGTTGTTACTAAATTGATCACTTAGGAATAACTTTTAGACATAAGTAATCATTAAGGGTTTACTCGCCGATAAGAATAGGACCAACGAGAAAGGATTAACTACATACACTTCATATAAAACTATCAATAAAACAAGTGACAATCTACTTAATCATCAGGACAGATCTTCTTATTGTCTCAAGTATTTATCTGTGTACGTGTGTGCTATTCGCTGATTCGTGCCTATTGGTTTAGTTTATTATTTAATTGCAACCAAATCGTGCCAGTCTCTCAGGCTGAACCCCCTTGCGTTAGATTAGGTTGTATAGCTAATTTAGAATATTAAAATACTGATTAGAATAACGAGATAATACGTTCCACTCTTAGTGATCGACATTCTACTTACCATTATATTCATACTGACCGGGTACACTGCTCGTTAAGTGTGTGTGTTATTGATAAGTCGGCTAAATATAAATTTAAAACTTGAGTAGGCATTAATACTGCTAAACCGCAACGACACATCGCACGCATCAAGTTTTTGGCGCCGCTGCTGGGGAGTGAATTGTTATTATATGTTAATTTGATTAGTATTTTAATTAGGTTTTTAATTTTTTTTATCTAACTGCTAGCTGTGTTATATATTAGTTAATTTGCATTCATTGTATTATTTTGCATATTTTCTGTTTTTGTGTGTTATTTGTTTTCTTTGTGTTTATTTTCGTTTGTGTTTTTATTTGTTTTTATTTTTCGTATTTTCTGCATGCTGCTATCGTTGTACTGAGCTTAATCGAACGATACGGCGCATCTATTTTCATAGATACGGCGTATTGCGTTTAATTTTTATAAAATACAACGCGTTTAATTAATTCGATACGACGCATCTTTTCCCCAAGATACGGCGTATCTGTTTTTGATAAAAAAAAATTTCTAAACGTTAACGCGATACGACGCATCTGCTTTAGTAGATACGGCGTATCTATTATTTTAATTAAAAACAGTTTTCGAATTATTAAACAGATACGGCGTATCGATTTTTATCGATACGGCGCATCTTCTGAATCAAAAATCTTATATTTTGAAACGTAACGAAACTACGGCGCATTAACTTTTGTTAATACGACGAATATAATTTGATAAATATAGTTGATTTTTGATATTTACTTTGATCGGTCCGCTACTCTCGTGTGCAAGTTGTTTATTTTCAGGATAAATGATGACTCCAGCATCACCATGAAAGATTACATTCTGAACCAAACCGAGAGAAGCTAGCTGGAGTGATCGAACATAAGACAGCAAGAGTGGAGGAAAACTCGGTACCGGTAACATTGAACATCTTAAATTCTTGAAATAAAACTCCAGGTAACCTCTACGATAATTCAACCTGCCCAAAGGAAAGTTCTCTACAATATAATCTCAATTTTATTATCCATATTATACGTCTGATTCAAATTGTAATCTTAATTTTGTATGCTTAATAACGATATTTGTTCCTAACCTCGGAATAAATCCTTATCCACTAAACAATAAGATTACAATTATTAATAAAACATTTATACCTATTGCTCTTATTTTGAATTCATTTATATCATATGGTATGACCGTTTAACCCCAATCTGATTTATAAAGAATTGTGTTGCGGAAGCCAAGGTACGTTCCTTATTTAAATTTCGTCCACTAACGTAGCGATACGGCGGATCTAAATATCCAAAGCGCCGTATCTCTGACCAACTAGGACTCATTGACTAGTCAACGAGATTAAATAGATACGGCGCATCCCAATTCTTCAATACGGCGCATCGTTTTGCCCTATAAATACGACGGGAATGCGCCGGATCTAAAATTTTTACCAGAAAATCCTCACACAGTTAAGAACTTACACACAGTAAAACTATACTCTAATTCCGAGCATTTTTCTAAACTCCACCATCTAATCCGATCTATAATCCTTCACCTAATCATAAAATTAAGGTAATTATTCCATTTCGATTTAATCTTGTTTAATATGAAAATTAGGGTTTATGTGATTAATTCGATTAGGGATTATATGATATAGAGATATGATTAGGACTTGTATTAGATGATCTCCCCCGTATTTAACTTGCGTAAATCATCGAATTTCTGGACTAGTTTGATTTGAACGAAAATTTGGGTTATGAATTCAATTTTGAATTTTAGTGGGAAAATGGATTAGAAGTGGTGTAATGAGCTTTTAGAACTGTTATATTGGGTAAATGATACTGTGATATTAAGTGGGAGTTTACGTCACGGATACGGATTCTTGAAAAGCCTGACTGATCCCCTTTATTTTATACTGATATGCTTTTAGATGCGGCGCATCTAGGTTAATTGATGCGGCGTAATGACCTATTTCCAAATTGATAAAACTTTAGATACGCCGTATTATTTAATCTAGATACGATGCATCTCCATATGCCGTATCTCAATACTTGGTCCGCATCTCTTATACTTTGTGAAGATACGCCGCACTGATTAAATCAGATGCGCCGTATCTACCTGAATTGCAGACTGTTTACTAACTTTGAAAATTTATTTCAGATGGCATTACCAGAGGCTGCACAAAGACATCAGTGGCTACGTTTCGAGGATATGGAACTGACTCCTGGCACTTTGGATGATTACTTGCGAAGATTAGAGTCGATTTACTTTAAGAGAATATTTAGGGTCCAGGTTTTGGATTTTGCTGATGTGGGATTGATTGGGGCAGGACATGCTGCTGAGAGTTTACAACGTAGGATGGAGATGGTAGTTACTGGTGATGATGAGGAGGTGGTATTCAGATCCTTTGCTTGGGAGAGATTGTTCAGGATTGACGAGCCCTTGGCAAGGGAGCTCATGATGGAGTTTTTCAGTACGGTCTACTACAGAGAGACGGATACTGGGTTGGATGTTGCTGACACCCTTGTGTTTAGACTGGGTGGGATGCCGAGGCAGATGTCTATGAGACAGTTCATTTTGGCCATGGGTTTGCACATGGTTGAGGAGCTTGAGTCAGATGGGTTTTCCAGATATTGGGATGATAGTTTGAGAGCAGTCCCTGACAGGGGATTATTCGGTGATTACTGGGACAGGATCTCTTCGGGGGGTGATATCACTACTTTCACCCCTCTTACACTTTGATCAGGGAGCCCATGAGGAGGCTGTGCCACCGTCTGATAGCACTTACCATAGCTGGGAGGGGTCAGTCACCCGAGAAGGTGACCACTCTGGACCTCTTCCTCTTGAGGAGCATAGATGAGGGGTTGTCGGTGAACATCCCCCACTTTTTGGCATACTACCTCCACCGATCAGCCGCAGGGAGAGATCGGAGGAGCCATATGACTGGCGGGCATTTTGTTTCTCGGCTGGCCCGCCATTTTGGAGTGATTGGAGAGGAGATTCCAGCAGGGCTGGAGGTTGTGGTGACCCATCTCCCGGTTATTGACAGGGATTATTTGGTTAGACTTGGGATCTGTCAGTTGGCTATGGGAGATTACGTTTGGGTAGCATTAGGGCCCGCTAGAGCTGCAGGGCCAGAGGCGGAGCAGGGAGGTCCCTAAAGAGCTCCGGCTGCTGCTCCAGCCCATCAGGAGGAGCCACAGGCACCAGTGCCCCCACCAGTACATGTACGCACAGTGAGTCAGAGAGTTGAGGCAGTCGAGGGAGAGCTGAGAGCCTTGAGAGGCATTGTTGATGGTATGAGGAGGGACTCAGAGTGGCTGGTTACGAGTGTGAGCCGACTTTTAGAGCAGCAGGGTATTACCCACACTCGTCCAGACGGTACTCATGTTGCAGGAGTGACACTTGGATACACTCGCAGAGTCCGGCCTAGGACTGACGATGCCAGCACTTCAGGGACCCACCCACACGACCACACTGACCCTTGATCTCTTGATTCCACGTGTTTATTGACATTGTTCCATGCACATTATTATTATTCTTTTTGGATTGTACTAATCGATATTATCATTTATGCATTTGATGTTTCAGTTTATATTTCTTAGTATGCTTGACAAAGACTGGCATTAAGTTCAGCATGATAATACGAGAGGACGTGAGAGAAAAACCATGGAACGAGCCATTTTACAACAGATTGTTAACAGTCTGGCTGGTGAACACATGCGCCGCATCTGGTAAACAGATGCGACGCATCCTATCCTTTATTTCGTTTTATTTTAGTTTCAGGCCGCAGAGGATACGGCGCATCTCAATTCTGAGATGCGACGCATCTCCTGCAATGGTCATATCTTACTTTATTTTTCTGCATTTTTACTTTTCGACTTTAAAACTTTTTATCAGTTTATTTTAATGCGGCGCATCCCTGGTTAAGGATGCGGCGCATCTTCTATTCTGATCTGTATTTATTCCAGGCTCGATACGGCGTATCTTCTTCCATAAGATACGGCGCATCGACTGACCTGATGATTTTCATTTTTAATTTTTATGTTTTTTTTTTTTTTTTTTTAACTACTAATGTATTATGCAAGTTTGAACCTTTCTTAACTTAGGTGTGTTTTAAAGCCTTGGTGGTATTATAGATTCCTGTATTTCCTGTGGATACATCAAATATGAAGCTGAAACGTTCTAATCCACGAGGAAGATGATTTTTGCTCTTATACTAATGGAGGATCATACCGAGCAAATCTCAGGGGAGTTTTTCTGTTCTAATTCTTTTATTTTCCAGTTTTTAACCTTTTATACAAACAACGAGGACGTTGTTTAACTTAAGTGGGGGGATTAGAGAATTAGAACACTTAACACTTACTTGTCCTAAACTTTTCAAAATATGCTTAAAATGTGCTTAATATATCAAAATTTAAAATTTTTAGCATGTTTTTGTTTAAAGTCTAAGTTGCATAGCTGCACACATGACGTTATTTTCAAAAATTGTGATTTTTCAAAATTCACAAATCTATGAGTGTGCCGGTAACTTATAAACTTTAGAACTTGGCTTGTATACTATTCGAGACCACCATAATAAGTATTATTTATATAATTGGAATGACTTGTCTAAATTGGTAAATTTCTAGGATTACACCCAAAAAGCCTTTATATGTTTTGTGTTATTAGCTAACTACACTGGTTAGTTAACCCCCGTATAAACCCCTTTGTTACTCTCATTTTTAGAGTAAGATACCCCTAGAAAAACACTCAGAGCCATTCCTTTCGTTTCTTACACCTTTGTTAAAATGTTTCGTTACACCCTTACACCTTAGCCTACCCTATAGAATAAAATCCGTGGTTGGTTAATTGCTTTAGGCAAAGTGTGTTTTCTTACATTACCTGTGTTCGCGTGCGTAATTCATTATCTATGGTTAGGTCGGGAAATTGCACAATGCAATTGGAGTGAAAGTAAATATTGTATATCTTTGAGTTTATTTTTCGTGTGTTTACTACTTTCACTATTACCGTTATTTCTGAAGTCATGAAAAGTATGGAAAAATTATCCAGAATTATCATTATAGTGATGTGGTGAAATTTTACACATCTATGTATATGTTGATGTTAAAAAATATATATATATATATATATATATATATATATATATATATATATATATATATATATAGAAAAGAAAAAGAAAAAGGATGAGTTGGATGTTTGATTTAACCAACTTATGTAAAGTTTTGTATTAAGTGGTCGATATCACCACTAATTGTTGTATACTATATCTATGGATTGAATGGGAGTTGGCAGTTATGGGAACACCAACTAAGGTTTATTCTTTGATTGAGATCTTGTTGAGTATAATTTGTGTCTACCTAAAGCGTGTGTTTCAAGTGTTAAAGCGTGAGTTATTCTATGATATGAGTCTTATTCATGGGATGGTTGGGATAGTGATTAACCACATTTAGGATTTTAATTTATCTGTTTTGTTTATTTTTCATTTTTACACCAATTTATATCCCAAATATTATCCATACCCTATATTATTCTTTATCCGACCAAACCTTTGATTTATTGAGATTAGGGATTTGAGCAATCTTAAGTATCGTAGTCGTGGATTCGGCTATGTATTTATGATTTTGTCGCCCTTTTTGATATATTATTATTGGTGAAGTTTGGACCTATCTTTAGCCTATTCGAGTTAAGGATTTGAGCAATTGCAAGTATCGTGTTCGTGGATTCGATCATGTATTTGTGATTTTGTCGCCTTTTCTGGAATTTGAGATCGATAGAGATTAAAAAGAATAATTAACCCTTAAACCTCAAAACCCTTTTTACCGCTTTAGACTTGTTATTCCTTGGCTTTAGTGGGGGAGATGTGTATACTTGCCAAGCTTATGATAGAATATTCGTCACGACTGGACAGTTAAACAATTAGATTTGCTTTTATCAAATTATTTTATTTTACTTCTAATTCGTTAAGTGTTTAGTTGTGTGATTATGACAAAAATAAATACATGCTTAAATATAAAAATAAATCCTAATATCTTTTAGGATACATTTTCATAAGATTAATTCTAAGGTTTACTTGGGGACAAGTAAAGTTCAAGTGGGGGGATATTTGATGAACTCAAATAAGTACATTTTATTACTATCATTTATCCTATTAATTTGACTTGTTTTATTATATTATGTATGAGGATTGATACTTAATCGTTTACTTTTGTAATTCTCAGGTAAAAACAAGCATTTGGTGAAACTTGGCGATTTTGGACTAATTATGGAGCAAAACATGCAAGAAGTTAAGATTCTACTGAAATGCACAAGATCAAGACGAATCTGCTCCAGATGCGCCGCATCTCACTTATTACATACGGCGCATCACTATCAAGATTTCACCAGATACGATCCAAGATACAAGAGGACATGCGCCGCATCTATTTATGGAGTTACGCCGCATCTTCTGGCGGTGTACGAATATTTCTGAATATATTAATCTTGGACCCCACGCAAAGTTAAGTCAATGCGCCGCATCTACTTACTAGATGCGCCGCATCTTACCCTCAGACAGAAACTATAAATACCCCAAGACCAGACGAATTTCGAGAGACATAATATATATACGAAGTACGAAGTACAGAAACCTAAGGCCGAATTCAGACGAATAGGCAGCACAAGACACACCCGAACGAAGATACAAGAGCTGTAAGAAGGTGCTGCATGTGTTTAATTCATTAAGTAGTTTTGTTTTATTGTGTTAGTAAACTTTAATTCATCAGGATTGATGGCTTGTGTAATGTGACAACGAAAAGATTGCACTCCCTTAAAACTGCTTTCCCATCAATTAAAGTTTATATGTTGATGTCTTTGGTTACTACTTATTAGTGCATTGATAACCTCTGTGTTTATTAGTGGCCTGCGCATTTGACTGCGGAAAATAATGTGGCTCCCACGGTTGTTACTAAATTGATCACTTAGGAATAACTTTTAGACATAAGTAATCATTAAGGGTTTACTCGCCGATAAGAATAGGACCAACGAGAAAGGATTAACTACATACACTTCATATAAAACTATCAATAAAACAAGTGACAATCTACTTAATCATCAGGACAGATCTTCTTATTGTCTCAAGTATTTATCTGTGTACGTGTGTGCTATTCGCTGATTCATGCCTATTGGTTTAGTTTATTATTTAATTGCAACCAAATCGTGCCAGTCTCTCAGGCTGAACCCCCTTGCATTAGATTAGGTTGTATAGCTAATTTAGAATATTAAAATACTAATTAGAATAACGAGATAATACGTTCCACTCTTAGTGATCGACACTCTACTTACCATTATATTCATACTGACCGGGTACACTGCTCGTTAAGTGTGTGTGTTATTGATAAGTCGGCTAAATATAAATTTAAAACTTGAGTAGGCATTAATACTGCTAAACCGCAACGACACATCGCACGCATCAACCGTGGATACGATCACTATGATACTTTGTATTATATTTTGTGATGAATCTCTTTTTCGTTCTTGTGGAATTGGTTGCCTTCCCATCTTTTTTGTAACGACCTTTTATGGTAGAGGATTTACTGTCGCTTCACGTGTGAATAGTAACTTTGCCCAAATTTTTTGTAGATAGGCACGTGCCTAGACTTGTAGCTGGAGTGTCCTCCTGGCTTATCAGATTTGACATAAAGTGCACTGATGGGTCATTTCAGCTCATTGGGAAGGAACACAAATTTGTCTTCCCAAAAGTTTTCCCGCTTAAAACTGTTTGCGAGTGATCCCGCCAGCTGTCCCACATCAGCTAAGGAGTATATCTTCTTTTTTTTAACTGCTTCCCTTGTGCGGAAGTGTTTACCCTCTTTGACAAACAATGAACTCCTTACTGATTTTATTAGTGAGTGAAATGTTTGCTATTTCTGGGAGTTTAGTTTCATGTTCAGGGCTTTGAATGTTTCATCAACATCTTTTATTTATTTCATTCTCCGTGCGGCTTTTTATCGCCAAATTATCCACATATGCTTCTAAATTTCTACCGATCTTGTTCGTAAAGTACCCCTGGCTTGGTGTTGAATGTTGTCTTTTCTTCATCGTCCTTTGCCACCTGAATTTGGTTGTAGCCCTTGTAGGCATCTACAAGGCATTTGAGAGGGTATCCGCAGAGGGATTCCACCTTCCAATCTATTTCCGGTAATGAGTAACCATCTTTGAAGTATGCCTTGTTCAGATCTTTAAAATCTACACGCATTCCCCAGCTGCCGTCATGCTTTTTTACCATCGCCGGATTGGCCAACCAACTGTGATAATGCACTTCTTTCATTATACCGACGTCAACAAGCTTCTCTACTTCTTCTTACATCGCCTTGCTTCTTTCCGGTGCATGACCTCGTTCCTTTTGCCTGACCCTCTTTAACAAAGAGTGAACTCCTTACTGATTTTATTAGTGAGTGACATGTTTGCTATTTCTGGGAGTTTAGTTTCATGTTCAGGGCTTTGAATGTTTCCTCAACATCTTTTATTTATTTCATTCTCCGTGCGGCTTTTTATCGCCAAATTATCCACATATGCTTCTAAATTTCTACCGATCTTGTTCGTAAAGTACCCCTGGCTTGGTGTTGAATGTTGTCTTTTCTTCATCGTCCTTTGCCACCTGAATTTGGTTGTAGCCCTTGTAGGCATCTACAAGGCATTTGAGAGGGTATCCGCAGAGGGATTCCACCTTCCAATCTATTTCCGGTAATGAGTAACCATCTTTGAAGTATGCCTTGTTCAGATCTTTAAAATCTACACGCATTCCCCAGCTGCCGTCATGATTTTTTACCATCGCCGGATTGGCCAACCAACTGTGATAATGCACTCCTTTCATTATACCGACGTCAACAAGCTTCTCTACTTCATCATGTATCGCCTTGCTTCTTTCCGGTGCTTGACCTCGTTCCTTTTGCCTGACCGGAGTGCATCCTTCTCGTACGTTTAGATGGTGTTCCGTTATGTGCCGCGGAACACCTGTCATGTCCATTGGACACCAGGAAAATACATCCAAGTTTTCTTTAAGCAAATCACACAGTTTTTTCCGTCCTTCGTCTATTAAGGTAGACCCTATAGCCACCGTTTGTTCCGGATGCTCCGGGTGGATTGCCACTTTGATTCATTCTTCCGCTGGTTTTTTGATGATGGGAGGCTGCCCTTCCGGTCCGGAGACCATTTTGTATTCAAGCGGAACAATCCTATTGTTCTGCAGCGTGAGCACTCCTCCTTCCACTGGGAATTTCAGCATGCCATGAGCTGTTGATGGAACAACTTGTATCTTCCAGACCCCCGGCCTTCCTATGATTCCGTTATATGGTGATTGTGACCTTACCACAACGAAATTCATCCATGCGGAAGTCGAGTGGTCCTCATCTCTAATTTTCACTAGTAGTGATATTTGCTCCATTGGCCGTGTGACTTCACTACTGAACCCGATAAGAGGTACTATGGCTGGGACAATTTGGTTTCTTATCTCCGGTCGGAGCCTTTTAAAGCAATGCTCATATAGTATTTCGGAGGCTGACCCTCCATCCACATACATGCGGTGTGGAAGTGGCCTTCGATTTCTGCCTCAATGATCATTGGGCCTTCAATCCCTTCATCGGCTCCTAAAGGTGGGAATGAGGTTCTCGGATTGAGGGAAAAACTTTGGGTGATTCTTTGTCTAGCTACTTTTTGCCAGGTCCACACCATTAGAATTGTTAGCGCTTTGTCCTTTCCGAACGTTTCCCCTTTCTTAGCTGTCTTTGACTGATCCTTCCCATTGTTTTGCTTTAGCTCCTTGACTACATGTGACAATTTTCCATTTTTGAGCAGCTCTTCTATCTGCCTTTTCAAGTGCATGCATTCATTCGTATTGTGTCCTACCTCCCCATGGAATTCACAAAACTTGTTGCTATTCCTTTTATCAACCGGAGTTGACATTGGAGGTGGAGGTTTAAACTTTGCCTTCTCTAGAGCCAAAATTTCTTTTGGAGATTTAGAAAGAAGAGTGAACCTGTCAGGTTTTCTCTCCATCCTATGCTGACTTTTAAATCCTCCCTTCTTAAAATTCTGCCTTTGTCCGGCCTCCTGTTGCTTCCATGGCGGAAGTGATTTCTTCCGCTCCTGGTTTCCGGCCGCCACTTCCCCCCGGAGGAAAGATGTGGTTACTTTCATCATTTTGTCCACAGATTTTGGGATTTTTTCAAGTAAACGTTTAATCAGCTCTAGGTTGGTTATCCCATGCATAAACCCTGGAATTTTCAACATCTCCGGCGCACCCTTCACATTTCTATTCTTCGCCTTGAATCTCCGCACGAAATCTTCCGTGGACTCTCCTTCCCCCTGTTTAATATGACGGAGCTCCACAGGATCCTTAATACATTTATTCTGTTGAAGGAAATTTGCTAGGAACGCCTATTTTAAATCGTCGTAGCTATCTACAGATTCTGGAGGGAGATCATCAAACGAAACTGAGAGGATCAAACACTTAGGATGTAACTCCTTTATAATGTGTTTAAGATACTTTGAGGTTATATTGTTACGTATGCGGAATCTACTTAACAATACTTAGAAGATTTTGTTTGATGTAACAGTAATGCAATATGAGTAATGAACACAGTGTATAACTCCAAACGATTCAATATTGTTAGCAAATAATACGAGTGATCTTAATATCATTAGGGTTACAAAGACCTTGAATCTTAACAAAACTTGTATGACTCACACATAAACATCTAACCTAGGATCTCCTTTTATAGACATAAGGATTCCTTTACAAGATAAGTATCTACCCGTATATTTCTAACTAATTGTGATATACATACAATCTATACCATACTTATCCTTGACACGTCCTTCTAGAACCTTTTCAACCAGCAGTACCTTTTGTTATATACTAACAGTACTAACTTGACAGTTTGTATTGTTAGTTGTTCTTCAGCAGTCTTCAGTTATGCACTAGCAGTTTGTACTGTTAATGTATTCTTCCAGTAGTACTAAGTCTTGAACATTTAATTCCCAACAATCCTCCCCTAAACTTGTGATTTACCCTAAAACATCAACTTTCTCTGAATTAAATGACGACTATGAGGACTTTTCCAAACACTACATAGTCAACCTTAGTCTTCTGGCTTTCATCTCTTCTGATAGTTGAAATATTTTTCTGATCAACTCTTTTGCCATCTCTGAATCTTCTTCAACCTTGAGTCTGGATGCTAGCATGATCATTAGAATTTCTGCTCTTAGTGGATAATCTTTTTCAACAAGCATGTAGATTTCCACTCCTGCTTTAGTAGACACCTTGTGCACTCCACAGTTGTCATACAGTCTCCATGTGGTGGCTAAGTGGTGAGCTTGAAATCTCCATATAGCCTCACCTGTGTCAGGTCCATATAGTCTTTTCAATTCTACCCAAAGCACTTTGTCTTTATCATCTGTTGGATCAGTGGACTTGAACCTCTCTTGAACTAAGCTCCAAACCTTATCCAAGTCATCTCTGTCAAATGCTTTTATCATGTCTTCAAAGAACTTGTAGACTTCAAATTGACCTCCTACCCTGATGATTTTCCAGCCTTTAATAGCTCCTTCTGAATACACCTCCCAATCAATGATGGGATGTTTGGCTTGAATTGGATCTATATTCAGTGATTCTGGAATCACCACCATCATGCCATGGATTTTTTCTTCTGACACTATTTCCTCTTCTTCTTCAACAACTGTTTCATCATGCTTTTCTTCTTCTGTCTTCTGTTTCTTGGATTCTCTTGATTCCAATTGTTCTGCTGCTCTTTTCTCTCCCCTCCCTTCACTTCTTTCTAGATCACCTCTCAAAAACATCTGCATTCTCCTATGAGTATCAATGTATATTCTCTAAATTTCTTCAAAGGATCTTCCCTTGAAATGATGTTCTTTCCAGGTGTCTTGATGCTTCAGATAAGTTTTCATATATGACAGTTATTCTTTTCTGGAAGGGGGCTTCTTCTGAGCAGCTTTCTTCTTGCTTTGGCTCTTTCTGATCTACTACAATAGGTCATCAATGGCTTGTTCTTGCTCTTCTCTTGTAAACTGTGACCTTTCTTCTTCTTGTAGCTTTGCAGCTAACTCACTATCAGCAAGAACCTGAGCAGCTCTTTCTTCTTCTTCAGTTTGAAATTTGTGTTCAACCATGAATTTGGCCAATCTTTCATCTTCTGCTGCCCTTGCTAACTCTTCTTCATGAAATCTTTGAGTTAGCTCTTCATCAAGAGCAATCTGAGTTTGGCTCTTCTTGGTTGTTTTCTGTGATGGCTCTTCTTCTATCATGATTCCCTTACCCTTATCTGTTCTTGAAATCTTCGGCCTTCTTCTGTATGCTGCACCAGCAGTACCTTGTGAACCACCAGTACCTTCTTCTTGAATACTAGCAGTACCATGTATAGCACTACCAGTACCTTCTGTCATTCCACCAGTACCTTGATCCATTTGCTGTTCTTGCCTCCCCTCAGTATTAAACTCCTCTTGAACCAAAGAAACATGAGGATCTTCATCTAATTGGGCAATCTTCCTCCCTTGTTTGGAAGATTCCTCACCTTGACCATCACTTTGACCATCTGATGAACTGGATGTAGAAGATGAATTCACCATATGTGTTGACCTTTTTCTTTGAAGTGTTTTAACCTTCTGCTCTAACTTCTTGACCTTCAACACAAGCTTAGTATAGACCTTTCCAAAAACCTTCTTGTGAGTAGTGAGCTCAGCTTCCAAAGTATTTACCTTCTCAGACAATTTTGTACAAATTTCCATGAATTCCTTAAGTGACTTACTGCCCTCAGCACTTCCTGATGTGTAACCTTCAGGGAGAGGTGCATCATGGGGCAAAGACTCATAGTCCACCACATGGTGAGCCTCTGAGCCACCCAATATTTCCAGTTGGCTTGGGATTCTACCAATAGTACTGGGTTCAAAGGAACTTGGTACTGTTTGTGTTGCCATACATTGGGTCTTATTTATGTTACTTCTGTCCTGCCCAGCTTCTAAGCCTGAGACAGTAGAAGCAGCCATTTCTATACTGGCAAAGTCAGCCTCATCCGCTACATGTGGAGGGGTAGGGTCTCTGTGCTGAGGAACAACAGAGCCCTCTCTGGATAATGACCTATCTGGTGATGATGTGGGTTGTGAAGGTGATTGTTCTGATGTTGTGGGTGTGTGTTGGGAGTCAACTGGGCTTGTTGATCCTTCACCCTGTACCTGTAGCATAGAATCAAATAATGGAACTTCTTCCCCACTATACCCTTTTGAGGCCATCCTCATATTACTGAAAATTTTTTGGGTAAGCTTGGGTATTGGATAAACATTTGTATGAGGAAGAAGTTGATGTTTCCTCGTGTTCAAAATAGTTTGAATGAACCTGGGATACATCAAAAATTTTGATTTGCTATCAACATTTTTAACCATTCCTTCAAAGATGAGTTTTGAAAAGTTAAAAGTTCTGTCAGTAACTAAGTAGATGAGAGCAGTTGCAATATTGCTACTGAACTGTTCCCATGAGGTTTTCTTAGGACTGAGACAGTGAAGGATGGTGTGTATCAAAAACCTTCATTGTGGGGCAAAACAACCTTTTTGAAAAGTTAAAGATTGTGATTGGATGTTTTACCCCATTCTGGTTAAAGTTTCAAAAATTTCAGTGTTTGGCATAACACTAATACCGTTGTCATCATTCAGATGGAGATGCCTCCTGAGTGATGATTCAGTAAGAGTGATGGCTACCATGTTGTGCTTGTCAACAAAAGATAGAGAAGCCATTATTTGTCAGTAAAAGTGAGATTTGACTGCTGGGAATAGTGTAATTTTAGGTTAGAAAGTAGATGAAGAAAGTGAATTGAGATATTATGAAAGACTTATGAGGGTTTCTATTGGACCGACTTCAATTAAAAGATAACTTTTGATTGAAGATAAGGTGAATATAATAGATTAAAAGTAAAAATATCCAAAATGGAAACCCGAAAAATAAGGAATTGTTCAGTAAAAATCTCAACTAACTCTCAACGGCTATTTTCAAAAAGCTGTTATTTTGCATCAGTACTAACATCTATCCAGCAATACAAACTTAAGCCTACCAGTACAAACTTTTTGCCTGGCAGTACTAACTTTTTGGAAAATTTTTGACTTGGCAGTATGAACTCAATTTTGATTAAAAACCATACTGCTTACAACCATTTTGAAGGGATAAGTGTAAAGACAGACACTTAATCATAATTTCGGTTTAATGCAACCTCTGGTTGTGTGAGAACCAATGATTTCAGTTATAAATAACTGCCTGTGATCAGATAAACTCATTCAAAGAGCTTTCTTGACAGGGTTTACAGCTCGTGGCAGTTGTTTCCTCTAACACAAATGTGCTAGATTCACGTTTGCTCGCTGTTCTCTCTACCATATGTCCTTAGACTAACACATTATACAAAATTATAAAATGGTAGAGAGTGAGTTAGGTCAGTTACTATCTGACTAGCTATGCCATCAATTCCAATACAAAACATCATAATAAGATTTCAAGAAAGAAGTTTTAAAGAATCAGTTAACTTAGGTATAAAACCTTTGTTAATGGATCCCCAAACTTTTTCCATCATCAACCTATTATGTCAGCAACTAATCCACCAAATGCTGCTCACACAATGCACTAGTAATTCCTTTGTGCTTAAACAATCCATACCTGCAAATGTTAGTCCAAAACCAAGAAAACAAATTGCAAAGCATTTGCTTCATAACAGCATAAACATATGACTAATAGTTCTAACAAACAGTCCAAATTTGTACTGGCAGTACAAACTATACATAACAGTACTAATTGACAAGCCTAGCAGTACAAATACATTTTAATGTACCAAAACACACAGATTAAAAACTTTAAGGGTTAAGCATTCCAATACTTGCTACCAAGTATTGAAACCTTCCAACATCAAAGGCTTTTGTAAGAAGATCTGCAAAGTTTTGATCAGTATCAATTTTAACAACTTGAACTAACTTTTTCTCATTACAGTCTCTTATAAAATGATGCCTAATTTCTATGTGTTTTGCTTTAGAATGTTGCACTAGATTTTTAATAATGCATATTGTACTGCTATTGTCAATATATATCATGGTGTTCATAAAATTATACCCATAGTCAAGCAGTTGATTTTGAACCCATAACACTTGACCACAACAACTTGCAGCAGCTACATACTCAGCTTCATTTGTAGAAGTTGCTACAATTGTTTGCTTCTTGCATTGCCATGATATAAGTCTGCAACCAAGGAACTGACGTCCACCAGTTGTTGATTTCCTATCCAGGCTTGCACCAGCATAATCACTGTCTGAATATGCCACCAAATCAAAAGGTGATTCCCTAGGATACCACAGACCCAACCTAGGTTGACCCTTAAGATATCTAAAGATCCTCTTGACAGTAGTTAAATGAGAAGCCTTGGGATTGACTTGAAACCTTGCACAGGCACACACAGTAAACATGATATCTGGTCTTGATGAGGTAAGATACATCAAAGACCCTATCATTGATCTGTAGGTGTGTACATCAACATTTTCTCCATTAGCATCTTTAATCAAAGGTTTCTCTGGATCAACTGGTGTGCTTGCCACTTTAGCATCAGTAAATTGAAACTTTCTTAGTATTTCTGTCACATATGTATCCTGACTGATAAATATGCCTTCAGTTGATTGCTTTACTTGCACCCCCAAAAAGAAGATAAGTTCCCCCATGGAACTCATCTGAAACTTATCATGCATAAGTTTCTCAAATTCCAAACACATTTTCTTCCTTGTGGATCCAAATATAATATCATCCACATAAACCTGTATCAGCAAGATATCCTTCTTGTTCTTCTTGATGAATAGAGTCTGATCAATCTTGCCCCTTTGGAATCCATTCTCTAACAAATAAGAAGCCAAAGTCTCATACCATGCCCTTGGAGCTTGATGTAGTCCATAAAGAGCTTTCACAACCTTGTACACCTTGTCAGGATGTTCTGGATCTACAAAACCTGGAGGTTGAGAGTGTAAAACCCAAAATTTGAAATCATGCAAAATGACCAAAATGCCCTGAAAACTTTAAAATTTAATTAGTAAGTGCATAACACACCAAATAAATCCCAAACCTTTGAAAATAAACAACATATGAAGTAAGATAATTTTTGCTACAACATTTTAACATTCTACAATGTACAAAAATTTCTTGTCACACTACATAGGCCGAAAATAAGTATACATGTATTTATATTTAATTGTTTTACATTTAAAAGGATAGAAAATCAAATAATTTGAGATAATCATCAATTCAAAAAAGGAAACAATTTGAAAATCATCTAATTGATCCCATCTAACCTATAGTACCGAGATTTATGCCCACTCTACTCCCATTCACTCTGTTTTATTTATTCCTCCCATCTTTAATTCCATACGAAACCCTAAACACAAACAAAACTCTCTCTAATCCATACAATTTTTCTGGAGGCTGTTCCATAATTTTCTGGTGTTCATTCAAGTCCAAGGAAGGTGGAAAAAATAGTTTTGAGGTCGTGGATTTGTTGGTTTGATTTGTGGGAGTTTTCTTGTGTCGAGATTTCATCCGAGAGGTACAAAATTCATGCGACTTATCCACAAGTTCTAAAATTAATCTGGTATTTTTCCTATGATCTTTACATTATATATGACTCATATAAAATAGTTAAATCGAATCATGCACGTTAAACCAAGTCGTGATAATTATAAGTAACAAAAACGCAAATAAAATCTACAACTGTTCATACGAATTTTCTGGGTCTCGAACATATTTTATCTGAGTTCCTTATGCATCATAAAACTCTAGAAAAATGGTCATTTGATTTGTTAAAGCCTAAATCATCCTTGTGGAGTTTTGTTTGTAATCGGATTTAAAGAAAAATGAGAAAAATAGAAAACCTAATCGAATTGATTTAGGGTTAGGGTTTTTGTGATTAGATCTGATTAATTAATGTGTTGTAATGATGTTTTGATGATTTGATAATGATTGGATAAATTAGGGTTAGGGTTTTGTTAATTAAAAGTGATACCGAATGAAGTTTTGAAATTAGAGGGTGTGTTTTGTCATTTATTAAACTTATGGGATATTTTGTAAGAAAGTTTAGACCAGGGGAAACTTGTAAAAATTCTGATATAAGGGTGTTTTGTGTAAAGATTATAAGTAAAGGGCTTAATTGGTTAATTATGAAAATATGTGATTCGAATTGTAATTAATTAAAAGGAGGGGCTATTTTGTAAATTCTGGAAACTTGAGGATGTCTCGTACAAATAATGATGTAGAGGGTGTAATGTGTAATTTTGGATACTTAAAGGTTTAATGTGTAATTATGAATAAATTGTGATTCGAATTATAGTTTTTATAAGTTAAGGGGCTAGACTTGTAAATTATGTAAAGTTGAGGGTAAATTCGTACCATATATTAAATTGATGGGTAATTATGTAATTTTGTAAAATTAAGGGCTTGATGTGTAAATATAAATATGGTAAGGGTTAAATTGTGATTTATGTAATTATAGGGTTTAATTTGTAATTTAATTAACTAAAGGGGTATAAATTGTAAATTGTTAAACCTAAAGGGTTAAAAGTGTAATTCTGGATAACTTATGAATTAAAATGGGTAACTTGAGATATTTTCATTTTAAACCCTTAACTTTGGTGTATTTGCAATTAAAACCCTAAAATATGGAAATTTGTTATACTTAACCCTAGACTTTTATAACTTGCTAAAATAAACCCTATTTCCATAATAATGCTTAATTGATAACTTAACCTACTTTGAAATATTTAAATCTTGCTAAATATAGAAATCTGCTAATTATGGAAACTTACTAATTCTGGAAACCTGCTAAAAGTAGAAAGTTACTAAATCTGGAAAGTTACTATTTCTGGAAAGTTACTAAATATGGAAAGTAAACTAAAAAGAGTAATCTGAACTTAGAATCCTTTTGGTAATTCTGTCCTCTACTCCTTTAGGTGTGAAGAAGGAGACGTCTTGATTCTGTTCCATATTTGCTTTATTGTTTGCTTGCGTTGCCAATAAGGTACAGATATTCTGACCTTCGCACAGGTTTCTCATGAACTCCTTCTCTTTTATATCTTGTTCCCCTTGAACCTTGCTATGCTTCCCCTGTTTTGTGAACCTTGCTATGATCTCTTTCATATTTTGATCTGTTTAGCTTCTGATTTGATTCCATTGCTATGATTTCCTTTGCTTTGAACTTTTTCTATGATTCCCTTTGTTATGACCTCTGATATAAATCTATGATGTGAAAACCTTTTAATTATGACATGGAAATGTTTTGAGAAAACCATTTATTTAAATGATGTTTATGAACACCATACGATGCTACTTTTATATGAAATTCTACTAACTTTTATGGAAACTATTTTTAAAGACTATCTTTATGAAAAACTGTTTTGAAAGATCATTTTTATGAAAACAATTATTAAAGGATTTCTTTAAATGGACTTTTGATAGAAACTTCTGAAATGAACTTTTGATCTGAACCTTGACTTGATTATTGATATAAACCATGATCTGATAAACTCTAATATGAACCTAATTGATTTTTGAATCCTTGCTATTCACTTCTGAAATATTTGACATGAACCTTATGCTATGAACCTTCTGATATGACACTCTGATTATGACATGATATTTGACCATGACCCACAGTTTGATACAACGAGCCACTATTCATTTTACTAGGCATGAGGGTTTCATGTCCTTGTCATTGATGCACCGATGACTTGACTCTAGGGTAGGAGAGTGATGACCTATCCCGTCCCTGATTTTATCTGTTATGTAGGAGAAGAATCTGGCCTACTGGGGCGTATGGATGCATCCTAGATTTGATCTGTTTCTGTTTCTGTTTATCTGTTTATCTGTTATATATCTGGTGACTGATGGTGTGTGCGATACACGTCTTTCACATATCTGGGAGCTGATCACTCCATTATATTACTTATAATTACTTATGAAAATTTATGGAGTACATTTATTATGATATGATATGATCTGTCTGGGCTCGTGGTGGATTACTGTTTCCTTACCTTATAACCTTTTTCTTTTCCTTTATTCTTATCCAATTATCATCCCTTGACTCTTACTATATCTGCATGACTTTTACATCTTTTACTTTTCACTTTTCTCTACTACTGCTTTGTTATCGTTATATCTGTTCACTGAGCTCTCGTAGCTCAGCCGCATTTCTTTTCCTGCGGCAGGTTTTAGTTTGGAAGCTGGGTTATGAGTGGAGAGAACCTTGGACTTAGAAGATCTTGATAGCTATTCTGGATTAGAGATGACTAGAAGTTATTATATTTTGGAATTAGTATTTATTGGAAATTCTCATTTGTAACCTTGTAGTTCAGTAATTCAATTGTAACCTTTGAGATTTCTTGTATTACTATGGATGTATGCTTTTGTTTGATCTGATATGAAACCATTATTGTGACATCTTTACCCTCGTCAGGTTGGGGTGTTACAATTTATGGTATCAGAGAGACATACACCTCTTCTTCAATAGTACCATACAGGAAGGCACTCTTAACATACATCTGGTAAACAGTAAAGCCCATGAAAGAAGCATAGGCTAAGAACAGTCTGATTGCTTCAATCCTAGCTACTAGTGCAAAAAACTTCTTCATAGTCTATTCCTTCTTCTTGTGTTTACCCCTGGGCTACAAGCCTAGCCTTGTTTCTGATCACAATTCCCCTTTCATCCATTTTGTTTCTAAAAACCCATTTGGTTCCAATTACTCTCATACCTTTAGGTAAATCCAATAGTACCCAAACCTTCTGAATCTTAAATTGGAGAAGCTCCTCTTGCATTGCTTCTACCCAGCTTGAGTCTTTTAAGGCTTTAAGAACATTTTTGGGTTCAGATTGTGAAAGGAAACACACAAACAAACATGTGTTGGCATTTTCATGCTTCTTTTCTTCATAAACAACACTAAGAAAGCCTTGTTGGTTTGAAGTCATAGTCTGTCTTCTTGTCTTCACACCAGACTGTATGTCTCCAATCACATTATCTAGGGAGTGATCTCTGTGTATCCTTGTGTGTGGAGTAGTGAGAACTGGATAGGTGGGTGGTAGATTGTTGATATCCACCTCATGTTCTGAGAAATCAGCAGTATTAGTATCTGATGGGCCAGCAGTATGAACATTTTGCCCAGCAGTACTAACTTGGGGCTCAACAGTACAATCTCTATTTGTACTGTTTTCTTGATTTTCTTGATCTTCAGCTCCATCTTCACTAGTTTCTTCTTCAATACCTTCTTTGGCTTCATCAGTAGAAGGTTCACCATTCTTTGAAGATGAATCCACACTGTTCCATATTGGCATCAGTAAATGATCTTGATCTTTCTCTTTTTCCAAGCCTGCTTCATTTGTTGCAACATCAGCTTCTGAACCTGTAAAATCATTAGAAAAGGTTCCTGCAACAACTGGCACATAATTCATTGATTGGGTTAGAGAATCAAGGTCAAATAGCCATTTTGGACCTTCACCTGCAACATTAGATTTATTTTCTAGAAACTGAACATGCAGGTTTTCCTCAACTTTCCTTGTTCTTGTGTTGTATACTCTAAAGGCTTTGCTATTTAATGAGTATCCAACCAAGAATCCTTCATCTGATTTGCCATCAAATTTGCCTATATGGTCTAAGGTATTTAGAATAGTTGCATGACACCCAAAAGGTCTTAGAAAACCTAATGCAGGATTTCTACCCCTAAAAAGCTCATATGGTGTCTTGTTGTGAGGTTTAACTACCAAAACCCTGTTCTGCACATAACAAGCAGTATTAACTGCTTCAGCCCAAAAAGTGATGGGCAGCTTAGAGTCAGCTAACATGGTTCTAGCAGCTTCTATTAGTGTTCTATTTCTCCTTTCAGCAATCCCATTCTGCTGAGGAGTTCTAGCTACACTAAACTCTTTTCTAATACATTTTTCCTTACAGAACTCATCCATAACTCTATTTTTGAACTCTGTCCCATTATCACACATAATGACTTTTACTTTCTTATCCACTAAGTTTTCTATCTTAGTTATAAATGTCTTAAGAATGCTAGGTGTCTCATCCTTAGAACCTAAAAAGAAAACCCATGTGAATCTACTATAGTCATCAGTAACTACAAGACAGTACCTTTTATGCATAATACTACTCACAGATGTAGGGCCAAACAAATCCATATGTAGCATAAACAAAGGTTGATTAATAGAGTTGTGGGTCTTGGGCTTACAAGAAGCCTTGTGTTGTTTTCCTTTGAGACAGGCAACACAAGTCTGGTCATTTTCAAAACGTTTATGAGGCGAGCCTCTTACCAAACCATCTTTAAAAAATTTGTTTGTGGTTTTAAAATTTATATGACCAAGTCTTCTATGCCATAACATGGACTCATCCAATGTGGCTTTTGCAACAAGACAAGTAAGAGCCTCTTTAGGAACAATCTTCTTCATATCAACACTGTACATGTTGCCCTTTCTTGGAACTTTAAGTAGAACCTGACTTTCATCAGGCAGCTTAAAGTCTGGCGAAAGCACAAGACATTCAGTGCCAGTAAAAAGAACCTTGTTCTTTTTGTCACACATTTGTGAGACACTAAACAGGTTATACTTAAGCTCTTGCACAAAGTACACGTCTTCAAAGTCTAATTTACTGGTTTTCAATGTGCCTTTACCAGTAATTCTTCCTCCTATTCCTCCCCCAAAGGTAACATATCCTCCATTGTTGGGAATTAAATATTCTGAAGTTAGAGTATCGGAAAATACTTTAAGAAGAAGGTACTGCTAGTTCATGATCAAGGTACTGCTAGAACAAGAAGGTACTGCTAGTTCAAGTAGAAGGTACGGCTAGTAGAAAATGGTACTGCTGATCAGTGAGTCATAGAGCTGCTACAAGGATAAGATCGAAGAAGATATTATTTGTATGAGTCACTCTTATGCAAAAATAATATCTAGATATGTTCTCAGTCAACAAGTTGATGCATGTGCTTTCATTAATTCATTTGAACAACTTGAGAAATATAATCTTCCATACGCTAGCTCGACTTGATCTTTTGTTTAGCTAATCACAAAAGACAGGTGTTGTAGAAAAACAAGTCTTACATTTTAAAAGTAATGAATCTAATTTTACTAATGACATCAATATACTAAAAAATGACATTAAGATCAGAGATGAGTGTATTGTTGAGTTGAATGATTCATTAGCAAAACACAAAAATGAAAGAGAAAATGTTAAGGTATCTGTGGATGTTTTGGTTCATGCCTCAGATGGATTCAATAAGCTTTGGGAAGCTCAAGTAATTGATAAGGTTAATTCTGGTGTTGGATTTAAGTCTGTCCCCCCACCATACAGAGGTGTTCATTCACCTCCAGGTATTGATTTAGCACACACAGGATTGGCTGAGTTTCAAGAACCAATCATGGAATATGGTTCTAAGGCCACTAAGAGTCCTAAGATAGAAAAGGTAAGTAAAAGTTTAGATAAAACTTTATCTTATCAGGACAAGGTGTCCTTTGTTAAGAAAGGAGATGCTATAGTTGTTAAGGATAGTACAACTAATAGTATTGATGATGAACAGGTTATGTCTAAACCTGTATTGGTTAAGAAAGTAGGAACAAGTGTTCCTAAGATAGTCAATCACAACACTAACAGGGCTAAGAACAATGTTAAAAATGTTAGGCAGCCAGTTAGATATTGTGAACAATATAGAACTACAAACAAGCCCAGAGGTAACCAAAGGAATTGGAATGACCTCAAGTCTCACCAACTAGGTAATGATTTTGATTTTTACAACAAAGCTTGTTATACATGTGGTAGTTTTGACCATCTTGCAGCTTTCTGCAACCAATGGGTAACTGGGTATGAAAACAATAGGGTGAACTACAAAAGGCAAACTCCTCACACTCACTTTCACTCTAACACTCTTAGAACAAAACCCAGAACAGTCTCAAACAAGTCTAGACCAAAAGGTCCTGATAGACAAAAAGGTCCTGCTAATACAGACAAAAAGGTACTGCCAGTACAAATAAAAGGTACGGGTAGAACAAAAGGTACGGTTAGACCTTTGATGACTGTTAACCCAAAATCAACAGCTAAGGATGCAAAAACAACTTTCAAACATGCATCTATAACTGTTCTAAGGCCCATTCAAACAAAGGCAGTGGTCCACAAACTCATTTGGAGACCAAAGAGTTCAACTACAAAGTTAGCAGACTCTGTTGCTAAGCATGTGGTTCACTCTGCTGCTAAGGGAAATAGGGCAAATGCTGTTAAGGCCTCAGCATGTTGGATTCTTAAATCCAATGTTGCATCAACTGTCCTTAAAAGATTAAATTACATTGATGCAAGAGGCAGATCCAAGTCAGTAATGGCTTGGATCCCCAAAAGAAACTAACACTCTTATTTGTGTGCAGGAACATTCAAATGATAAACAAGAAGATCAAGGATACTCAGATAGTGGATGTTCAAGGCACATGACAGGCAACATGTCTTATCTTTTAGATTTTCAATCTTTCAATGGAGGATATGTTACCTTTGGAGGGGGTGTTGTGGCAAAATTTCTGGTAAAGGTACAATCAAAACTGGAAATTTAGATTTTGAAAATGTGTACTATGTACAAGAGCTAAAGTATAATCTTTTTAGTATCTCACAAATGTGTGACAAAAAGAACAATGTTCTCTTTACTGACACTGAATGTCTTGTTCTCTCTAAGGATTTTAAGATGCCTGATGAAAGTCAAGTGCTTCTTAGAATTCCTAGAAAGGCCAATATGTATAGTGTTGATATGAAGAACATTATTCCTAAAAAGGATTTAACTTGTCTTGTTGCAAAAGCCACATTGGATGAATCAATGTTATGGCATAGAAGGCTTGGTCATATTAATTTCAAAACCATAAATAAAATTGTTAAGAATGGTTTGGTAAGAGGTTTACCTCACAAAAGATTTGAAAATGATCAAACATGCATTGCTTGTCTAAAAGGCAAACAACACAAAGCCACTTGTAAGCCCAAGATTTTTAACTCTATTAATCAACCATTGTTTATGCTTCATATGGACTTATTTGGACCTGTTTCAGTAAGGAGTATGCAACATAAGAAATATTGTCTTGTTATAACTGATAACTATAGCAGATTTACATGGGTTTTCTTTTTAGTGTCTAAGGATGAAACATCAAGCACTCTTAAGACTTTCATAACAGAAATAGAAAACCTAGTAAGCAAGAAAGTAAAAGTCATTAGGTGTGATAATGGGACAGAATTCAAAAATAGAGTTATAGATGATTTCTGCAAAGAAAAAGGTATTAGGAGAGAATATAGTGTTGCTAGAACTCCACAACAGAATGGAGTGGCTGAAAGAAAGAATAGAACACTAATTGAAGCTGCTAGAACAATGTTAGCTGATTCTAAGCTACCTATAATCTTTTGGGCAGAGGCAATCAACACTGCTTGCTATGTTCAAAATAGAGTTTTAGTTGTGCAGCCTCACAATAAGATATCATATGAACTCTTTAATGGTAGAACTCCTGCAATAGGATTTCTTAGACCTTTTGGATGTCATGTGACAATTCTCAAAACCTTAGACCATTTAGGAAAATTTGATGGTAAAGCAGATGAAGGTTTCTTAGTTGGATATTCTCTTGTTAGCAAATCTTTTAGAGTTTACAACTTAAGAACTGAGAAAGTTCAAGAAGAACTACATGTGGAGTTTCTGGAAAACAAATCCAATGTAGTAGGCCAAGGACCAAAATGGATATTTGATCTTGAGTATCTAACAAATTCTATGAATTATATACCTATTGTTGCAGAAACTAATGATTTTTCAGGTTCACAAGCAACAAATGAGGCATAGTTAGACAAGGATCAACATGATGGCATAATGCCAATATGGTCAAATGCAAGTGTGGAATCAACTTCAACAAATGATGTATCTTCTTCTAGTAAAGCTAAAGGAGATGTTGAAGATGACAACAAGGATGATGGAACAAAGGAACATCTCAATATTTCAAATATTGATGGTACTGTTAAGACAGAGCAAGGTACTGCTAGTATCTATAAAGGTACTATTAGTACATTTGGAGGTACGGCTAGTTCATTTGAAGATACTGCTGGTCCTTCAAATTCAAGAGAAGCAGAGTTCCAAGAAGATGAAGTGGATTTGGGTAATCTTCCACCATCTTATCAAGTTCCTTCTACACCACACACAAGGATTCACAAAATCCACTCCCTGGATAATGTGACTGGAGATGTACAATCAGGTGTGAAGACAAGGAAACAATTGATGTCTTCAGACCAACAAGGGCTTCTTGATGCCCTTTATGCTTCAAAACAGCATGAGGTTTCAAACTCTTGTTTGTTTGTATGTTTTCTCTCTCAAAAGGAACCAAAGAACATTCTTACAGCCCTAGATGATTCAAGCTGGGTAGAGGCTATGCAAGAAGAGCTTCTTCAGTTCAAGATTCAAAAGGTTTGGGTGCTAGTTGATTTACCTAGGAATGAAACGGTGATTGGCACTAGATGGGTTTTTAAGAACAAAATGGATGAAAGAGGGATAGTTATTAGAAATAAGGCTAGATTAGTAGCCCAAGGGTACACACAAGAAGAAGGGATAGACTATGATGAAGTTTATGCTCCAGTAGCAAGGATTGAGGCAATTAGGCTGTTTCTAGCTTATGCTTCATTTTTAGGCTTCACAGTTTACCAAATGGATGTCATGAGTGCATTTTTATATGGTACAATTGGAGAAGAGGTGTATGTTTCACAACCTCCTGGCTTCATTGACCCTTACCATCCAAACAAAGTGTACAGAGTAATGAAAGCTCTATATGGCCTACATCAGGCACCAAGAGCTTGGTATGCAACACTTGCTTCCTATTTATTAGACAATGGATTTCAAAGAGGAAAGATTGATCAGACACTTTTCATCAAACAGCACAAGAAGGATCTTCTGTTAGTGCAGGTGTATGTGGATGACATTATCTTTGGATCTACAAGGAAGGAAATGTGTTTAGAGTTCGAGAAGCTTATGCATGATAAGTTTCAGATGAGTTCTATAGGAGAACTCACATTCTTTTTGGGTTTGCAAATTAAACAATCATCTGAAGGCATTTTTATCTCTCAAGATAAATATGTTGCATAAATTCTTAGAAAGTTTCAATTTGCTGACTCAAAAATGGCAAGCACACCAATGGACTCAGAGAAGCACCTTTTGAAAGATGAAGATGGAGAGAATGTAGATGTACACACTTACAGATCTATGATAGGCTCTTTTATGTATCTTACATCATCTAGACCTGACATCATGTTCCCTGTTTGTGCTTGTGCAAGATTTCAAGTAACTCCAAAGGTTTCTCATTTAACTGCAGTCAAGAGAATTTTTAGATATCTCAAAGGACAACCAAGGTTGGGTATATGGTATTCTAGAGACTCTCCTTTTGACTTAGTAGCATTTTCGGATAGTGATTATGCTGTTGCTAGCTTGGACAGAAAGTCAACAACTGGAGGATGTCAATTCCTTGGATGTAGACTTGTCTCATGGCAGTGTAAGAAGCAAACAAGTGTGGCAAATTCAACAACTGAAGCTGAATATATAGCTGCTGCAAGTTGCTGTGCTCAAGTCTTATGGCTTCAAAACCAACTTCTTGACTATGGGTACAATTTCTTAAACATTGTTATTCATATTGATAATAGTAGTACAATTTGTATTATTAGAAATCCAGTGCAACATTCTAAAACAAAACACATTGAAATTAGACATCACTTTATTAGAGATTGCAATGAGAAAAGATTAATTCAAGTAATGAAAATTGCTTCAGAATACAATTTTGCAGATCTACTTACAAAAGCTTTTGATGTTGGAAGATTTGAGTACTTGGTAGCAAGTATTGGAATGCTTAATCTTTAAATTTCTTTTCAAATAATGTGTTTATGTACATAAATTTTTGTTGGTACTGCTGGATTTATAAGGTACTGCTAATATATCATAAGGTACTGCTAAGCACACAAGGTGCTGCCAGTGCAAAAATGTAAATTGTGTTATTCATACAGTTGGTCCTATGCTTTTTCTAATGCAAGACAAGTACTTTGTACATTGTTCTTTTGGTCTTAGACTAACTATTTCAGGTATGAATATGTGAACACAAAGGAGATTTCAAGTGAAATGGGAGCAGCAGAATGCTTATCCAGTTGCTAACATAGTAGGTTTATGATGGACTGAGTTTAGGAATTTAAACTCCTTAAAACTTCTTTCTTGAAACCTAGTTATGATATTTCACATTGAATTGATGACTTAGTTGATCAGATAGTAACTGATGCAACTCACTTTCTATCATTTTATACTTTCAAGTATAATGAGCAAGTCTAAGGACATCTGATAGAAAGAACAGCTAGTAAAAGTGAATTTAACACTTGTGTTAGAGGCAACAATTGCTATGAGCTGGAAACCCTGTCAAGAAAGCCTTTTGAATAGGTTTATCTTTACACAGGCAGTTATTTATAACTGAAAACATTGGTTCTCACACAACCAGAGGTTGCTTTAAACCCAAATTTTGATTAAGTGTCTGTTACACACTTAATCCTTTCAAAATGGTTGGAAGCAGTATGATTTTTCAATTCTAAAATCATGAACATACTGCTAAGTCAAATAATTTCCTAAACAAGGATTTTCAAGGATTCACAAAAACCATCCATTGATGGATCATGAATCGAAATGTTCATTGATTCACCTCTCATAGGAGTTAACACACCTAGAAGTGATGAGGGCAGCAACTTAAACTTTTAAGGAATTGATGGCTTCATGTACAATATTGTCTGACAACAAGTTCACATTGATAGATTAGTCAAAGGTACATAGTGAGATCTTCCAAACAAGGGGAGGAAACAAAAGTTATTTGCTTCAGGGGAGGTTACAATCTCAGGGAAGGAAATAATTGTCCAGAAAAGGAAGATTAATCCAATAGAAAGAAGGAGAAGATAAGAGCATACAAGATGATGATGTAGAGGTTGAAAATGATAAGAATAGATCAAATATTCAGAAGGGATGAAGCATTCCTAAAGGAGAAAGTTCTATCTAGATCAAACGAATGAAAGTTTCAATTCAGTTCATTATGTTTGTTCATCACTTGCAAAGGCATGCTGATAGATGATTTCACTTGTTGAAATCATTGCCTCTTACAATTCCTCCATCCAAGGAAATTGCACCATCTTTTGGTTCAATGTTTTGATATTGCTGAAGTCAAAGAAGAACAAAGCATATCAGTTCAGAATAAGAAGAATATTTCAGATTCATGAAGTGTTTGAAAGATCTTCTCAAGTCCTCATTTAATTCAGAAAACATGTTTGAAATGATTCACATGTTTAGGGGGGATTGTTGGGAATTAAATATTCTGAAGTTAGAGTATCGGAAAATACTTTAAGAAGAAGGTACTGCTAGTTCATGATCAAGGTACTGCTAGAACAAGAAGGTACTGCTAGTTCAAGTAGAAGGTACTGCTAGTAGAAAATGGTACTGCTGATCAGTGAGTCATAGAGCTGCTACAAGGATAAGATCGAAGAAGATATTATTTGTATGAGTCACTCTTATGAAAAAATAATATCTAGATATGTTCTCAGTCAACAAGTTGATGCATGTGCTTTCATTAATTCATTTGAACAACTTGAGAAATATAATCTTCCATACGCTAGCTCGACTTGATCTTTTGTAAGACAAGTGTTGATTAGACTTAAAGCAATATTGTAAGAGATCTCTTGGACTATAAAAGAGATCTTAGACTAGTGATTATATGGGTGGATATTCGCTTAATTAAGAACTCATATCTATTAAGACATAGAACAAACAAAATCATATATCACAAATCTAGAAACATAAGATTCAAGGTCTTTGTAACCCTAGTGATAAATTCAAGATCACTCGTATTATTTTGAATAATATTGAATCGTTTTGGTGATAAACTTTCTTTGTTCATTGTTAAGTAACAAACATAATTCTTCCATTTCCATAACATACATAACCTTCTAAGTGTGATTAAGTAAATTCCGCGTACTTAATCATATAAACTCAATATATCATTACACACAAAGTATACAAGCCATTGGTTGAAAGTCTGAAAGATAGGACATGTTGCCTGTCATGTGCCTGGAACATCCACTGTCTGCATAACCTTAATCTTCCTCATCATCCTGTGAATGTTCCTGCACATAAAATAAGGAAATTAGTTTTCTTGGGGTACCCAAGCCATTACTGACTTTGGTTTGCCTCGTGCATCAATATAGTCAAATCTCTTTAATACAATTGATGCACCATTGGGTTTAATTGGTCTCCATACCCAACATGATGAGGCCTTAACAGCATTTGCCCTTTTATCCCTAGCAGTGTTTTTAGGCTCACCAGTACTAACTGCTGGTCTAGCAGTATGAACTGCTGGCCTGGCAGTTTGAACCTTTGGTTTCCAAAATTTGTTTTGAATCACTGCTTTCTTGTGAAAAGGCCTTTTAACAGTTTGTTGTGCATGTTTGAAAGTCGGTTTTGTACTTGAAACTGCTGGTTTAGGGTAAATAGTCTTAAATGGTCTAGCAGTACTAACTGCTGGTCAAGCAGTACTAATTGGTTTGAACCCAGACTTCAATAAAAGTGCCCTGGGATTCATTCTATTAGCATTGGGGTGAGTTTGAGACCTATTTGAATTCACCCTATGACTTGTGTTCCCAATTACCCTATTGTTCCCAGTAACCATCTTTCTTCCATGATGGTTGTTACAAAAAACCTCTAGGTGGTCAAAGCTACCACAAGTAAAACAAGCCTTTCTATACATGACAAAGTCATCACCTAGTTGTTGAAACTTGAGGTTATTCCAGTTCCTCTAGTTACCTCTTGGCTTGCTTGTGGACCTATACATCTCACAGTACCAAACTATTTTTCTAACTGGTTTAACATTTGTTTTAGGCTTAACAGTTTTATCACTAACCACCTCAGGAACATTTGTTCCTTCTAACTTTACCACATCAGGTTTAGCTACAACCTGATCTTCATCATCAGATTTCCAATTCTCAATGATGGGAGCATCTGAATTCCTATCAGTTGACTCCTTGTCCTCAGTGAGTGAGGTGTCACTTGCACTCTCAAAAGGCTCACTAGTTACTACAGGTTTATTAGCAGTTGAATTTTCTTTAGGCTTACAACCATATTCTAACTTAGGTTGTTGAAACTCAATCAAACCTGTATGATCTAGGTCAATTCCTAGGGGTGCAGGCACTCCTCTGTGAGGAGGTGGACATGTTTTATACCCCAACTCAGACTTAGCCTTATTAACCATTTGACACTCTATAATTTTATTAACACCTTTTGATGCATACTCTAAAGTGTCTACAGTTAATTGAATGTTTTCTTTTGCCTTTATGATTTTATCTAATTCAGCTTTAAGTAAACTAATCTCAGCATTTTTTAGAGTCAAGTCTCTCTTAAGAATAGCTATGTCCTCAGTAAAAACAGACTCATTGTTCTTATAATGCACAATTTGTTCTTCTAGGACTGCTAAACCTCTTTTATGATTAGACAAATTATAATTTGTTTGGTTTAATTCAATCCTCTGATCATCATAGTGTTTCTTTAAAGTTTCATATTCTTTAAGAGAAGTACATGTTTTAGAACAACTTTTAGCAGATAGTACCTCAGAGTCAGAGAAGGCCATAAGTGCCATTTCAGCAGGTGTTTCCTCTTTATCTACTATGAAGCTCCAGTCATAGCCTAGACCATCAATAGCCACCATAGCCTTTGAAAATGTCTCTGGTTCTTCCACTAACTTGGGCTTGCTTCCATACCCCCTATTCTTGCTATCCTGTTGCCTGGGTCTTCTGTATTCTCTTGAAAAATGCCCCAACTTGTGACAGTTGTAGCATTCTACCTTAGACTTGTCAAAACCAGCAGTATCATTACTACTGATGTTGATCTTCTTGCCAGTTCTTTGATAGAATTTCTTAGCCCTCATGCTAAGAAGTGAAATCTGCCACTTGAGATCCATCTCTTCCAAGTCATCATCATTAATCTCCTGGAGATCTTCATGTGTCAGCATTGACCCATCCTTCTGACTGGTCAGGAATGCACAATAGGTAGTATCATTCAGGATACCAGTAGTACTGCTAATTGAGCTAGCAGTACTAACACTAGGGTTAGCAGTACTAACTCCCACAGCCACTTTCACTTCATCTGGATTTAAATTACTGGGAGATGACACAAAGGCCATGTTCCTAGTGCTTGAACTAGCACCACCAGCTTTCTTCACATCCTGTTCAACAATCTTGAAATTGTTGTATAGATGATTGAGGCTCATAGTATCTATGTCTGACTTATTCTTCCAAACCACCATATGCATAGCCGATTCTGCAGGTAGACTCCTCAAGAACTTGGAGTTCAGATCTTCCTGAGGTATGTCAACTCCAAGCACAGCCAGTTGGCTGACAATCTTTTGCAACCTGTTAAACATGTAATCTAAAGACTCATTACTGGTTGCACTAAAGTTTTCAAAGTTCTGCTTCATGAGAGTCTTTTGGGTCTTTTTGGTGGCTTCATTACCACCATATCTAGTAGTGATTGCCTCAAACAAAGACTTTGCATCCTTGTATTTTTTGAAGTTTAAGAGTTGATCATTGGGAATGGTCATCATCAGCAAGCTCCTAGCCTTGACATCATTTTTCTTTTGCAGCTTCTCTTCTGCAGTCACTGGAGAGGTATTCACAACAGTCTTTTCTTCACCATTGACTGTTGTTACAGATGTGGAAGGCTTAAAAGAGTTGCCTTCTTCAATGATCTCCCAGAGTGCATAGTCCTGCACTTGGAAGTACTGTTCGATTCAAAGCCTCCACATCTCAAAGTCGTTTTGCTTCAGCATAGGCAGTTTAGCAGCCATGTTAGTCTGTGTAATTTCCATGTCCATTATCTTGAAAAAGAGTTCTTCTTCTAAATCAAAGTATTAACCTGGCTCTGATACCACTTGAGAGGATCAAACACTTAGGATGTAACTCCTTTATAATGTGTTTAATATACTTTGAGGTTATATTGTTAAGTATGCGGAATCTACTTAACAATACTTAGATGGTTTTGTTTGATGTAACAGTAATGCAATATGAGTAATGAACACAGTGTATAACTCCAAACAATTCAATATTATTAGTAAATAATACGAGTGATCATAATATCACTAGGGTTACAAAGACCTTGTATCTTAACAAAACTTGTATGACTCACACATAAACATCTAACCTAGGATCTCCTTTTATAGACATAATGAGTCCTTTACAAGATAAGTATCTACCCGTATATTTCTAACTAATTGTGATATACATACAATCTATACCATACTTATCCTTGACACGTCCTTCTATAACCTTTTCAACCATCAATACCTTCTGTTATATACTAACAGTACTAACTTGACAGTTTGTACTGTTAGTTGTTCTTCAGCAGTCTTCAGTTATGCACAAGCAGTTTGTACTGTTAGTGTATTCTTCCAGCACTACTAAGTCTTGAACATTTAATTCCCAACACAAACCCTAGCGGGCCTAGTTAGTGTAGAGTTAAACATATGGCACCAAGTTGGCATGGCCCAACGTTCTACTTTGGCTGCCGCCTAAAAGATCTTAAGATGATCTTCTAGATCTTCGCTCCCGTCATATGTTTTGACATGACTTGGCATGCGAGTTCTTTTTGGCAGGTCAATATAGCAGATGCGTGGAGTGAACGGATCAGTTTCCTTGCATACCCATGGTCGTACTTGATCGTCATCCTCAATGCTCGACCTTTGCCTTTTCGACCTTGACTTCCGATGTCTACCGCCAATTCCTTCTCTTTCAGACAGCGCATCTGTCCTTCGAGAGGATGCTCTGTCGTCATAATGCCTTCTGGAGTCCCGTGAATGAAAACTATGATAGCATCTTTCTTCCCTTCCTCCGCCACTATGGTAGGACTGTTTCCTGGAATCCCGTGAGTGTGCGGATGTACTCCTTTCTTTATCTCCCAAACTATTGAACATGCCTTTTTCCAATATTTTGAACGTCATTTCTCTTTCCGTACCTCTCTCCCTTGGTGATCTTGATCGGCCGCCCCTCGGGTTGGGGCTTCCGGACACGCTTCGGAGTCACTTAGCTTCAATTTTCTTTCTGATATCCTTTCTTCTTTTAGGTGTTCCGGATTCAGAATGTTGCGAAGTTTCCTCAAAGGTGAGACGAGCTTTTATTTTTTTGAGCTTTTCCTGCTGCATCTTCTCTTGATGAACTTTTTCAGCTATGATTGGCAACAACTAGTGGTAGTGCTTGTCACAATACTCTCGGGGAGTTGTGTCAGGCGGGGATCCACCTTGATCTTCCATTGTTGTTTCTTTTTCCCTTCCTACCGTATTTCGCACGGCTGGCGTGGGTACGGAAAGAGCAGGGCCTGAATGAGTGCTCATGGTGAGTGTAGAAAACTAGAAGGGGGGTTGAATAGTTTTACTTATTAAAAACTCTTTTTAAAACTTATAGATCGACTTATGTCAATCTAGTTTTGACGTGTTGGATATTGATAGTTTTAAAGCATATAAAACTAAGCTACGAGAGAGAGAGAGAGAGAGAGAGAGAGAGACAGACACAACCATAACACAAGTATTTATAGTGGTTCGGCTATAAGGTCACCTTCCTTGCCCTACTCCACTCCCCGAGTCACCTACTCGAGAGTTCGTAAACACTTCACTACACAAACTCCTTTCATTTGGCGGAGAAGCCTTCACAACGTCGCTTACACTTTATCCGGTACAAAGCTAGATACCGGGATTTTCCATGAGGTAAAGCCAAACCTTCGTCGCCTACACTTTATCCAGTACAAGGCTAGATATCGGGTCCTTAGCACGGCGGACCAAACCAACACACCTAGTACAACAAGACTAAAGGATCCAACGTCCTTTTACACCTAATGATCAACACATCTACAACACCCTTTTGAAAAGAACAAGATGCACTTCTGTGATCTTGGAGGAGAAGAATCCTAGCAAGTCTTTGAGAGGTCGTGATTTTGCCTTTTAGAAGGAACCTAGAGAATCACAAAGAAATACTACATAGGAAGATCCTTGGATCTGTGGTTAGAGAGTTTAGAACATACAGAGAAGGAATGTCTAAAAGGGGTGAGGGGTAAGAGAGAAATGGCTCACTATATATAGGCAAACTGTCCACTGTTCACTCGGATCCGGCGGATCCCTTCCCAAAGGGATCCTGCCAGTGTAATCCAAGGGATCCGGCTATCTGGTAGTACCAGTTCGGATTTTGGGTTACAGTTCCGGGTTTTGGGTTATGAGTCAAGGTCCATGGGTCAAGTGATGTCATGAATGATGTCAAAGACATCTTGGGTCATAGGTCATGGACTTTGGGTTATGGGTTATGGACTTTGGGTCATGGGTCATGGGTTTTACCCATTATGAAGTCATGCATGATGTCATGAAAATGGGTTATGGGTTATGGATCAAGCTCCATGGGTTATGTAACAATTCGCATTTCAAGTTGATTTCTATTCTCGAATTTTTTACTATTCACTTGCACTATTCATTTCCGAAATTTTTATTTCATATTCTCGTGAGATAAATTATTTCCGTGACAAAATAAAAGTTTGACGCTTGTCGGGTCATTTTCGCAAAAGTTATTAAGAAATTATACGTTTGGGTTTAAACGTCGTTTAAACATCCTGCGCATAACGAAAACCAACTGCGCCAATTTTCCTCACATCAGAATAATGTTTAGTACACTCACAATCAATTAGGTAATTTTTGATAATTAAGTTAAAATGTTACCAAATAGACCATGTGTCTTGCAGAACTAAACTTGCGTTTTAAGCACTTTTACTTATCCGCAACCTTAGCCTTCACCTGCACCACATTTTCTAATGCATTTAAAAGCTTTTATATTGTTGTAAAAGTCAACATATTTTTCCCCCTCCTTTGACCAAAAATCATTCCTTGATTTTATAAATCATTCCTTGAATTTTTAGGCTTACAGTTTTATGTTTAAAGGACATTTAACACCAACCGACACTAGACTGAGCCCAGTCTAGACATTATAGGCCATTTTAATTCATTATCGTCATATTAGAAAAGTTACATTTTACTTTTCTCAATTTTACGCAACTTTCGTACGTATTACGCGTTTTAGACCCGCGTTTCCAGTTTTAACAGGGTTTAAGCAACCCGATGGAACTTACCACTCATTTTATATTTTATTATGGAGTATAATGATAAGTTAAATCATTCCTACAAGTTTCGTATTTTTATGATACCCGGTTTTACGTTTCGTGGCCTAACAACTTACGGTTAACAATTAACAGAACCAAAACTCACTCCGTAAAACACAAGATAAATATCTAAACACTATTCATCCAAAATATCTAGATATTTTCAGAAATTCACTAGTCGTGTAAATACCCATTTCTCATGGAAAAATTATTCTAAATACAATGGTACTAATTTCGTGTCCTAAATCGATCGTTATCGAGCCTAAATGAGTCCCGAACCATAATAACACAAAAGTTACAATAATGACCCCTGTAAAAGTATTTCTCGTTTTATATACTCATTTGTTGGAAAAACTATTCTAAACGCAACGGCGTAATTTTCGTAACTTGAATCAAACGTTTGCTAGCCTAAACAAGTCCCGAACACGAAAAGCAGAAAAGTTACACAATTAGTCCTCGGTGGAAATTCTCCTATAAATACAAGGCTTAAGCCTTCACAATTTCTTGCACCACCCTCTCTTTATCTCTAAAGTCCTTAAACCCAAGGCGATTCTTAGCTATTTTAGCAAGTTTCTTTCAAGAATGTGCAAGCGTTCTTGAGCAAAAACTCGGTTCTAATCTTATTTTCTCCGAGTTTTCAAGAAAGAGACGTTATAATCTTCAAATAATTCCAAGTCTCCAAAAAGACTTTGTTATTATCTTCAAATCACTTCGGGTTTCCAAGAAGGCGTCGTTATAATCTTCAAGTAGCCTCGGGTTTACGAAGATTACAAATTCTACGTCGAAGCTCCGCTTATATTCCCTTTTTCTATAATACTCAAGCATTCTATATTAAGGTAAGTATTTATGAACTTTAAATACTTATGAACTTTGTTAGTTTATTTATTGTATTTATAAACTCTTAATGTGTCATATAATCAAATAAGCAAAATATATTTTCTATCGAATACTACAACACTAGGGAGCTTCATGTGAGGGGAGTAAACGGATCGACGAGTTGCTGGATTTACGAATTAAAGTGTCCTAGCTCCTCGAACGTTTACTGCATGACCTCTGAATTATGATGGCCCGAACAGTAGTACGAGATATACAAACAAAACATGTTTCATAAACCATATGCAAGACATATACATGTACGTCTTTGTATTCTTAGACTTTATTCCAAACCTAAGTCGCAACGTTCTATTGTAGGTTGCACTTAGAGGTTTCCCGACTTATCCATCGAACTCATTGAAGCACTAAAACACCATCCAACTCACGGTGAGTTCATAGCCCCACTTTCTATTACTTAATTGTTTTACAAACCCTTGGGGGGAATACATGCTATTTTAACCGAACACAATGCTTTGAAATTGTATGCTATCTGATTGTTTTATTATCACTAAGTACCATCATTGCCAATCAAAGTCCCCATATCATGAACCATTTAATCACTAGGATAGTGAGCGCGAATATTGTGAATAGGCCTATTGTGATTGACGAATCCCGTTTGTATTGACTGGGTCCGGTAATCAAACGCACTATATTTGAGTCTTAGGTATGTTGGCAAAGTACCTACCGGGGCAATCAGCCGATCGATATTGGCACACGTTAACGTATTGGTTACATGAGATTAGTGGATAATAATAACCGTTTTGTTTTCCAACCATGAGTGTGAGTCTATAGCTCACACTACCAACATATTGTGTTCAACTACATAACAGACTCTATGAATATCACTCAACCTTTGTGTTGACAGTTTTAAGCATGTATTTCAGGTCCATAATGAACGAGGCTGGTACGGAGGAGCACGGATATTCAAGAGGGCTATAAATTTTATTATCATTCGAAAACTCATTTGATGTATTTTGTAAACATGGAACCATCTGGGACCTCATTTTGTAAACTCTGATATTTATATAATTTGAATGATAATTCCTTTTAAAACGACTCAGTTAGAGATCGTTTTCTATTATTATGACTGTTGTGCTGTCGAGTAACACCCAGTTTGAATTCCGCTGCGTATCACGAAATTGGAGGTGTTACAGGTTATGGGTTATGGACTTGGTTTTTGGGTCATGGATAGTCCAAGTCTTTTCCTAGTTAATTTACAAGTAACATGTATTTTATAAAAATGTAAGTAACTATTTTACTTAAGTGTTTTTATAAAATGGTTTTGGCTTTTATGTAAACTTGTTTAACTAAATATGTTTAAGGTTTGTTTAATGAAATGAGTTAGTAAGCTTTTGGCTCAAAGCGTTTACGTATTTTATCTATATCGTTAAAATGATTTTACGTTTGTTATCGACAAAACATTAGAAGATCGTAAAATATAAATAAACGTTTTAAAGGTTTATTTGTATTAACAATCTCCCCCTTTTTGTTGATAACAAAACATAAAATTATTTAAAGTAAAATAATAAAATTCGTAAGTTTGAATTTAAACTTTTACACTTTTCTCTCCCTTTTTGTTGAAACAAAAATAGTGTCGAAAAGAAACTAACCCGAGTGCAAGTTTTAAGACGCATAAAGATGTAAATATGGAGCAAAGAGGGTAAAAAGGTGCTTAGTTGATCCCCCTTGACGTTTGCTCCCCCTTGATGAGGGCGTTAAGTAATTAGAAAGATTAAACGTGATCATTGCAAATTATTTGCAATGTTTTTGCTTTGAAGAAAGCTCCCCCTCATTGAGGGCGTCGAGTGCTCCATGTGTATTTTTGAAAATCTACAAAATAATGGTTAGAAAACAAGTATATGTTGTCCCTTTGTCGAAAATTTGCCTGCATAAAAATTTTGTTAGTCCTCTGTTTGCCCGGATCCGCCAAGCATAAACTTAGGGATCCGGCTACCTGCAGTTTTGTTAGCAGTAGAAATGGGTATGAAGACAAGTAATACACACACACCAAACATGTTCACATAAGCACATAGTCATGAAGAATCATTTAATAAACATAAGAGAAATGATACACCAAAGTTCAAATCTCTAAAAACTAAGAAAATGATCTTAACATGAAAAATTCCTATTGACTAAAATTAGGCCTAAGACTAAGAATAGGGAGACCACTTGTGCTTGCACTTCAAGGTTTTTCGGGAAGATTAGGTTTGTTGACGTTGTCAAGACGTTCAAGGAGATGGTAGAATATGAAATGTACTTCATCACGTAGTTCATGTACTAAGGTTTGGACATGTTGAAAATGATCACAAGTATCGTCGTGGTTTGTTTGTTGAGGACCTAAGGTAGAGGGTTGTTGAGGTATGTTTGAGGTGGAAGCACCTAGGTGGAAAGATTGTGGATGTACTACGGGTGTCGGTTGAGAAGTATATGTGGGAGGAAGTATATGTGGTGGTTGAGTTGGTTGAGATGGTTGATATCTTCTCATAACCTAAAATGGGCCATTTGAAGGTGGAGGAGAGGAAGACAAGTTTGCTGTAGGTGGTGGACGGACCACACGATTAAGCTCCGGTATGAGAGTAAGTAACCATATTTGTCAGAGAATGTCCAAAGTGTGTATTTATGTGTGTGAAAGTCATACCTCGTAAAGTGTGTGAGGACCCCCTTTTATTGGCGAGTCCAATACTAGGGCTTCCTAGTATTTTACTTATTATGGTTAGTGGCCTGAGTGGGGGCCCTTGTCGGGCAAGGATCCGATGTAATCATGATTGCGGGCACAGATCATCTTCCGCAACCCTTGGCTGATCTGCTGAAGGACTGCGAAAGTACCCTTTGGATGACCTGCGTGCGTCTTTGTATATCTGGGTTGTGGCCCGTTTGTCATTGGGTTTAGTGGCAGCCCAGTATTCTTGCTTGTTTACTTTGTTGGGCCGGAGCCCAAATGTGTATAATACGGTCCAGACACAATAGGCCTGCTATCCGTATTATAATCACTAAGCGTCATCAAATAATGCTTGAGATATTTTACATTTCAATAATCCGTATTATAATCACTAAGTTTTATGACATTTGTGAAGTTTTCATATATACATTTGGTTCTTTTGCCAATTAATTGAGACTTCAACCTTAAAGATTGAAAGTTGTGATATAGCTAGACATTGAAAATATAGTGAGATGGAGTAATCAGTAATGGAAAAAAAAGAGGGTGAGAAAAGTACATGTTTGTGCTAACTTTAAAAATGTTGTGGTTACTTTAAGAAAACCCCACTATCACATGCCATGTGTGTGGACCAGTCCTTAGAAATTGACTCATCTCTAAATATCGTTAAAGTCATTGGTTTAACTCGATCAATAGAAAATGCATGTGTTTCAAGTTAATACTTAATAATATCATCAATAGTTGTTCTGTTTTTTTTCCTTTGTGAAAAGGTAACAAATATATTCAATAGATTATGTTGTCTCCGGTCCGACCTAAAATATAATTGATATATAATGTTGTCTCAAATATGACACAAACTTAGGTTCGCTCTAGCTAAACCCTTAGTTTTAGGTCTGAAACAAATACTACTAGTCTATTATTTACAATATCTCAAACTTCTCATTTTTATTTTTAGACTTATGTTATGATGAACATCAAATTTAGCTTCTAACTTAAGTCAACAAGCTCCAAAAGTCATTTCTCATTTCTTTTTCATCTCTTCTCGCCTTCTTTCATGCACGGGATTCGTCCGATATATCTTATAGGAACAACATGATTACTACATTGCAATGCGAGAGCATGCTAAACAAAAAGAAAAGAGGTTGTTTTTAGACATAAGGTTCTGGTTGCTCGCATTGGATCTTAGGTTCTCCATTGCACTCCCTATATAGGAAATACCAAACTATCTAATTATTAAACATTTATAGACGTTAAAAAAAATTATGTCTAGAAAAATATAAGTGAAAGTATATATTCTAACATAACACATATGGAAAGTTTGTCATATTTAAGATAAAATTCTACGGGTGTGGTATAGCAATGAGTATTAAAAACAATGTAGCATTTGAAGTAAAATACATAGGGCCCGTATATATACGTGGTGATGTGATAGATGAGGCATTCTCTGCAAGGTGCAAAGAAGCACAGCAGTCTACTCCGTGGGTCGCATTCATGGTTAACCTCAAGGCCCCTTTTACCAACCATCATGTTTTATTTATGTATTAACTACTTACGATAATGCCTATTCAATGGTGTTAACAATTATTAATTCTAAGTTCGATTAACAGGCCTTAAGAGTATAAAAAGAACAGAAGTCACATGTTCCTTTTATGACAATAAGACAAAATGTAGAATAATATATATGAATTTAACAAATTTTGGTCAGTTGTCAGTGTATTTTAGGTAATCAATAACTTATTCAGTAGTTAGCCTTAAAATTTTCAAAATGAATTCGATCCAAAAATTTTGTATTGCATGACTTGTCTAGTTAGTATATTGTACTATCGTAAAAAAAATTGTAATTGTCCCTCACCGGAGAGTATTTAAAAATAAATTTATACTCCGTAATACTTTATACTTTAAAGCAAGTGATATTAAACTGTAAAAGAATTGTCGTTTCAGTTTAAAATCGACAAAAGCATATGATATAAATAAGCTAAAAATGAATGTAGTGAGCCCTTGACTTATTAGTCCTTTGTTGCTTTCTATTCTTCTTGTTGTCCCACTCAAATCATGATAACTCAACATTCAATGATATTGTTTCGAGTCTTTAATGCATAATGGATGCACCCCTAATCAAAATTTCACTTTCACAACTTCAATATCAAAATCTACTTTTATAAACTTTTTTTTTCTTTCTATCTCATTCTATAGCACGTGGGTCTAACTTCTTATCTTTTTATTTCCACAATTCAATCAATGAAAACATTATCATATGAACGTGTTATGTTATATACCTTTTAAAGTTTGAAACTAATATAACTAACATAAAATTTTAAGTACAATTTAAGGTTTTGCTTCCCAACCTAAAGCAGAATTCTCAAACTAAAACAGGAACATATCTTAAATAGCAAATCAATCAACTAACATGACTGATACATTGAAAAACCGTAAGCCCCTAAATGTACCAATGCTCATATGGTTCAAACTTCATGGGTCACAACTTAGAGTGTCGCTGGTTTATTGCCGTTTTTAACAAACTAACATTAATAACGACATAACCAGTGACTCAAAGTGATGACATTAATAGCGCGTAATTAGGAATGATTTGTTAACTGCGGATAGAAAGGACTAAGCAATAAAACCATGGAAAAGTTTTCTCCTTTGAAAAAGTGGATACAAAATGAATAAAATCACAAATCCTGAGTTCATACCTTTTGTAAGAAACAGCAAACTAGATGGCAATTGAATGTAATCTTTTAGTGTGGTTAATAGCTACAGGCTATAAAGAAGTGGTCCAATCTTCCATTTTCCTTGATTAAACAGGCTTTTGCTTTCAAAAAAGTTTCCATTCATGGGTATTCTTCCTTGTGAATAGGAGACACCTAATTTTCTTACCTTGTTTGGATAACCCCTATTCCACTGCTAGACTTACCATCTTTTTCAGATTGTCTGCCCATTTTTTCTCATTTCTCTTTCTCACCCTTTTTACTCTGCCATATCTCTCTGCAAACATCAGCTATTCAAACTTACTATAACTAACCTTGCAGTTAACTTCACCCAAAAGATACCACATTTTGTCAAATGGTTCCAATCCCTATGTGGTTGACGCATAGATGAATAGAAATTTGGCCTAGCAGTATCAAGATGGCCTAAAAGAATCAAGTGTGTCCGAGTATCTTTCCTTCAAAAGGTGCATAGACTGAAATTTTGCTCCGTTAGGTGCATTAATGAAATCTAAAGTTCCCCGCTAAACTAGATTTGAGGGGGTTCAGGTTACGAGTTTAAGGAGTACCTTGATTAAAATTTGGAACAGCTGATAATCCCACTTTTTTCGCCTTATAAACTTATCAAGTTGAACTTATAGCTTATTTAATGGCATATATATGCTTATAAGCTTAAAATAATGGGCTTATGAGCTCTTCCAAATTTACATAAGCTCGTAAGACCGGTAATTCTTTATACTTTACTAGAGTGAACAGGGTACCCGCGCGTTGCAGCGGCGGGTACCTTGAAATAAATTTTTCCGGTGAATTATGAATTTCAGTTTATTATGTTTTTTTTTTTTTGACAATTTAAATTTACGGATATCAAGAATTTCGTTTATCCCGTGGCCGTTCGGGCTCGAGCCCTTTTGGCCCGTAGCCCGTTCGAAATTGAATATTTGTATAATGTGTTTTATTGTTTGTATTAGTGAAATTTAATAATTGTGTTTCAGTTGCTTGTACAATATGCTTGATAATTTGTATTTTTTATGTAAGGGTGTTTTAATAACTGTATTAATTGTATTTATTGACCAGTTAATTAATTGATTATATTAAATATCTTGACCACATTAATTGTGTTTTAATTATGTGCAAACTATTGAATCTTACTATAATAAGCAATGCTGAATTTTAAGAGTTTCTAATTTTAGTAGTCATTTGTGCATTATAAGATAGTATGATAGAGTGAATAAGTTGTTTTGAATAAGCAATTTGTCATTGTTTTTTGAGAACAACTTGTTTCAAAAAGCAGTAATATAACAAGAAGTGTCATATGCAAACGTAAACACCCCCAATACAAATGACATTAATGAGTAAATTGCAAAAATCGTCCTTGTGGTTTGGCCAAATTGCACGTTTCGTCCTTGTGGTTCATTAAATGTAAAGATAGTTCTTATTTTAATTTGCACTGTTACGTGCACTTTTGGTCCTCCATCATTGCAAAAATCGTCCTTGTGGTTTGCCAAATTTCATTATTGAAGGACCAAAAGTGCACGTAACAGTGCAAAATAAAGACGATCTTTGCACTTATTGAACCATAAGGACGAAACGTGCAATTTGGCCAAACCACAAGGACGATTTTTGCAATTTACTCCACATTAATTCATTACAAATTATATCATTAGCTTATAGAATAAGTTTCCTTTTGTGTCAACAATATTAATATCATAATTTACTTGTAATCGGTCTAATTACAGAACACAAAATATAAGGCGGTACGTTGAGACCAAACCCTAAGGCTACTTTGCAGGGTCAATCCTTTCCATTTTCTCTGCCACGTCATCTTTCTCTCTCCAGCGACCTTCAGGCGATTGGGTGCCCCAGTAAGGCGACCTTCATCCTTTTTTCTTTTTTCTTTTTTTTGACACAAACTTAAATTTTATTAAAATAATTAAAACGTTACATAATACTTCAAACAAATTTAAAACATTACAATACTTATATAAAAACTAATAATCTAGGTTGTGTCGTTCCTTGATTGAATCCTTCATTTCCTGCATCTTTTGTCGTAAATTTGCGGGCAAAGACGGGTCGATTGGTGTGAGATAGAATAAGATGTCTTTATCCCGTTTCTTTTGCCGGTCGAATTCAAGTCTTTCTCCTTCGATTTGAACCTTTTTTGCCTCTATTACCATCTCTTTTTTCCTTTGCTCCAACTCTTGTTTCTTCAACGAGTAGTATTCTTCTGCCAGCTCCTTCTTCTTTTCCAATGCCATGGACTTAAGGCTTTTCCATTTGTCGGCTACATCTTGTGTTTATGTTGTGTATTTATAAGTGAAATATATTTTTTTTTTTATTCATTCAAACCGTTGGCTACAAACGGTAGGATTTCAATTTTTTTTTTTTTTTTTTTTTTGTTGCAACGGCTAGCTACTAAAAAGAAAGAAAAAAAATATAGTAGCAATCTCAATCGATCGTTATGACGACCATGATCCTCATTTTTTTGGCAATCGATCGATCGCCACTTTTCTCTACAACAAGGATGATTCAGTCGATCGACACAAACGATCGATTCATTTGGCTTACTGCAAGTAGCCTAAGTGATCGACATTGGCACATTGATACAAAGACGCCGGTTTTAAAATCTTAGGAAAGGGGTTGGTCCACAAGGATGCATTTAATGATCTCAATATATCTACACGAATTCTAGCTAGATTGATTGATCATAAGACCAAAGGGTAAACTAAAGCAGAAGGATGTAGTAAATACAATGATAAAAGTGTCTTTAGAAAAGCACATGCATGGTTGCTTGAGAATGCACACACACTGCCATGAGTTCTGAATGGAAACAATCAACTACATATATAAACACACTGACATGCTCACATGCAGTTTAACAAAGAAAAAAAAAAAACTGTCTCATCTTCTTTTACCCCTCATGTGAATTGATGGTAACAAAGTTTCTTTGACATTCGAATTTCTTTATGCAAATCGGAATCAGTGTCGTTCATCTTCATCATCATCAAGAACCATGGAAGTTCCAACACATATTATTATTTCATCTACCATTTGTCATCATCTTTATAACACATTTATTTATTTAAGTTGAATCCAAAACCTTCATTTAGGTGCAATGAAAATGAAAGTAAAATAAACATGAGTAGCGACTTCATCATTTTCCAACCAAACTGCTTGTTTCCAAAATAAATAAAGAATTTTTGGGTATGAAATGATTGAAATGTGAAAATAAAGTGACAAAAGTTATAGGAAGAAGTGTGGGATGATGCAAGCAAATTCAGTAAGGCAATCTTTTAAACACCACCTTGCGTGCATGCGAATAAAGTACATATCTATTGACATCATCAAGATATGCTACTGATCAATACCTAGGATCGTTTTCGTCTTTGCAAGATCGGGATCTTAAGATCCTACTATAATGCTATTTTTTAATGATTTTTGTAATATTATTCAAATCTACAGATTATTATTATATATTATAAACATGAAATTATATGAATATTTTATGAAAATGTTGTAATAAATTATGAATATTGAATGTTTAAGAAGAATCATACGTTGTTTTGCATTATATAAAAACATAAACCATAAAATTGTAGTTTTTTAGTTTGCTGTTCGAGAAAATTAAGATCGGATCGGAGTAGATCTTAAGATCCTATGGTCAAGATCGGGATCCTATAAGATCTTAAGCTTGTTAAGATCCTACGTAGGATCCGGATCGTTTTTGCTTTGTAGAATCGTAAAATCATAAGATCGTAAGATCAGGATCGGGATCTTAACAACATCAAGATATGCTACTGATCAATATGTAAAAACAGAAAATTATTTGTTTCTTAGAGTTAGAAACATGGACTAGACAAATATATGAATACATAGAACTGATAAATGAACTCTAAAAACAAAAGCGCCCATGGCCTAATGGATAAGGCGTCTGACTTCTAATCAGGCGATTGTGGGTTCGAGTCCCACTGGGCGTGATCTTTTTTATTTTCTTTCATTGATTTTTCAAACTCAATATAATTTTTCTGTTGTTGTAATCCATAATTTTGGTGATATTAGCATGGATCTTATAAATAGGCTCGTACTACTTAAATTTCATACTTCGATTTAGTTTAAAGGACTGCCGCACATAATTAAATGGTTTGAAATATATTACTCCGTAGCTTAACAGAAGGAATTGTTTCTCTAGCAGATAAGTTGAGTTATTAAATACTAACTGTTTCACTTCCTAAATTATATGATGAACATACTAAAGTATGGAAGAATGTGAAACATTAAACAAACTTTAAGAGTCAATGCTGTAACAGAATCTTAAGTATAATTGTAAGATCTCCGTTACGGTTATGAAACAAGGTTTTGATGTTGTAACCTTCACTAGAAATTAAGATTTTCGTATCATCCTTATGGTTTCATCTTGGGCTCTTGGCTATGGACTCTTTTTTCAATATTCTTACAGGAATACTACAGTCGAAGGGACATGTTATATATGTCCTATCTATTTCCCTATGAGTGATTTTTCATGTACGCACACTCATTAACAATTACTTGGCAATATAATTAACTACCGCGAAATAACTTAATCATGGAAGACTATTCTTAACACAATCATCCTAGGTTGGTTAAGTTCTAACCATTCTATATTATAATCTTGAATGTTACTAACTCTCAGGCAACGTTATAAACCATCTCCAGCAACACGAATCTTGACAACTGATATTGATAACAAGTTAACAACATGTTTGATTATTTTTCATGTTCATGCTTAAAAAGACTTATACACGGCCTTGGGCTTGATCTCGGGTTTTGTTATAGAATTAAAAACGGAACATTAGTCCTTGCCAATGGCCTTGATATAGGCCTAACGGGCCTACTCGTTAATAGCATAATAGTCGAATTTGCATGTTGCCTACCTAAAAAATTGTTTAGACTAACCATAATATGCAAACCGTCATTTTCTTTATATTTTAAAAATATAGCAGCAAAACTCAAAACGTCGTCGTTTTACATTGCTTTTTTCCCGCCAAAAATTTGGCCCAACGCTTAGCCTGTTTTTCCTGGCCCGTTCTTCTTATGGCCCATTCACGTTCTTCTTCTTATACTAACCACCGCCAATGAATAAAGTAATACATCGTTTCCAGAACTCTCTCGAACGTCTTTGTCTGGTCTTTGATGTTGGATCGAAGTGTGCAACTTTGGGGCTTTTGATTTATACACGGTTTAGTGCCCGATTGGCTGGTGGCTCATGATTTCCGCTGGTAAGAATTGTTAATTAAATGGTTGGTTGAAAACCCTAATTTTTTTGTTGATGCCTGGAAGTTTGGGGCTTTATTTATCCGACTTTCCATACGGCTATTAGGAGGAAGCATATGTTGCGCTTACTTTATTTTTTTTTTCAGGCTCCAAAATTCGCCTCAAGAGATGATGAGATATTTCCATTAATAATCATCTGATTGTGTTTATGCATTTTTTTTTCAGCTATAAGGTAATTTTTTTTTTTGATGGGTTATGTTTAACAGATTTTTAGTCTTCATAATGAAGTTTGGTAAAGATGAAGCTTATGTTTCTTTGTTGAGCACCAACTATTTCATGAAATGTCTCAGTTGTTTTAAACAAAATTTGAAAGCTTGAGGTCGTTTTCATGCTTTCTCTTTTCTGTAGTTCTTATAGACTGCTCGGAAATGAATGAACAAAGGGTGAGATATAGGTTTGGACTTTGGATGGGCAAACTGTAGCTTAGATTTGAATCCTATTTATATGTCTAAAAAAGTGCTCTTAAATTGGAAGTATGGTTCTTTAAAAGCGTGGACTTGGTTAAAATGATTCATTGTTTGTTTTCATTGCATTTAGAGATTAGTGCTTCATATGTTTCTTTTTCTTAAATTTGTGATTATGTTGAATTCGTCCATGTGCAACTTCAAAAGGTCAAACTTTATCTATAAATCTGTTCTTAACTTGATATTTTTGATAGTTTGCATAATGTAAACGCTTACATTCCGGACTCTTGGTAATTACTTGATATTGTAACATTTTGTTAATAAACATAGGATGCAACCTCTGTTGTAAACTTTGACAGATTACATTACGTAGTGATCCACGTAACACAACTTTGGTTCACTTTGAATTTCTATTAGCTGCTGATAGAATCAAAAATGTTTTCAGTCATATTTCTCTTATGTTTGTTTGCAGCCTGTATTCACCAGTTCGTTCTGAAAAATAAGTATTGCTTACTAATTGATCAGAGTATTTTGAAGGCATAAACAAGTTTGTAAGTTAATACTATAGTCCTATAGTTTCAAAATTAGAGTATTTTATCGATGAAGTTATGCTGTTATCTTCAAAAATGTTTTCAGTCATATTTGTCTTATGTTTGTTTGCAGGCTGTATTCACAAGTTCGTTCCAGAAAAAAAAGTATCGGTTTGTAATCCTGTTCACCGCAAAGAAAGGTTATACTTAATTTTTTGTTAAACCAATATATTGCTATCTCTTATTGCTTACTAATTGATTAGAGTATTTTGAAGGCATAAACAAGTTTGTAAGTTAATACTATAGTGCTATAGTTTTGGATTTATTCAACCATTTAATTTCGTTTCTGTAACCATGGTATTGTGTGCCTTTTGTAGGTGTGTTCCGATCCAACGATATTGCAACCTCATGTTCTGCAAGTGGGCAGCGGACACGGTTATACAAATTGGTCACCACCCAATGATGGGCCAGGTATTAATCTTCATTCTACGTCTACCCATTTTTTCCTCTGTTTTTTTTTTGGCAGTAATTTCATTCCTTTTGTATTGTTCATCATACAAGACTGTTTGTAGCTGTGGCCGCAGACCATGTTAAATGCCAAATGAAAATGGTTGTTGCAGCCTCTATTTCAGCGTTGTCGACTATTTGCAGCCGTCGCCACAGACCATGTCGTGTAGTCGCACAGGCTCAGAACAGGTTAACTATTCCTAACCTGAATCGTACACTGTGGCGGGGCAGCGGTTCCTTCAGCGAAAAACCAAATGACTCCTTTTGAAATCTTTCGCATCAGGTATTATAACAAGGCCTATTGGAGAGGCATCCACCTCCCATTCTCATTTTCATGTAGCCCACTGCTATAGATTCATGTAGTGGGAGTAAAAATGTTATTGTTGCTACTGATGTGGGTAATAGACAAACCCAACCTGTTATCCGTGTAATATATTTATCGTATTGATGTCGTTATTTGTGTCGCCAAAAGCTTTATATTTTCTCATTTTTTTTGGGTACGGTAGCCCTGTTGAAAAATGTATCTGTTGTTTCGCGTCAACGCACGCAGGTGTAAACTGTAGCTGGTAACCCCGCCAGGCCGCAACGCGGCCGACCGCCGCCATACTCTTTATGTTTTAAAAATAGAGCATCAAAAATCATCTTCAACCATGCTCTAAATTTGGATAAAATTTTGAAGCATTGATCAATATCCTTCATATTTGGATGGTCACTATTTATCCTACAAAATATAGAATAATACTATTATATACATGAAATGGCCTATAGTTTAAGTTATTGGTTAAAAATAAACTAGCTTAATATAAAATGTTATGAAATTGAAGTTTGAATGATATGTTTGGAGAAGAAAAGTTTTTAGAGAAGGAATATTTGTAAAATATGTTATTTTTTCTTTGAATTTAAAGAAGTTTTAGAGTATTTGGTCGAAGATGGCCTTAAAAGTTAAAAATATTATTATTATTGATATTTTCTTCAAATTAGAACTGTGAGTTTTCATGCTATGTGGCGGTAGGTTCAAACCTCGTAGATTAATCGGCCAAAAGTTCAAAAATCATGATTAAAAAAAATTGCTATTAATTACTCAGACCAATTACACACATCACACATAGCCCATTGCAAACCTTATTTGGGCCTTTACAAATAACAACAAAAGCAAAAAATTTACTAGATTCTAGAGGTGCACAAATTAACCGGTTTTTAAGCCGAACCAAAAAAAAAAACCGAAACCGGGTTTTTCCAAAAACCGGTTTTAGTATAACCGAACCGACAGTTTGAAAATCGGTTTTGCAGGTTTGGCAGGAAGAAGACAACCCAAGAGTGACTGCTAATTAAGAGAAGTGTGTGGGTTGTGGCTGCTGAGATTAGGTTTATGCATTTTTAGGTTTACTCATTTTTTGGATGAGGTTTATTGATTTTGAATTTGGTCCTGGTATATGAATCATACCAGTTGGGTTTGCATTCGGGATATCCAAAGTTAGTACATATTTTCTGGTTAAAATAAATGAAAAGAAGAAGAAAAATATATGTGGGGTTCATGGGTGCACAACGGTACCGGAAAACTGATGTTATGCCAAGGAGAGGTGTTTTGGTGTCATACTCAAAATTGGTGCTATGGGAAAAAAGTGTTAAGGTGGCACCACTTTTTCTATAGCACCATCCCATGGCACCACACTGTACCTAGCGCTCTTATATGGCTGGTACGTAGATTGATTCAAACGCATACATCTAAAGTCTTCTTGCATATTATCGGAGGTCGTGTTTGAACACTTGTAAGGCTATCCACAATGGGCCAAGGTGGCAAAGTTAAATAAAGGTGTTTTATAGGTACAATCCATTACAAACATGCCAAGTCACCGGTTCGTGTAAACCTTGTTCTTCTCTAAGACCGTGTGTAATGGGGCGAGTTAGGCCCTCACCACGCCCAAAAACGCCCTAAAACGCCCCCCCCCCCTCCCCACTACTAAGGGGCGCGGTTCGTTGATTTTTCGTGTGGGACGTTTTGCCCAAAACGCCTAGCCCAGCTCCATCTCCAAGAAAATATAACCGTTGCAAATGAAACGGATAGTTTGACTAGGAAAAAAAAATTAAACCATACCTCCCTATATATTTCATATATATATATATATATATATATATATATATATATATATATATATATATACATATCAACACACTCTCTTTTATAAAAAAAAAACTCAAACACACTCTCTTTTCTACCCAAATATTTCCCTTTATACACAATGAGTTCTCCCTCGACTTCCTTTCTTCTTGAATCTAGTTCGGACGATGATTTCTCCGACCGAGAAACAGAAGCGGTGTCTCTTGCTGCTGCAGCTGTAGCTATGTTCGTCGCCCAAAACCCACCAAAACCGATCAAAAAAAGAAAACAAATTTATCGAGACCATGGCGTGGCTAACGCTAGGTTGATGGCCGATTATTTTGACGAGGGTTGCACGTATAACGAACAAGTATTCAGACGACGTTTTAGAATGAGCAAAAGGTTATTTTTGCGTATCGCGAAAGATTTGGAGGATCGTTTCAATTACTTTAAACAAAGACCCGACGTAGTGGGTAACCCGGGGTTCACGTCGATACAAAAGTGCACAGCCGCATTGCGGGTGCTCGCTTACGGGGTTACCACCGACATCAACGACGATTATTTGAAGATGGCCGAGAAAACATGTCGGGACACTCTAGAGGCGTTTACAATAGGTAAAAAATTATCATATATTTTTTTTTAATCTATTTTTTTTCCTTATTTATTGTTTATATATTTGTATATATATTTATTGTTTTTCTATACGTGTTTATTGCTTATATATTTGTATATATAGTTATTGTTTTTGTATACGTCTTTATATGTTTATATATACAGGAATAAAAGACTTGTACGAGAAGCGGTATTTAAGAAAACCAACAAAAAATGATTTGATGCGAATATATGATGTGCACCAAGAGGCGCATGGCATACCCGGTATGATGGGTAGTATAGATTGCATGCATTGGGCATGGTCTAACTGTCCGACCGCTTGGCGAGGTCAATACCACAGGGGTAGCCACAAAGGTCCAACTTTAGTTCTTCAAGCCGTTTGCTCGTACAATCTATGGATATGGAATGCTTACTTTGGTATCCCCGGCTCCCTTAACGATATCAACGTTTTAGAGCAATCACCCGTCCTGGAAGATTTCATCTCAGGTTTGACCCCGGTTCTCGGTTTTTATGCTAATAGTAACTTCCATCCACATGGCTACTATTTAGGTGACGGTATATACCCGGAGTACTCGTTCATCATGAAAACGTTCAAAAATCCGATCGATCCTAAAAAAGAAAATTGGAAAAAATTACAAGAATCGGCAAGAAAGGATATTGAAAGATGTTTCGGTGTGCTCAAGAAACGTTTCGCGTTTGTGGCGAATCCTTGTCGTTTATGGACGAAGGATAAGATTAAGAATGTTATGCGTGCGTGCCTCATTCTACACAACATGATTTTAGAGGACGAAGGACGAGCTATTTGTCAAGATTACCATCCGGACGAAGTTGACGAACCACAGCCGCCACAAACACACGAACAAGCCTTACAAAACTCGGACTACATTCGAAGCCACGCGAGTCACCGCGCTCTATTGGCGGATTTGATCGAGGAAGCGTGGAGTAACCGTCGAATGCGAGACGAGTCCGAGGAGGACGAGAATGAAAGTGAAGAGAACGATGAGCCTGAGGATTACGATGATGCTAACGATACAGATTAGTAGTTTTTATTTTTAATTGTATGACCTTTTTTTATGTATGACGTTTTTTTTATTTATGTATGACGTTTTTTTTTTTTTTTATTATGTAATAGTTTTAGGATTTATTTTAATAAAATTGTCTTTTTATTAATATTATTTAGTTTTATTAATTAGTTTTAGTTATTAAAAAAACAAAAAAAAAGTGTCACATGGCGCAAAACGCCCCACCCTCTCTTACACACCACTACACCACTTTTTCAACCAAGCCCCAGCATAGCCCACACTGCCACATGGCGCAAAACGCCCCACCCTCTCTTTCTTACCACTACACATGGTCTAAGTAAACTCATACCATTATACTGTGATGTGGCGGGTCATCCCTACAACTATTGCCATATTTCTTTACCAGTGATAGTTCATTATACTCTTTGGGTTGTGAGAGTTATATATGCATTGAGGATGCCTTGTATTTGTCCATGTTACATGCATCTCATATTTCCATAAAAGTAAAGGTAAAGTACGTGAGCCCATCACCCTCACACCATGACTCACGCGTCACTTTGTTACCCAAGCCAAACCTCACACGTGAGGTCTTAAAACAAAGGGATAGTGATGAGCCAGGTATCTCTTGGTTCACGTGAAAAAAATGTGGGCCCCTCAATTGTACCCGTTGCATTCTTTATAAAAAAAAAATCAAAACCTTAATTTTTATCTATAAGTACCTCTAACTTCAACATTTTAAACACAACTTTCATTTTGTATACTCGCATACTATCGATACAACTTTACTTACAAAATGTCTCAACAAAACACTCCCCGACTACAAAAACTCGACAACAAAACACTACTCGAAACACTCGAAGGAACATTCACTCTCGGAAATACTACACCGTCAAACCAACAAATCAACTTCCGACCGCAATCGTTCTTTTACGGACACCAACCTTACCAAAACCAACCATACCGAAACCCATACCCACATAAAACGTTTTTAGCCAATACTCACAACAAAACATGTTCCCATTCGACACCACCAACTACGATTCACAAACCTATATGGACGGTTCGTCATCACAGCAAAATACGAACCAACGTATGTCTCCTTTTTATCAATTTAATGCCGAAGACATGTACTCGCCTCAATTTTCATACTCTATGCAAAACATAGAATAATGGAAGATTACTATTCATCCTACAAAACATAGGATAATTATACTATATATATTAAACGCCATTTGAAACGACGCCGTTCGATGAATAGTAACTCGCAGCTTGGGCTCCCCGCGTTTTTTTTGGCCTGCTAGCTAAGACCCAATCCAATGCCATTTTGACGTTATAACAACACCGCATCATAAACACACACAACAACGGATTAGCCTAGAAAATTCATGAACCCTCTCGCATCAAACCCTTTGTTATCAAACCTGTGGCTGCTATTGTTGGCGGTGAGGTCATGAAGAAGATGGGGAAGAATAATGAGCTTCAAGATCGATTATCCTGTGGTGGTGATGGCGGATTGCGGATTTAAGTAAGATTGGGGGTTTTGCTAATTTAGGGTTTCTTTACAAATTGTTGGACTTTTTATAAACTTTACGTTTCCTATTATATGATTGCTATCATCTTTAATTTTTTGCTACAAGATTCAATTTAGGGTTTGATTTTTTTTTTTGGGTTTTCTTTGTACAGGAGTTGTCTGGCTCAAGGTTTGAGTTGCTGCGATGGATTATTAGTTACAATTTTTTAAATTTTTCCAGGTAACTTTTTATGTTAAATTTCCAGTGGTTTTCGGATTTTTTGTTTTTTATATGCTGTAAATTTGATATATTAAGTATATGTTATAAAAAGGATTTTTTTTAATTGTTTTTTTACTGTAAAATGATAAAAAAAAATGATGTTAGTAGTGTTTAGATTAACTTACTTCTTGGGTTTAATAAACGGAAATTTTATTTGGAATAAGCAGTTGCCTATGGTATATGATTTTGTAGGTATCCATTAATTTCTGATGTCTTAAGTTAGTTCAAAAATATCCGAGAAAACGCTTAAATGTTGCGTAAATAAAAGATAAGAAAAAAAAATGGCACCAAAAGAAAATGTATGTTACCGCCGTCTGCGTTGTTGGTGGACTATGAAAATGTGTCTTTCTCTGCAGGATTCGATCCAAAGAAATTGAAAAAACATGGACCATCTTGCAATCAAACTACTGGTAATTCGTTGTATACTGTTTTATGTAAATGTTTATAAGTTGTTTTCATACAAGTGTGTTCTAACTATTGGTTTCTTTCATGTCATATAGGCGAACGTACACTTTCTGATTACGTAAATCAGTATGTCGTAACTGCTGTTGTGCATGCTACTCAAACTGTCGGTATGAGACAGCCTATCACGCAGACGGAGCGCGTTTGTTCTCTCCCGGTTCAACAGGCTGTAGTGCAGCATCCTTCCCTATCATTTTCGTCTATAGGTTACTATTATTGTCCTTTTTCATTGTCACATATGTTTTAGTCGTTCATGTTTCCACATCAATGTGTTCCGTGGGTTGTTTTCTCTAATGAGTTATAGTATTATGCGCAGGCCCACGTAGTGGTCCCTTGCTACTGTTCTTTGCAACAGGAATGGTTCACCATACGACGTATGATGTTGTGTTAGAGACGTTTCAGTTTGGCCATGTTATGCGGAATACAAGTACACCTCCTGTACCTTCCCAAGTTTCACGCTCAACAGTTGGCAATAAGCGCAAAAGACCAGTGGAAGGTACCGTTATGTTGTTTTAGATGAATAATGTCTTGCATTAGATGTCGGTAAAACTGTTATCGATGCTTTCTTTTCGACTATTACTTATACTAAATGTTTTTGTGTTTTTTTCAACTTGCAGCAACGCCTTTTGGTGCCCAACCTCTCAGTAAAACGACAGTTCCCTGACCGTCTACCATAGCTGAACGTCGATGTGTTGCTACAGCGGCTTCACAGACTCCACGAATCTGTAAGTGAATTTACACTCAGTTATTCGGTAGTTTCAGCTGCATCAAAATGCTATATTCACATGTGAGTATATACAGGTGTAGTTGATAGTCAAAGCAATGGACCCCACAAGCACATCCGTCCGCCACCAACCTCTTGCACTTTTTCTTTGTAATGCCCCTAGATTTGTAATGCCCTGGGCGGTTGACCACCTCGACCACCACTAGCCCCGACCCTGGATTTAACTCTTATGTAATATCTGTATTGCCAATAACCTCTTGCACTTTTTCTTTGTCCAGGAATTACAACAGTCAAACGATTGTATTGTTGGGCAAGACGCGCCTTGCAGAGACCCTACAACCGATGTGGGTTTCAGTATTTCTGAAACTCCAACGTTTCGGGGTATGCTTTTGAAAAAACATGTACATATGTTTCTGTATACGTTTTGACAAAGTATTTACAGTTTTTCCTTTTGTCAAATAGGTTTAGTAAACAATCAAACATCAGTGGTATTGGACTTTCGTGAAGGTGTAGCACATCTTAATGGCCCGCAGCAGCTAGACTTTGAGGCTGGTGTTGTGCACAGGGGTCTTGCACATGAGTATACACCGGGATACTGGATGTCAAATGAATTTGTCATTGGCCATGACCAATACCCTGGACGACAAATTGACAGGTCGTTTATAGGAGCAACTGTCTAAACATGTGCAACAACAGGTCTATTCATGTTTCAAAGTTTTCAATATCATGTTCGTTCTCTATGTGTTGTCTATTGTATTAACTTGCGTATGACATGTTGTCAAACTATATACATCAGGTACCGCTGTAGATGGTTCCAGACCATATGCCCACAAGCGCCGAGTTCGTCCTTCTGTGACAACATGTGTCAAACTTTTATAAATCAAACTTTCCAAGGGTTCTGAATGTAGTTGGATATGCGGGCGACTCATGGCTGTCACTTGCCTATAGCAGCCAAACGTACATTCACAGACTCTTGGAAAAAGGCGACGCGCCGACAATTCTAGAGGTATCTGCAACTACTTTTGAGCTTCATTCCGTCAAGTTTTTTTCAAACTATGTAAGCTCAGAGTCAGGATGTGAAAACTATTATCTGTTACCTGTCCGTTAACTATTGTCCCAAACCTTTATTTGATTTCTTTCCAAATGTTCCATGCCTGGGTTTCTATCCATTTTATTGCAGATTGATTTTGAAACTATTACTGCTAATGCTTTGTAAGCGAATGAATCATGTCTGTTCTATTTTGAATCATTCACATAACATGGTTTGCTTATACGAAATATAAACGAGTATATACCATGCAATGATTTATATATGCGGCGCATTAAAAAAAAAAAAACCCCCGCATCTATCTTTTACACGCGTCGCATCTACTTATGCTCCATATCTACATTTCAGATACTCCGTATCTTACATGCTCCATATTACCCCATCAAAAAAACCTTTCATGTGACCACGCCTAAATGTTCTACTATATTTGTACAAAATCGCTCCGCCAAAAAACGACACCAAAAAACCGGCCCGCCCGCAACGCGGCGGACCGGCGCCCTTCTCGTTATATTATATAAATGAAGTGGCCTAGAGTTTAAGTTATTCATTAGAAATAAACTACTTTAATAAAAAAAATGTTTTAAAGTTGAAGTTTGAATGATATGGATGGAGAAGAGAAGTTTTTATAGAAAGAATGTTTGTAAAATATGTTATTTTTTAAAAAAAATTGTAGAATTATGGCCTTAAACACATTGAGTTTATTGGTATCTATAACATATAAAGCTTAAGTACCTTAATTTAATGTGCAAGGGGGGTTGTGCACAACCAAAAGTACATTGCTTTAAGTTTCATGCTTAAGTGGTAAGTACATATGACAAACATTTAGTGCTATTGAGTCAGCCCCAGGAAGATGAATATGAATTGGTGCTTCAGTTTCGAGTATACAAAGCAACAATTTAACAATTATGTCATTGTGTACTAATTGCTACACTTATAACACAAAAGAATTTGAAGTGTTATTGGAGTTACTAGAATAGCTTATTAAAAGTTTCCTTTGCCTCCCATGAGTTACAAATGTGAAACAGTTAGGGTTCCGTTTTTTACCATCTATATATAGTGATCTATTTGTTTTTTCACACACTGAAACAACAAAATTTGCAATGCAGTATCTAGCCTCTATTAGAGACGGGAATTCTGAGAAAACAACCAAAATAACTCAGAGTAGTTGTATTCTTAAAGCTTTTGGGAATGAAAAAACATCCACGCATTGCAATTCCAACTGATTTGTTGGTTTTTTCATCAGCATGTATATATTTTTTTACTGCAATGGTATTTCCTGAACTTATCTAACTTCAAACTTTCTGTGGTGCAGGTGAAATTAATTGATATGCATTATAGTTTAGACGAGAAAAAAAAGCGGTGCATGTATCCAAACACGTAGGTGTATTTTATTTGTAAATATTGTTGATTAATATTTTTGTTTGACTTGCTTAGTTGGCTACTGATTTGCTATGTTCACGTGGACATCAACATCCTGATATAACAAACAGTTCCTTTAGAAAAGGTATTTACTTTTTTTATTTGATTTTTATTTTTGAACTTGATGTCTACTTGAGATTCATTTGTGTAATTTACTCTATATTATGCAGTCAAGAGTATCACAACTATGTCGGGGAGAACGGTCATACCATATCTTCTACCAGATTTGTGTTTGGGCTCCATCGTCTCTTAAAGGTTTCTTGCTTATGACTTCTGAAAAAGGTAATCCAAACAACGTCTAAGGCTATAATATAACATGTTAAAAACCTCAATGTCAGTTGAATATGAGCAACATAGTGTATTCACATGTAGCATTCATGTACCTTCTTGGGTTTGATATATGTACCTAAACTACAGTGAAGACATGTCATTAAGACCTAAACTATCTGCTTGGGATATTCTTTAAGTTGTTCCGTTTGTGGTCGATGCTTATGTGCTCATGGTGGACTGTCTCCCCGTGAGCTGTGCACAGATGAATAGACTCGCAAATTTTATAGTTTGTTTAAATAGCTATTAAGATAGTTGTATAATCTTCTTATATTTTTTTTACAGTCTTAAAGATTTGGCGGATTTTCTTCCTGCATATTTGGAGATCACTGTCAGTTATTTTTCTGCTGAAAAGTGTCAAGTGATGTGCAGGTACTATGTCTCTTGAGTAGGTTCCTGGTGATTCACTGAAATGGGTTCGTCATTGCACAAATGAAGACTATGTTGCAATGGCTTCTAAAACGGATTAGGTATTCTTAGTTCGTGTGAGATTGTAAGTTCTTCTTTGTTTTTTTACAAAGGTTAACTGAATTTTGTCTTTACCTTTTTGTAGAGGTACAACTTTTGACTATAGATCATTTTAGAATATAAATTTGCCAAAAACAAATGACAGATAGAGCATATCATATGACCTTTGTTCAGATAAAAGAAATTTTGAGGTTGTAAAGTATAAGTTGATAGCAAGAAAAGCTTAAACAAACACCCCCTAAAAAGTACTTATTTGAGATGAAACTAAAGCTGTTTATCTACTTTCATCTAACCTAGAATAAAGTACATTCTAATAAACTTTTAACAAAGTTGTTTATATAAGTGTCTGCTTATTGCATCTCTTCATTTTTTATGTTAGTTTATGATTATTTAATATGTGTTTGAGATTGGTTATTTGTCCACTATATTTTTCTGATCTTGCAGCTCTTGCATTTGAGACAGGTAACTTTAAATCGACCACCATGTGTGATAAAGAACATGTTCCTGATGGTGGATTTGAAGATGGTACATTTAAGAACGTGTACGAATCAAGATGTACTCGGTGAATTGCTGAAACGTGGCCTGGTGCGCCGATTAAGCCTGCTTTAAAATCAAAGAATATTAATACGAGGAAAAAGGAACATTGGCATGGGGCTGCGCATAAAGCTTATTTTTTAATTTACAGTATCAACAACTCATACTGTGTTTTGTTACCACTGATACATTGATGATTTTATGGAGAATATTATTTTGATTCGAGGTTTGAAGCAAGTATGTATCTGATTAGTTTGAAGTTAAATTGGAAGATATTTGCATAACTGTTATATCCATTCTTTATAAGTGCAATGGAAAAATATTCTACATGCCCTGACATGGATGCAATACCGTCTAGGCATACAATACTATCGTATAATTCAGAAAACTTTTACTCTTCCAACGGATACAATACTGTTATATATAAACACTCCACCGATCGAAAGTAAGCATTAAGTAATGAACACACAATTTAAGAAATTACATAATTATTACTATTCTTCCTTTGAGTTTCTGGGATGCCATTTTTTGTTAAACCTTATTTTGAAAGAGTCGTATGCGTTTAACCTTCCTTTGACTCATCCTATAACTCAACTTATTTTATAACTATTTACTACTAGGCATCTAAATATCAATTCCACTAAAATAAATACAATACAACTTCTCTAATAGGCATCTAAATACCATCATATGCTTATACAAGCAACATGCGAAGGGATGAGTGTGAAGGGATCGTGTAGTTATTGTGAGCCATGCGAAGGGATCGTGTATTTTACCTATTTTTTATGTATTTTACCTATTACAACTTCCAAGTCATTAAAACGGATTAATTCATTGCGACACTCAATAGTTGGATGGATTTGAATGTTAATATTTTGTTTGCGTTTAATTTTTTTGACTCTTTGATATCCATATATGTATATACTGAATTGTTGGAAGATTAATTCATATGAGCTTTAATTTTGTAATCTCATGCTGTGAAACTTATATTTTTTAACTTTTATCATCATGATCATGCTAAAATAGAAAATTCAAACTCTATTAAACAAAAAAGTATGAACGAATGTTCGTCATATAATAAACTTCCACGTTATAAGCATATAGGCCATGTCTTCAAACACAATATATAATACAAGTTCATTGTTAGGCAATAATTTTATATACTTAATCACTTTGTCAAGAAAATTAAAAAGTCGAACAAAAAAATTAAAGTTTGTAATGTAACAAGTTGGTAAGGTAACAAAACGAGGTTATTTGCTTTACATATTTTACATAAGTTCAATGCTCATTAGCCCAACATATAACATCATCTGATTGATTATTTAACAAGTCGTGTGAATACACTTTCAGATCAATAAAATGGAGTGGATACCAATTTATGATCGGATAAAATCGAATTTGATTCAAGATTTAGTATGTATGTATGTTTGCAGAAAATATCAGATTAAGAGAAGTTTTTCCAGCCTCTCTTTTCTGTATATATGTCTGAGAATATATCAGACAGTTTTTATGGGTTCCAAACGGTTATAAACGGTTAATAAGAAGGCTAATAACTGTAAAACAGTTATTATAAACGTATACCAACTAGCAGCAGATTATGCAACTTAGCAGCAGGATCATAACCTACTAGCAGCAGGTTATGATGTACTAGCAGCAGGTTAAACCTACTAGCAGCAGGTTATGCTGCACTAGCAGCAGGTTAACCAACCAGCAGCAGGATCCTATAAGTAGCAGTACCATCTCACACTATCAGTACCTTCACATTACCTAGCAGTACCTTAGCTAGCAGTACCACATCACACTAGCAGTACCTTAACATTACCAAGCAGTACCTTAAACCCAGTTAATCAGTTAGTCCTGTTAATATGCAACTAAGTGTCGACCCTTATTTGCATATTAAACTCAATTTACTTTACACTAAAATACCAACAAATGTGCAATTATGTGTACCTATATGCATCGAATAGTTACGAATGGTGCGCTTTTATTTGGCAAGTTATGTGACTCAATTGTGAATAAGTTTTTTATTTTTGTTTACACCACGTGACAAGAGAAATTAGTGGGCAAAAAGGAAATTATGGTTAATTGGTTTTTGGTGACATGCGTTGTTATTCTACTAGGTATGGGCCAAAGATTAAAAGAACTTCTATTTGCGACAAGAGAAATTATTGGGCAAAAAAAATTATGGTTAATTGGTTTTTGTTGAAATTTGTTATGCAGAATGACTTGGTATTTCCTTGATATGCATTGTGTTAGAGTTGTGGAAAAATATTAAAACGTATATGACTAGAATCGAACCCGAGACCGAGGGATTGCACACGTTACGTATGAATGATCAAGTAAATAATTAATATATATAAATGTTATGTATTTTAATTATTTGGACACGAAATGATAACTAAGGGACGTTAAATAATTAACGGAATTGACTAACGACCGTTAGGGAATAAATGGAGGACCGTAAGTGAAATTTGGAGCTAAAGAAAAATATGGAAACCCATTCCATGGGTTTGGCCGATCGGCCTAAAGGGTTTTACAACCCAAATCGCATAGCTTTTGCTTCAAGATAGGTTTTGCCTATAAAAGTTATGATAACATTACTAGGCATCTAAATATCAATTCCACTAAAATAAATACAATACAACTTCTCTAATAGGCATCTAAATACCGTCATATGCTTATACAAGCAGCTGCATCAACGTTACGAAAAACCACTTAATTAATCAACCAAAAGACCGTGCATCGCACGAGTTGTATCAAGCCTCGTTTTCTTTAAATTTGAACTGTGAGTTGCACATAAAAGTAGGGGTGTGCACGGTTCGATTTGGGTCGGTTTTTGGCTAAAACCGAAACCGAACCGAAACATTCGGTTTTTATAAAATCCAAAACCGAAACCATTCGGTTTTTGGCGGTTCGGTGTTTTGTCGGTTCGGTTTTTGGCGGTTCCTTTTTTTGGTTTTTAACCGCTTATATTTGTGTGTAGCCAATTTATACCAACAAACTTGATTTTTGTAGAAAATTGGTTATTTTTCTTTACTTTTTTGTCAAGATAAGCCTAATAATGTTTATCTCATAATTCTACAATTACATACGTATAGATGAGATACACACATGCAAATGAATTTACACATAGTATGATCATTGTCACATAAGTATTGATATATTGTAAAGTAAACACACGCACACGAAAAACAAACATATAAACGTTAAGATAAATATATTATAAATCCACCTACAAAATTAATATGAATTTATAAATTAGATTTGTTTAGTTATTTATTTACATAATATTAGTTATATACTATTATATAATAGAAGCGGTTCGGTTCGGTTTTTTACGGATCGGTTTTGGACAAAAACCGAAACCGAACTGAATTTTTCGGTTTTTAAAAAAGTAAAATCCGAACCATCGGTTTTTAATTTCTATCGATTTTTTCGGTTCGATTTTGGTTTTTTCGGTTTTTTTTTCTCACCCCTACATAAAAGATTTCATGCCTCATTTAGAAAGAAAAGGAGCATTACTATAAATTACTCAAACCAATTTCACACATCACACATAGCCCATGGCCAACCTTATTTGGGCCTTTACCCATAACAAGAGAAGCCCAAATTTTGGTATATTTTTCGACATAAGACTGCCCACAGTAAGCACAAAACGATCGATCGATCAATCGATCGCTATCGATCGTCCTTGTTGTGGTTGATCGATCGATTGGAAGGTTTGACAGATCAAGGTCGTGTAAACGATCTAGGTCGCCAATTTCGTCCTGGTGTCTTTTTTTTTTTTTTTTTTTATTTATTTATTTATTTACTTTTCAGTCCTTGTTTCTTTTTTCTTTTTTTTTTCTTTTTCTCAATACTTGTGTTTTGTGTTTTGTGTTTATTGTGTTTTGTTTTTTAAACATTAAAGTGAAACACATTAAACAAGTTAAAACACGAATTACATATTAATACAAACTACGATACGGTAATGAAAATGAAACTACAAATTACAATGAAAAGTATGAGTTCCAACCCTCTTCACTTGAAGACTCTTCATCCCTAAAATTGCCAGCATAATACTCTGCTTCCATAATGTCAAACCAGTTGTTCCTGCGTTATTCTGCTTCCCTTTCTTCCTGCTCCCTACGAACAGCTTCCTCTCGTAGTTCATACTCTTCTATTTCTCTCCTTATTTCCTCATCCTGCTTAAGTTATCGAAGTTGTTCCTCAGTAAAATTAAACGGATTGTTTTGGTGTTTCACAACCGGTGGAGTGTTAACCGGTTCATTTTCCATTGGGTTGGAGCTGGGGAATTGTTGTGAGAAGTCGTGTTCACTTGGGAATTGTTGTGAGAAGTCGTGGTAACTGGGGAATTGTTGTGAAAAGTTTTGAACCTTGGGGAATTGTTGTGAGAAGTCTTTGTGAGACATTTTGTTGTGAGAATTTGATAAGAAATTTTCTCTGTGTGTGTTAGTTGTGTGTGTATAAACAATGCAGAGTATGTGGCTATATATAGGTAACTTTTGAAAATTGAAATCCAATTTGAATTTGAATAAAACCCGCTCGTATTTGAATTTTAAATTTTGAATTTGAATTTGGTGGGATCCCGCTCGAACTGTACTATTTAATTTGGAATTGAATTATAATATTGAATTATTAAATTGAATAGGGTTTGCTTTGAAAATATGAAAAAGAAAGGGTTTTTTTTGGAAAAAAAAATGAAGGTCGTCCATACTGTGGCACCTAATCGCCTGAAGGTCGCTGAAGAGAGAAAGCTAATGTGGCAGAAAAAATAGGAAGGATTGACCCTCCTTAGTGTGTTTAGCCTAACAATCATTTCTGAAATTGCATATTCCGAGGTGGTATTAGGACTGAAAAATAAGAAGCGTCGAATACGATTGTGGTACGTGCAAGTGGAGAACTAAAAATATAAATAGTGTTTACAAGTTACAACATGTCAATTTTGTTGAGGTAGGTAATAATTTTTTTTTATTACTTTAGTTTTTTCTCATCATAAATACACATTGAAATTTTGAATAACAAAAATACAAAGATATTACTCCGTAATGTTTTATGGATTTTATTAGCACTATTCTAGTGCATGGGATATTCCGATAAACTATTGAAGATGTACTACGAGTATTATAAATCCACGTGATCCACACGGAAATATATCTGGCTTTATACGTGGTTCTCTTTTGACTCTCCATGATCCATGTGATTTTAATGTCTTGAAATTATGGGGACATGGGGTCCAAATTCTCTAAGGCTGGTAGGCATGGCTGCATGGGGAGGGTTTTTTCACCGGACACCTCAGCGCTACCTCAGCTTTCTTTCTCCTCTCACTTCACTTCACCATTTAGTAGTTAAGGTTGCCTCTAACTTCACCTTTCATTAAATACTCACTTTATAAAAATATACCCCACTAAAATACCCCACACACACTCACATACGAATAAAAAATAATAAATGGGGCCCCTTTTTTTTTTTCTTTTTCATTTGGTGATCAGATCACCATAACTTGTCTTGGATTGTGTGCGAATGGTGAAGCAAATGGTGAAGGGCAAGGAGAATCAAGCGTGAGGTGGGGCCATTTGGTGAAACCATCACCACCTTGCCTAGTAGCCTAAAAACTAAAACTTGCATTATGTGAATGTGTGAATATGTAGGTTGTGTAGTTATATAAGGAAAAGGTAAGTTTGATAAAAACCACTTATCTTACTATCTTATAAAGCATGAATGACTCCTATATATAGAATTACTTAAAATTCAGCTTTCTAATTATAGCTTGCACATAATTAAAACACAATAGGAAATTAAATGTCATTACAAGTTTTTAAGCTAAAAAGTACAAATAATTCAAACATATTTTCTAACATTAAATACAATAAAAAGCATTATATACATTAAATGCAATTAATTAACTGGTTAATAAATGCAATTAATGTAGTTATTAAAACAACCATTACATAAAAAATACAGATTATCAAGCATATTGTACAACGAACTTAAACACAATTTCTGCATTAAATGTCACTAAAATACATGATTCACCGGAAAATTTTATTTCAGGCTACCCGCCGCCGCAATGCATGGGTACCCTGCTAGTCACTATACTAATTGACCTTAAAACACTAAAGTGAAACCTTTGTAAATCGATTTGACCTCAATGTTAGTTACTAGTATATATTTTGTTGTGATAAGATCGGGTTTTAATGAATGTTTTTTTCTATAGAGAAATGATTGTGCATGACATGGTTCATTTTTTTTATATGGTTAACAACTTAACATATGGCATGCGTGCATCTTCTACTTCAAAAGTTGCTGAATTTGGCAGTCACGTATATCTTTTGAGATAGATCGTTAATATTTGGCATAACAAGTGTTCTTACGAATTGTGAATATTAAAATGACAAGTTCTTGTTTGTAGATTATGATAATTTACAAAACACGTTTCTCTTTAAAATTTACTTTTAATTTTAAAAAGATCATGAAGTTGATGTTCATCTCGTGTTATATTAACTCAATTATTACATAATCATTTTACTTGCATAATGTGAACAACCAGTCACATAATCATATTAGATGTGCTTTGGAAACATGTTCATAAGTTATATTAGACGTGCTTAATTAAACATGTTTCTTAAATCTTAAATAAATAAGCAAAACTATTATCCTACTTATGCTTTTACTTTTTCTCGTTTACAAACAAAACGGTGGTAGCTGCACGAAATGAGTATCGTTTGTTGGCTTGTTGCTTAATGCCTTAATCATTGATCAATGGACACTTTGTTTATTATCTCAATAAATCATGTGTCCTAAAAGTTGTGTTCATATAGTACTTAAAACTACAGCTTACTAGTGATCGAGACATATCTTAATTTGGTTGACTACTAAACGAGTATATGAACGAAGAGAGACTTAAACACGTGATATATCTATTGTGTAACCACTCAAAATACATATATTAAAATACACTTGTCTGGTGCTCAGCCGACGTTCATACAAGAAGGACGTTAACAGCCGCATTCTCCTGTATAAGATTTGATTATAGGTCCTACCACCGTTTTTATCAAACGCGGTTCACCACTCTCTATCCAGGGTGTTTGATTTTTATGTTGTGTTGAATGTTTATGGGCCTCTAATATTTATCTTTCAAGTGTAGGATTTGTTTCTTTGTCAACGAACTTTTAACTTTTTTGTTTCGTTTATACACTTACAATTAAATGATAATGAAAAAAGTATTTCAGCTTGTATAATTGTTTTACACTTTTTAATTAATGTGTAACTTACTATATTATATTTATAATTATAATTGTAAGTAAAAACAATTGTCGGGAGGCAAATACTTTTCGGTGAACAGTAATTTGCAAACGAAAATGGCAAGAATATCTCCGAGGTTTACTTGCGTTGCAAATACAGTCCTGACAAAATAGTCCCTATGGTTTGGTGGTTGGCAAAAATAGTCTTTGTATTTTATTTGATTTACGTAAATAGTCTGAAAAATTGCAAAAAGTCTCCAAAGATTCTTATGAAGCGTTTGGTTCGTAAGTGGGATTGGAATTGGATTCAGATTTGGAAAAGACTTGAAAGAAATAAAAGAGATAGAGAATATCAACTATATATATGTTTAATAAGTTTTGTTAGTTTTGTTTGAAATAAAAAAAAGTAAAAAGTAAGAAAAGTATAAATAATATGTGGCTTAAAAAATTCATCAAATAAAAAAAACAAATTTGATGGGTTGGATTCAAAGAAACCCACCAAAATAGGTTGGTTTCAAAATTTGAATCCAAATACTGAATCAAAATGTACCAAACAAAGGATTCAATGTTAGGAATATAAATATTCAGATGAAGGCTCGGTCACCCCGAGTATCTATTTAGCATTTACATAGCTCGTAGGCTTATTATTATTACTAGTAGTATTAGTATTATTAGCTTAGTCGTATTTATATTTGTGGAGTGGGTCGGGTCTTTACCCACTGTCAGCTCACTCCACAGCCCACTAGGGGCACCAATATTAGGACTATAAATACCCCTTCCCACACTTGGGAAGGGTTGGAACTCTTGTCACTTTACACACATTAATCTAATCTCTTACAAGTTTTCCCTTACCTCTCTCTAACTTCTCTCTAAAACTCCACCATGGATCTCATCTTCCATAACCCAAGACCACCCGAATCATCCACACAATCAAGATATATAGATCTTACAATTGGTATCAAGAGCCATGGTTATGTTCAAATTGATTGTGTTTGCTTGGATGGTTTTTTATTATTCTCTCGGTTTACTGCTATATTTTCTTTGGGCCTTTAACTGTTCGAAACCATGTTTTTAGTTTCAGATTTGTTAAAATCTTCATGTGGGCCTTCAACTGGTTATGCTTCTTTAACTGTTTATGTCACTTCAATTGCTATATTTTCTTTGGTTTCTTATCTTTCATGGTTGGGCTCTAAATGTTTATGGGCTTTAACTGGTTTCATTCACTTGGTTTTGATACGCTGTTCTTTGGTGGTTTACAAATCAAAAGCTGTTCTTTGGTCATATTTTGTTGCATTTTGGTCATATTTATACGCTGTGAAAAGTTCTTGGTCGCATTCTGTTGTCAAAAGCTGTTGTTCTTTGGTGGTTTACAAATCTATGAGATAAACAGTTTCATAACCAGTCATTTATGCATCTATATGGTCTGAATAATGGTCGGAAACTGGTACAAATGGGTGAACGGAATTTTTGGTCGGAATCTCGCCGGATTCTTTGTTGTGATTTGAGCTTGTCATGGATGTCACATGTTGCTATTTAGCCTTTTGTCAGACCTGCAGTTTGGATTGTAGCCAAAGGGTTATAAGAAAACAAAACTGGAGAAAGAGACTTTACGTCTGGTTTTGTCCTCTTTCTCTAGCGTTTTGACTAGTGTTCTAGCGATTTGTATGTCCTAGCGATTTGTTATCCAGCGATTTGTGTTCTAGCAATTTGTCTGAAAGTAGCGATTTGTCTGGCCTAATCTAAACCAAATGCTGCCAAAAATTTCTTCAAAAGTAGCGATTTGTCCACTAAAAGAAAAAGAATAGAGGTGAAGCAGCAGACTATAACCACTTAACCAAAATAACATCACCATCTCTAATTCCAATTACATCAACCTACATCTAGACTCAACATATACCATCACCATCACTCCCAAATCTCACAAAAGAATCGAAAAGAATGCAAGAATGTAAAACGTATCTTTTCGAAATGTATAAACTGTGCAACAAACAAATGATCTCAGCCTCATTCGTGGTGTATATAAGCCCAATAATACACACGAAAAAATTACCATCATAGATCTTAGCTCATAATACATTAAACGATCTCAGGAGTGTTTTCGGCGCATCTTTTATAAGATAACCAAGATCTTTATAGACCTTTCACACTCGAAAACAAATGCTCATCATCGATCTTAATTAACTGAGCTTCAATTAATTATTTGAAACACAAAAGAAAAGATTTATAACCATGATGGTATAATCTTTTCCTTCATTTCGTTAAAACAAACAAAAGTCAAATGTATACAACCTTACCCGAGACCCAATGAAGGATCTTGAAGCCATCGTTATTTGGTTTGATGATCGGTTAACTTCGATCGATTGTAGACAGAATTGGTGTTGGGTTGTCATAGCTAACTAACAACGAACGAAGGTGTGTTTGTCTGGTATTCGGTTTACATCAAGCATAATGGAAAGGGATCTATTTTGATTGATGATGAGATGATAAGATCTGGTTTGATGAAGATGTGATGAGTGTTGTTAAGTGAAAGGAGAGATGGATGAGGAGGGAGGCGGATGTGTGATGATTAGGGTTTGAGTTAACTAAATCTGTGATTAGGGTTTAGATTAGTTTGGTGGCTGAGTGTGTTGAAGGAGAGGATGGGGGCGCATGATTTAAGATTAGGATTAGGGTTGTTGGTATTAACACCGAATGATTAGGGCAATGAGAGAAATGGATCGGTTTCTTTTGTTTGGGTCGGATCGTCCTTGTGTAAGTGGGCTGCAAAGTTGTTATCACAAAGAGTGGAGTTAGCCTACATTGGCTTGGGTTAACTTTGGGCTTGAACAAGATGGACTAATGGTTTATGGATTGTGGTCACAAGGACGATTTGGAATTATTTTTGCTTGGGCTGAATGATTCAAGAATCTGCAATTGGTTAACATTTTTTTGTGACTGAAAAATAATTAACAAATGTATTCTTTATACATTGTGTTAATTTATTTGTTTAATTGTTGATTTAAAGGAATGGTATTTCGATCATTATTCTCACGAGGATACTCACGTTACGGCTGGTTATTTGGGAATATGAGTATCTACGTGATTACAGAGTTGTGGATTTGGCAGCATTGTCCTATTGGTGCCCACGATTTGAGTGAGCCTGCAATTTGACTTGTTGCGACTTGACTGATTGCGATTTGACCAGTTGCGATTTGACGTTGCGAGTTGACACTTGCGATTTGACTGATTGTGAATTGGTTGATTGCAATCTGACTTGTTGCAGTTCGACAATCTGTGACTTGACGTGTTGCGATTTGATCAAGTTGTGATTTGACTTCTGTGACTTGAATTTCAAAGATTAGTATTGCACTTCACTCTTGGGTAGTCTGGTTGATTTCACGGTTTCTCTTGTAGGTTTTAGAAAATCCCGCGAAAGATTCGATTTCTCGGTTTAAATCTCAAGAGTAGTAAAATCCCGTCAAATCAATTTTGGACAAATAGGTGGGACATGGATTTTGACATAATAAAACTTACGGGGTTTGATTATCTTTTCGGGATTAGTTTGTGCTACGAGATCGGTAGGAATTGGGAAATTACAGTAGCTTGGTTGGTTTGTTGATTCACGGGTTGGTGTACTTAGTGTCACAAACATCTCGGGGTTGGATGGATGCACGATGTTTGATGACCCTTGCTTGAGCGTATTTATGGTGATTAGACTTGGATGTTCAAGAAATGGATATATACAATAAAGGATGGCAGGTTGGGTATATATCACTACCTATATTTAAAGGAGTTACGTTGTTGTGCTCAATATAGGTTCTAAATCACAAATTTAGTGCAAGTATAAGTCGCGGACTTGTCCTTTATCAAGTGATTGTTGTTTCTCAAGCTTCTAATGGGATTGTAGTACAAGATCTTCTCAAAAGGTGGTCAGACTTAAAGACAGGAGGTGATTTGTTTAGAGACGTGTTTTAACCTTTTACTCACTCTGAAGTTAAACACATTTCATCAAGCGGTTTTGGCATATTACGAGCTTCAGTGACTTTGTTAATCTACTAAACCGTTGATGAGGAGTCAAGCAAGGGGTTACTACAAGAGAGTCTTAATCACCATCTTCTTTGCAGTAATTTTATTTGTCTCTTTCCATGTATTGTGCCTGACAAATTCACAAACATCACGGACTCTCAGCTTTGGCAAAAAGGTCATTTCATGCCCTTTTTGAGGGGGAGAATTAGCGCGAGTTTCCTAGCGGTTCCATCTCCAGCGGTGTGAATCTTAGCGGTTCCGGTTACAGCGGGTCAGATCGTATCGGTTCAGTCTCCAGCGGTGCCGGTTACAGCAGGTCAGATCGTAGCGGTTCAGGATTCAGTGGTTCAGTCTCCAGCAGTTTGAATCTTTGCGGTCCCAGTTTCAGTGGTTTAGCTTTCAATGGTTTGGGTCTTAGCAAATTGCCTAAGATTTCAGCGGTTTGATACTTACTGTTGTGCAGTTTGTTCTTGAATTCATTTCTCGGTTAAATCTCAAGAACTGTAAAATCCTGTACACAGTACGACAACTATTCCATGCACTGCACTTGATAACATCCAAGCAGCTGGGTCAGACAGCTATGTTTGATTGGAGTGACTATGAGTCATGGGCTCTGCTAAGAATTAGCGCATGTTTCTTCTCCCTTTGACTATTCAACCGCACAAAATGATTACGAAGTTAATTTGGTATTCCTTGCTTGAGGATGAAGTTGGATTTCACGAAAGAGTCTACCTATTTTTATCTTGAAATCGGGGATGGTTGGATGCATGATTTCAATGATAACTTGCTCGTGCTTAAGATGTAAGTTGAAGACTTGGGTTATCTAGTTTCCAGAATTCGGGGTGGATGGTTGAAGACCTGGTTAACTATCACTTAAAGGAGATACATTGTAGTACTCAGTGTCACACGTAGAAGACGTTGTGGATAATCGCAAGAGGTGATGAAAGTCTCATACTTTGTCAGGATAACATTTACGGACTTAGAGACTTAACACCGTTCTTCCAACAACAATGCAAGCTTAGGTAACAAATTTGAGTAATTCTACTTCATTTGCAATATTGGTACATCGGGTTTCCTTCATCAAGTGGTCACAAATTGTCGTTTGTGTACAAGGTTGGTTAGTTGGACAAAGGTTTTAAAAGTTGTGATGTGATCTGTAATTCTCACAAGATATTCTTAACCCAAACTGATGTTCACCAATATCAAATCAGTCATGCCACATTCAATCTATTACTGTCTCACGGTTTCTTCCTGGTTTTGTAAAATCCCGCGAAAGAACTTATTTCTCGGTTTAAATCATAGATTTGTAAAATCCCGTGATGATGGGTTATGCGCTCTTGACCGTGATCGGGTTAAAACCATTATCAAAGTTCAGTTAAAACATCATAAGGAGCTAGATCGGAGCATCTAAACGACAAGATGTGACTACGGCATTAATTCATTATTATTTATTTGAGGCTGAAGTGAAATTTCATGGGTGCGTGTACTTAGTATCTGAAGATATCGGGGTGGTTGGATGAAGATTCTTCGAGATCCTTGTTCGAGCTTTCATCCTTTACAATGACGAGGACTTGGATATCTAGTTATTTTTTCTTTCTCTCTATTTACAAAATAACTATCACTTTAAGGAGTTACGTTGTAGTGCTCAGTGTCACATGAAGTTGTGGATATCCAAGAGGTGATGTACATCTTATACTTGATGGTTGGTTGGTTGAAGAGTATAGAGTACTTAGGGATTCAATGTTGCACGAAGTCTCTACACCGCTCTTTGTCACGCATTAGTACAAGTTTAAGTCACAAGTTCGGGTTATGTTACTTCAGTCTCAAGTTCATCATATTGGGTTTTCTCCATCAGTAGTCACGACTTCAAGCCGACAGTATGATAATGGGGTTGGTATTGAGTTAGATGAGAGAAGCAGAAAAGAGAGAGATGACGTCTGTACACATCAGTGCAGGCCTCGCTCTTCATTGGCAATGACGTCTGAACACATCAGTTCAGGCCTCGCTCTTCAACGACAATGACGTCTGTACACATCAGTGCAGGCCTCGCTCTTCATCATTATGACGCCTGTTCATATCAGTTCAGGCCTCGTTCATCAAAGAAAAGAAAAGTGTACGCTTGAGTGCACTTTATCTTCAAAAGAAGAGGAGTCTTCTTATTTATGGCCATTCTCATCATCAAGTTTCATGCTCTTTCCGTGCTTATTCAGTCTTCAAGTGGATCAACGCATATTGGAGTATACTATTATTTACTTATTCAACCAAAAATTGCAGTTGACAGGCATATGCAATTTTTGAGGGGGGGGGGGGGGAAAGGGTGAATAAACAACATGTCAGTCTTCAAGTACCGTCAAGTGGAGCTACTTACCGTTCATATTCACTAGTTCAATCATCAAAAATTGCAGTTGGCAGGCATATGCAATTTTTTAGGGGGGGGGGAAAGGGTGAATATTAATCTGCATGTTGATTGATGATTGAGAAATGGTCATACGACTCCTGAATACGTCAATTCAGGAGTCGTGCAAACCATGGTTCTCCAACACTACATCTTCCTCCGTCTATCAAGGTGTTGAAGAACATGGTCATGGAATGCTAATCGACATCGTCTCACGGGCTGGTTCAATCAGTAACAAAGGGTTTCTAGTCAATGCTTCATGTACACGTCATTTCGCTGCATGTACACATCATGATGATGATTCCGATTAATCGTAACCATCATGGGGGAGAGAAATGTGTACACCAAGGACGCACAACAGGTTCATGTGATCGGGCTTAATCATTTATTCCGGTGTTGATAACCGCATAGATGATCAGTGGTTCAACTTGTTACCTTGGTATTAACGTTTCACTATTACGTCATGGGCTGATTAATCGTAACCATCAGGGGAGAGAGAATGTGTACATCAAGGACGCACAACAGGTTCACGTGATCAAGGCTTAATATCCAAGGATGGATACATACTATAGATGATCAGTGGTTCAACTTGTTACTTTGGTTTTATACTAAAGACTGAAGAAGGTCGAGTCGTCAGTCTATTCTACATTCTCTGTTGTGTGTTATCATCTCATGTGTATGCTGGGGGCTGATGGGTTATATGTAAGGTTACTGGAAGGCATTTGGTGAGATGAAGATGGTTGGTATTCTGTTCCTCCATATTGGGCAATCTTGAAGAAGGTCGAGTCTACAGTCTACTCTACATTCTCCGCTATGTGTTAGAAGACTAAAGACGACATGCATTTGGTTATCAAAAGACTTCTTCATATTATGGGCGTTCATCCAAAGTCTTCTTCCTATTATGGGTGTTCATCAGAAAGGTTGTCAGATTGGGGGAGAGCACTAATTAGGGGAGAGTGAAAAGCCAGTATTAATCCCTAATTAAATGTGCTCACATTGCTCTTCAGCAAGTAAAGGAATGGCAGCGGAGAAGATTCAGGAAGCTGAAGAGTAATGGTTTTTGTTTCGTATCCTTGTATATATTTGCTTCATACATTTTTGTTCATATCTTATACCATTTTGTAAATAGATACATAGAAAACATGCTAATTGTAAATAGAGAAACGAAAAACCAGAAAAACCATAAAAATTAAAAAATAGAAAATACCAAAAAATAGTTTCATCTAGGCATGTCTTCTGTTTATCGATAACATTTACGGACTTAGAAATGTCATTCAATAATGGCACGGGTCTTTAAATGAAGCTCGAGCAGAAGTTAAAATGGATTGTTAAAACATGTCTAAATGGCTTGCTATTACTTTAGATAGCAACCCGCGCTTCAAAATGGGGAAAGCACGTCGCCAAAAAGACGGCTGTTCCTCCAACTGGGCGATGTTCACCTGGGCATGGATTACTTTATATCCATGTTTCTTCGATCTGATGTACGTTTCAGTGCATCATTTCTGGTAAAGGAAGAGAAATCTTCTTTGCATACAAATAGTTTTCATTCAATGATTCTTCTGAAAATTATTTGTGAGACACTTGGTGATTATGTGTTGCTTGAAATTCTTTTAGACTTGGATTGTGCATAAAATTTGTCACTCAATCAACGACTACAAATATTTAACTAGAATATGGGTCATTGATTGAGGGGGAGAGTGAATTCAAATTTTATATCATCAAACGGGTTTCTTGATTAATTCATAACTCTTAGAAAAAGGTTTTGTAGTTAATGGGGTATTAGTTGAAGAGGAAATTGCTAAACTTTATATCAAATGGCCAAATGTGTTAGTTGCTAGAAAGTTTAGGACATTATGTGCACTTTGCTTATAGTATCCTAGCTTCATATATCTAGAAGGTTCATTTGTATCACTTTGGAATCCTCGTTTAATCCCCTAGATACATTAAAACTCAAAATCTGAAAGAAGTTAGAAAACCCGATGTGTTTGATGTTCTTGAATACTCCACTGGCATTTGTATGATCTGAATGAATGAGTTTCAAATGTTGTTTGACTTTTGTTAGTCGATTGCTGCTTAATTGTTGTTGATATTGTGCATATGTTCTCAGGATTCGCTTAGGTATATAGCTATCATGTTAGAATCTTGTCCCTAAGATCCTGAGTTGAATATTGAAATCTGTGTGAATTGCCATGTTCATGATTGCTAATTGCTCTTCATGCTAGATAGTGGTTTGATGTATTTCCTGATTATGGTTTGATTATGAGATGAACTTGGTATTATGATGTGGCAAGCTGCTATGTGGTAGCTATTAAGGAATAGTGTATCTGTATGCATGTATATCTGTGTTGATATTCTTATGCAGATTCCATAGCCAATATGAAAGTGCCAGTTTCCGCTCTAACCACTTGATCAGACGTTCAAACTCTATTGATTGGCTCGGAATTCACCACAACAACAACATCGGCAACAATAACAACACCTTCACCACCACCACCACCTTCATTTCAACAAAGCAGTACTTACTCTGATCTCGCCAAGTGGGGATCGACAATACTTGAGAAGATTTGTTGGTGGATGGATAATTGATGTTGACCAATGACTCCCTCAGAGAAGCGGATGATCACATCATCTGCGCAAAAAGGTCAATATCATTTGTGTCATAATAATCACTTTGTGCATAATAAGCAGTGAATCTCCCTCTTAGATTAAGGGGGAGCATAGTATGTTCCATCATCAGAATACATTAAATTGGACACATTTTCTCCCACAATTTTCTAACTTATTTAAATCAATTGGGATCACAAATCTCAAAAGGTTTGAAATTTTTGATCGGGGGAGAGAATGTGATGTAAATATGAAACCTGATGAAAAGGTGATGTTTTGGACTTAAATGTTAGGCTCTCCCATATGTGCTAAACTCTTTCGTATATCGATGCACATATTGAGGGGGAGCGAATGGACTAAAAGGATTTGGCATCTCAGTTGAGCGTGACTCAGACTTAACCAATGAATTGACGAAACACAAATTGTCATCAATCGAAAGGACATATCATGGTCGGGTAATAATTTCAAGCTGGTCTAACCAGTGATGTAAGCGTGTCTCGAAAAGGATGTGTCTGAGTAGAGTGTACCGTTTCGAGAAACTTTCTGTGGACTTGACCAGGCCGGGTAATAATTTCAAGCTGGTCTAACCAGTGATGTAAGCGTGTCTCGAATCGGTCATGTTCACTGAAAGTTGATCAATTCAAAAAAAATGCAAGCTCTACCTAACATGTGCAAATTTATAAAACAATCATTCGAGCACATGTTGAGGGGGGGAGCATTTGAAAAATATAAAACTCTCAAGTGTTAGCAAAAATGTGTTTCAGAATCATGAACACCTTGAGAGATTTTTCAAAGATTTGGTTTATGGCAATTGTGGAAGAACACCAAAGACCGACCATTTTATTTATTGTATTGGAGTTATAAGGATGGTAAGGTTAGGTACAAGTTCCCACGATTCCGCCAGAGCCGGAGGGATCTACCCATGGACAATCCACTAGTTAGTGTAGAAGTCCTTAGGTATGATTAAAAAAGAGAAAAGTGTGATTAAGGGAAGAGTGCCGACTGAGATGGAGCTAGTACTGGAACAAACCCAACAAGGTACTAGTAATGAAGTCTCGGTAAGCACTGAAGGGGTTGAAGAATGAAAAAGAAATGTAAAGATAAAGGGTGAAAAGAAAGAAGCCCTCCTTACACTTTAGGCAGAAACCGGGTCAATACATATGCTGTCAGAATCACTTAGTTGATTGCTGGCATTGAAGACAAAGTATCATGGACCCAGTGATACGCTGCACAACCCTCCCTAGCCACTCAAGGTCCCTCAAAGGACTCTTGTTTCACTTGTCACGGAGATCAATACATTTCTATCGTCTCTCTCACTCCGAGTTAGATGATATTGAAAAGGTGGCAGTCCTCTCCAGCCTCCGATCACCAAATCAAAACGCACAATAGAGTCTAAAGCCACGAGATGCATAAAAAGATCTCTTAGGGACACAAACTATTTCTACACTGGTTGTTCAACATCAAGGATACCAGTTGTAAACTAAGAGTCCTACGCAGATCTTAGCAATCTGCCAGAACATTTATGAGAGAATTTACGAATGTAATTCTCAATGATTGAATGGAAATTCCTGCCAGGGTCAACATCAAACAGCCCTGAAAGCAGGTCACTTCGGTAATTCCCTGTGGATTACGCTTAGTGATCACGACGGTTCCAAACGGTCTACAGTCGTGGAGTGATCTCCAGCGACTCACCTAATCGTTGATTTACTACGGTAAGATCTTAAAAAAACCCTCTGTGGGTTTTCGATTTAGGAACGGTCTTGGTAAGGATTAGAGAGAGTTTTCACACTATGCTGTTAACAATCTCGAAGTCCGAACCTGTAAGTACCGGACGTTTTATTGCTAACTGTCGTATGCAGGAACATCTGGGGATTGTAGCTGATTGATGTTGCAGCTGATGCGGTTGTAGCAGATTGCCGAACAAGATGCCATTCCACCACCACATGTTCACACTACATCATCATTATAATCAAAGAAGTCATGATAAACTAAAAGACCTTCAACACAGCTTCTGCAAACTCTGATGCTGAAAGATCATGACTCTAAATAGTGTGAGCATGTCGGTTCAAAGAATATCACATCACATGGAGACATACTACTGGAAGATGACTTGGAGACACATGTTGGATGATAAATTCGAAGAATACTCAAAGATCATCCAAGATAGAAGAACAGTCATCAAAAGATTACTGCTGAATGCACAAAGTTTCAAGACATTGAAGAATCAAAGACTACGAGCTATGATGACAAGTTCAGAAGACAGAATGCTAGAATTCAGAATATTATTTCCGGGGTGACCTCCCTTAGGGGGAGATTGTTAGGAATATAAATATTCAGATGAAGGCTCGGTCACCCCGAGTATCTATTTAGCATTTACATAGCTCGTAGGCTTATTATTATTACTAGTAGTATTAGTATTATTAGCTTAGTCGTATTTATATTTGTGGAGTGGGTCGGGTCTTTACCCACTGTCAGCTCACTCCACAGCCCACTAGGGGCACCAATATTAGGAACTATAAATACCCCTTCCCACACTTGGGAAGGGTTGGAACTCTTGTCACTTTACACACATTAATCTAATCTCTTACAAGTTTTCCCTTACCTCTCTCTAACTTCTCTCTAAAACTCCACCATGGATCTCATCTTCCATAACCCAAGACCACCCGAATCATCCACACAATCAAGATGTATAGATCTTACAAAGGATTCAAGAATTCTTTGATTCAAAACCCCCGATACTCTTATACCAAACGGACCCTTAAAAACAGTCAAAAATGTTTCCACAGTTTGGTTTTTGGCAGAATCAGTCCCTGTGTTTTATTTACTATGAGAAAATAATCTCTGAAAAATTTTTAAAAAAAAATCTGAGTTTAACATGCGATTACAAAAACGTTCCATGTGTTAAATCTGTGGACTTTTGTGTAACAAATATGTACACAAGTGTCCCTATGGTTTACTTATGTTGCAAAAATAGTCCATGAGAAATTGTAAAAAACACCCCCAACGTTACTTGCAATTATTTTAATAGTCCTTTAGTTAAATTTATACCTACGCTCTGCCGCAGAGCGCAGGTAAAAAAAATCCACTTTATCAAACGTTTTTTACAAATAAAGTTACAACTACATCTACGCTGTGTTCTCGAGTTACTTTTGTAAAGGAAGATAAGAAATATGGGAGAAAAGAAAGGAAGATAATCAAATATTCTTCTCTTATCTTCCACCCAAAATTGGGAAGAAGATTTTAAAGCGGAAAAACCTCAAATCTTCCCTTCAGTTTATTATTATTATTTATTTATTTATTTATTTTTGTAAAAAAATCTTAAGAACATATATATATTTTTTCAACTTCTTTTTTTTCTTTCCTTTTCTTTTCACTTGTACTCCCTCCGTTCTAAAATTATTGTCCCACTTTGATTTTTTTTGTCTTTCTGTCTCAACTTTAACTACTAGACGAGTACCCGTGCGTAGCAACGGAATTTTATAGCGGCAGATAGTTTTAGTGATAAAAAAAGTTTTTGGGTTATTAACGAAAAATAATAAAAGTTTGAGGATTTGAGGATCAAATATAATGTTTTGAAACCCGGTTCGACCCAGGTGGTTCAACCGGTAGAACCGTTCCGGTTGAAAAATTGGACAATTTAAACCGGGTCAACCCGACGAATTGGGTAAAAAAAACGAGTTAAATTAAACCGAGTCAATCCGTCGGGTTTGAAACGTCCCGGGTCAACCCGGTTTTCGATGTGTACTAATAGTTTTATTTTGAAGCATATCATTGCCATTAATGTACAACCTTTCATTACCGAATTTACCACTTTCAAATTCCTCATTTTTAAGTATTTTGGTTTATTTGCATTAAAATTACAATAGTTTTCCTTTATTTGTTTATATTTAAGGTTTTCAACATTTCACATTGCTTGACTTTTCAATTTTCCAAATTAACCATTTTTCTTTTATATGTAGTATAGATAAATAATTTTACCAGGGTGAAAAATCCCTTTTACCAAAAAAAAACTTTAACTATAAATATTTTTGTTTGTGTTATACAATACTTGATGAAAATTATACCAATGAAAATACATTTAAAACTCAATCCGTTCATATATTTTGCACCAAGTATTATCTAATATAAATAAAAATACCTAAGGTCAAAGTTGAAAAATAAAGACAAAAAAAGTCAAAAGAGGACAATAATTTTGAGAAGGAGGGAGTATATATTAATCAGTGTTCTAAAAGGCGCGCCAAGGCGTCGCTAAGGCGTGGCTTCGCCTCCAAGAAATGGACCTTGGCGGCGGCTCTAGGTGTAGCGTGGAAAAAGGCGAGAAAAGGCGCGCCTTTTAGTAAGGCGTGGCGCAACTTTTTAAATTTTTTATTTATTTTTTTTATTTTTTTTTTTTTTACATCGGTATTTGGAATTTGGGCTATTTGGTATTTGGGCCTCATAATTATATAAGTATGTAGTAGTATAAATGTTTAATATAGTACGAGTAATATGATCTAAATCTACTATTTATAGCTCTTTCTTCTATAGCTCGTGTTGATGCAAATAATGTTCTAAAAATGTTATTTATATCTTTCGATTACTTCACGTTTTGAGGATGACAAAATGTGAACTCACGTTACGTTAAAATTAATGTTAACAAGTTTTTAATCGGAAGATCCCGTTTCTACACAAATCACTCTTGAACAAAGTTACAACTTGAACTAGTGATCAAAGAAGTGAATCTATGTTTTGAAAATTCACATTTTAAATGGGACAAAACATTTTTTCAAAAATACACATGACAAATTATTTTTGAAATATTAAAAAATGTTTTAATGAAAAAATTAGTTTGAAAATCACAACAGCTATTTTCCCTCCAAAATCAGCTCCAACCTTCCCCAAATAAGTTTTCACCAGAAAAGACAAAATTTGGAGCGTCCTAGTCTACCACGGCTCCACGGTACCGTTAAATTTAACGGAGCCGTGGGTCATTTAAAGGAGCCGTCCGTACAGAATTTCTTTGTAACGTTCAGATTTTCTTTGCCTATAAATACCAACCCCTTTCACAGTTTTAGGCACCCTTCACACATAGAAAAATCCCTTAGCTAAATCCTCTCACACCTTTCACTTCTTAGGGTCATTTAGATTAGTTTTTCTTTGTTTCAAGAGTGATCCAATCATCCTTCAAGTGATCCTCTTCATACCTCTTCACTAGCAAGAGAAGAACACAAGTATCCAAGTTGATACAAGGTGTTGTCATCCCTCTTCATTAGCAAGAGAAGAACTCAAGTAATCAAGAAGATACTAGAGTTATAGTTGATAGGTTTTTGTAACACTTGTTACAACCTTGTTGTGTCTTAGCATACATCAAGTTTATTTTCTTTTTGTGAGTGAGAGTGAAGATCAAGTGTGATCTATAGAGATAGTGAACATCTCTTGAAGCCATTGGGCTTGTGTGATTGATCAAGAAGATCAAGGGTCATTAGGTTAGTGTTAGTCGAGTAGAGTGAAGTGAGTGTTGATCATTGTGATCGTGTTGAGATCTTGGTGATCTCTTGAAGCCATTGGGCTTGAGTGTTTGGTCACGTGGACCTTGGTAGATTGGTGCTAGCTAAGATTAGCACTCGACATCTAGCTTAGTGTCGGTAATAGGATAAGCGACGTGTACGGTTTTCTCCGCCTGAAGGGAGGTTGTTGATATAGTGTTTGAAACTCTCGAGTGTGGTACTCGGGGAGTGGAGTAGGGCGAAGAAGAGCTTCGTAGCCGAACCACTATAAATCCTCTGTCTCGGTTTGATCTTTCCAACTCTACTCTTTACTTTTATTTGTTATTATTACTTAGCTTAGTGTGTAGTTCATATTGGTGTTGATTGATTACACATAGAGTTCGAATCAAAGTTTCCAATAGCATACTTTTAAAACAAGATTTTTAAAAGAAGTTTTTAAACCGGTAAACTATTTAACCCCCATTCTAGTTTCCCACAATTGGTATCAGAGCCACGTCAGTCAAGATTTTAAAGTATTTTCTATTTTAAAACTTGAATCGATCAATGGATTCCGACAAATATCTAGAAGGGCAATCTATGCAAAGACCACCACTTTTCGAAACCGATTGTTTTATTTATTGGAAAACAAGATTCGAAACGTATGTGAAATCAAAGGACATTGATCTTTGGCATGTTATTACCGAGGGTGACTTTCAACCTATTCAAATGAATCTGGAAACTAAAAAGGATGAAATAGTTTCTTATGATAAACAAAGTGATGAACTAAAAAGGAAATTAGCCAAAAATAATGAGGCTAAAATGATGATTTATAATGCTTTGCCTAAAAAGGAGTTTGAAAGAATTTTCATGTGTAATACGGCAAAAGATATTTGGAAAACCTTGTTAGTCACTCACCAAGGTAATAACCAAGTCAAAGAGAACAAGATAGATCTTCTTGTTCAACAATATGAACAATTCTCCATTTCGGAGGATGAGTCAATAGATAATGCTTTTGCTAGATTTAATACTATTATCACTAGTCTTAAAGCTCTTGATGAAGGTTATTCTAGTAAGAACTATGTTAGGAAGTTTCTTAGAGCTCTACATCCTAAATGGAGAGCAAAGGTCACCGCCATAGAAGAGTCAAAGGACTTGGCGGCATTGTCACTCGATGAACTTATAGGAAATTTGAAAGTTCACGAGATGATCATCAAGAAGGATTCCGACATTGTCAAAGGCAAAAGCGAGAGAGTTAGATCTCTAGCATTAAAAGCCAAGAAGGAGTCTAGTGATGAGGAATGTTCGAGTTCCGGTAGTGAAGATGAAGAGTACGCACTAGCCGTTAGGAACTTTAGAAAGTTCTTTAGGAGGAAAGGTAGATTTCCTAGACAATCTCGAGATGAGAAGAAGTCATCCCAAAGAAATCATGATGAAAGAAAAGGGACAAGTGATAGGAAATGCTATAGATGCGGAGATCCTAATCACTTCATAGGAGAATGTCCTAAGCCACCAAAATCCAACAACCAAAGAGCCTTTGTAGGAGGCTCTTGGAGTGATAGCGGTGAAGAAGAAGAGAAGAAGCCTAACGATGAAACGTGCTTAATGGCTCAAGCTTCTAACGAGATGTTTGAACATTTGTTTTGCTAGGAAAACATGAGTGTAAATAAACTTTGGAGTCTAACAAAAGGAGTATGATGCGTTATCAAGATAATCCAGTGACGCAATAGTCGAGTCGTGTCTTTCATGCTTAACATTCAATAAAGGTACCCTAGTCTTCTAGTTTTAAGAGCAAACACCTCAGGCACAGGTACGCTTTCTTAAAACACCCTTTGTTAGTAGTAATGTTTGGCATGAAATAGTGTAGTTAGAATCTAACATGGTAGGCACTATAACACAGAAACTCTATTCACATCTCATCATGCCAAATTCATCTTGTCCAGAAATGTTCGATGATCGCTTGAAGATCATGCGTGACAAGTTTGAATTAAGCATTGATGAGTGAATCAAGTTCCCTTCCTTGCACATATTTAATCTTGCCTAAATTAAGTATCCCTTTAAACTTATGTATACTATATGTATGAGATACATAGTTTAAGTAATAGTCTTTATTGACAATAACGCCCATATCCGCAAATGCGAAACTCACAAGAGACGAAGATGGTGAGTGCGCGGATATAACTAGGTTAGGGGCACAATAGGTAAAGTAGTTTACCTAACGGCAAGTAGGTCCATTATAATGAATAGTGTTGGCTTTGTGCCCACTTGTAAGAAGTGTCCCAAAACTTCTTACATCAAAGTGTTCAATGTATCATACTATACATTGAAGATACTACACACTTGAGACTGCGATATCTCAAGGAGACGGTTGTAGAAAATGTTTCTATACCAACTCTGATAATGCGAGAGTTGATATGGATTGAGGCATAAAGAGCAATGTTTGTACCTTCATAGGTATGTTAACAAACTTCTTGGTTCCCCAAGAAACAAACTACTCTTGCTATTTCCACGACCGAAGCCGAGTACACAAGCGCCGGAAAGGCATGACAACAAACATTATAGATGAGACAACTCGCTGTGAAGAGTAGCAGTCAAGATGCCATTAGACTTGTCCGGGAACCCTATAGTTTTGCTCATGAACGAAGCTCGTCGAAGTACGTCATCTCCCAGCGGAAAGACATCTCCTCCGTCAAGATAACGTCAAACGAGAAATATTTTCTTTGAAAAGTATCTCTTCTCACCTTAACTTTTACATTCTCGTCAAATGACCTCTTAATACTCCATTGGAAATATTAATGTCATCTCTCACGTCCCATCATATGACTTTTCAAGTCATTCCTTGTAACACCCCCAAATTTGGTTTTGTGGCAGCGGAAAATATTTGAGTGTTACACTGAGGATCGAAGTCAAAATTTTAGGAAACGGCTCGGGAAAGGCGTTTTAAAAATTATATGTCATTCAAAAGAATGGTTTTAGTAAAAAGTTGGTACAATCTGATTTGAAAAACTCCAAAAATTATAATAATTTGGAAAAGAATGACATATTTGATTTTTCACACCATTTAGGTTATCAGAGTATTTAATGCCCGCTCCGTGTCTTGTCCTGATCCGTTAAGTACCTGAAAGACACATGCTTAAAACGTCAACACAATGGTTGGTGAGTTCGTGGGGTTTGGTAGAAAATAATTTGCTTTCAAAAATGTCGAGAGTTGTAGAGTAAATGTTGAAATAAATGTTAGTTCGTATGAAAGTAACTAGCAAGTTTGCAAATTTGGGTAAAAATCCAAGAGTAAATCATATATGACCTCTGACGATCATATGTCCAAGTTTGAGTAAAAAGGAGTATTGTTGTTATATACTTGCAATGAAATAATGGTTCAACTTTCAAAAGTAACGATATGTCGAGCATTATTTTGTTATATCATATGATAACAGTTAGGTTTCAAGTATATAATACATATTTATAACACATAGTGAAAATAATAGTATAAGGTCTGATATCTATCAGTAAGGAGTGGTGGTCTACAGCTGTATCCAAATATATATAGGAAGACATATATATTCATAAGGTTATATTGTCCTAAGCCTCATGACGCGCAAAGCATTAACAAAGGTTCCGTAAAAACGGTAAGGTCACATCAGGTTATGATGGTTTGCCCCCAGGTAGTAGGTGATTGCCTCATCCTACTATTTAGTCAAATATAGTGTATCGCGACTAAATACGACTAGCCCTAAGGCATTCCGTCCATACTTAGTGGGATAGGTCGTCAGCCTCTACAGGTTTCGAAGCTGTCCACTATATTCGCGCTCACCGTAGTGATTAATGGCTCATGATCGAGGGACTTTATGGCAACTTAGGTAAACTTAGACAATATAGAGTTCAGGGGTTCATAGCATATATGTACTTTAGTTTTTGGTTACTTTTCCTGATTGAAATGTAGCCATATCATAGTAAAGTTTAACAGTACATTCAGTTGTTAATCGTACACATATAATGAGTATCGTGTTACAACACGTAGTTTGAAAATGTTATGTTTCAATACAATGTTTAGCTAGGTAAGTGATTGGCAAGTATACAAGCACATATCCCTTTCAAGAGGGGTTTAAGACATGTAAAACACAGTTGATGGTTTCGAATAATTCATAAGAGTTTCTCAGAGTATAAAAGTAATTTAAAACAGTTGAAGCATGTATCTCCCCCAAAAGAGTTATTAAAACAATTAATAAAAGTAGGGGGACCACGACTCACCTGGAGTGTAGCTGGCAAGATAGAATTATAAGATCTATGGAAACGATTCACGGAAACGTCTTCGATACGAGACCTGAATATGAGGGATGTCTAAGTATTCGACTTATAATTAACGATGAGTGTGATCGTGAGAAATCGTATAACGATTTGATGATGTGAGCGTGATATGCCTAAAATGCCTCAAGTTAAGAAAATATAATATCATACAATGATATTATCGTAATTCTTATGTCACTTGACTCGAGGTATTACCTCCTCAAATTATGATGGAATGATATGCAAGTGAAATCGTTTAATATTTAACGAAAGTTAAATATATGTACTAGAATGAAATGAATGCATGTGAAGTGATGTGGTGATGAGAATGAGGATGTTAAGTGAAAAATAGTTGATCCTTGTCCTTTCCCGATTTTATACTTTTTATTCTAACTGTAGTTGCGTTACGTAGTTAGTCCTTTGTTAAATATAAAGTTTAACAATATTCCAAAAATGATTCAAATATCATTATAAAGCTCGGAATTTATTTAAAAGTCATTTTAGGTCCTTTATAACCTGCTTTCACAGTTTCAGCCCTCAAGTTTCACAGTTGACAGTTTTAGTCCTTATAGTTAAAATGCGTTACGTTTTTAGTCCAAAAATGTCTAAATGATAAAGAAAAATGTGGGCGACTTTTTATAAAACTTATTTAAGATTATTTAAGCTTATTTCATTAGCTCATTCGACTAATAGCTTATTGTTCATCTTGTTGGGCCCTTAACGAGCTACAACGCTAAGCCCGTTTATGATTTCTAAATGTGTTCTAAAAATAGTTTATGCGATTAATCTTAGGCTACTTTAAAGGGTCGAATCATGATTATTGTTGTAAGATGTTTAACTGAAATATGTAGTTTGTTATGTTGTTAAACGAGTTTTGTAAAAATAGAATAAGGTCGTTCGATTAGATCGCAAGCTACGGACTTGGTTTCTAGCCTACTTGGGTGGTTTCGACTATACAATTTATTTAGAAGGTGGTTTAGTGTTTTCCAGCTCGTAATGTACGTGTGATATACACGTTAAATAATGCATGCAATGTTATCGTATGGATGGTATAGGTGAGCTAACTGTCGAGACTCCCAAAGAGGGCTCGACATTCTAAGAGTTTAACTAATTCAACATGTTTTCAATTTATACGTTTAAGTGAAAATTAAAAGAGGGTGCGCATGCATGCATGTATTTCACATAATATCTTTCTCTTTATTTTTATGTGACGTATGGAATATAAACTTTGATACTTTCGAGTATATGTATGCATGAATGTTATCTATGGTGAGTGTGAGATAAATATTGAGTCTTTCAAAAGGGTGCTCAACACAGTTTCCAAAATAAGTAGACGTGTGCTTTCTAAATGTTTATCCGTTCGAGTGAACAAAAGAGAGTGTGAATGCATATGTTTCTTTCATACACTGGTCATCAGTGAGTGTTGTGAACAAGTGGGTTGTTTCCATGCAATCTACTTAACAGTTCGAACATGACTTATGCAAAACAATTGGTACGCTTAAATGAAGTGTTTAAGAGATGCATGTATGCTTAGACTATGTGAGAAATGATATTATAAAGAAAAATGGACACTTACTATACTTGCAAAGGTGGTGAAGAGAAGCAGTGAGGATCGAACCAGGCACAAAAGTGAGGCAGTAGGTTTTGCGAGCTAAATATGTTTTACTTATTACTTCTCCTACTCGATTGGCTTCCTAGGCAAGAGACAAGTGAGGCTGGTTTTTCAAGAGTGGGATAAGTGAGATAAGTGAGAGTGAAGTGTGTATGGCTCTTTGGCAGTGAAGGATGCTAGATCGAGTGGGTTTTATAGAGGTATTTCGCACGTTTATTTCAAGAACTCTCAAACTAAATCATGAAGAGCCACTGTGGATGAGCAGCGAGTTGTAGCATCCTTCCACTGTTTTGGGTTGAGTGTGGGATTGACCATGTGATAGGAGGTGCTTTGTATTCTTATTGTTGGAATGTATATGTGAAATATATATTCACACGCTTCTTCTTTTTTTATTCGAGTCCAAAAGGAAGACTTAACAAGGCATCATGATTTTCTTCCGTTCTATCCTTGTTTTATACGTTTCCTTTTGTCAGGAATATCATTAGAGGTTCGTGGGAAAAGTCAGATTTTGAAATAGTTGGGTTTTGGAGATTTTTGTCTATACGTTTAAGCGTGAAATGGGACGAATAAAATGGCATTCTACACCATATCAATACTCAACATTTAGGGCTGTAGTTTGGCACATGTAGAGTCTAGTGAATCGTGTATGAGGAGGTGCAAAAACATTCATGAGTTGCGTTTAATGATCGAGAGAGCGTGAATCGTTTTGGAGAGTGCTCAGTTGTCGAGTTTATACATGAAATCACCAAATATAAACTGGTTTGGGGTTGGGCTGGAGTCCGTGGAACGTGGGGTGATAATGGGCTGAGGGTATGGCTTTGGCCCATTTGATTTGTAGTTGTGAGATTTGTGAAAGGATTAAGTTAAATTAATGGTGATTAGTGGTGAACTAAATGTAGTATTTGGTCATGATTTAGGAAAGTCAAGAAATGATAATTCGTTCAATATAAGTATTATCGTTGGTCATCATTTGTGAAAAAGTGGTGTTGTGATATGGATGTTATCTCGAGTTCGCGTCTTTATTTAACATATACTTGTGAAACGTACATGTTAATAATAACATATAGGATAAAAGTTTAAATTTTCCCATAAAAATGAGTTTTATTAAACAGTAAGTTGAGATTATCATTAATCACTGAGATTTATTACGAGGGATTTTTACGGTTTGTCACATTATCCACCCCTCATATCCCGCTCATGACTATTTCAATATTTCTATGGAAATATTAAAGTCATCCCTCGCGTCATACCTTATAACCTTTCATCCCCTCTTATGACTATTTGAATATTTCTCCGGAAATATTGAAGTCATCTCACACATCCATCTTATTCTCGACTCATGACACTTGAATATTTCATTGGAAATGTCAAGTCATTCCCTAAACCTCATCTCATGACTTCTTAACGTCATTCCTCGCATCTCGTCATATGACTTTTCAAGTCATTCCTCTCATCCCGCTCATGACTATTTGAATATTCCTTCGGAAATATTAAAGTCATCCGTCACGTCATACCTCATAACCTTTCATCCCTTCTATGACCTCTCGAAAGTTTCGCGGGAAACATTGAAGTCATTCTCTACAAATCGCCCATGACTTTTTAAGTCATATTTTCACTCGTCACATGACTCATGAATATTTCACGGGAAATATCAAGTCATTCCTTGTGTCGCGTACTCCGACTAATTAAATATTTCATGGGAAATATTATAGTCATCCTCCTAAACACAACTCATAACTTCTATTTATTTCACGGGAAATACTAGAAGTAAATCCTCATCCAATGACAACTTAGTCAATTTCCTCGGAAACACTAAGGTCATTTCCGGTCATCCCATTTAATCATCTTTCGTCAAAAAGTTTATTAGGTATAAACTTTTTCCTCGTGTCAAAAAGTCTTACTAAATAAGTAAGATTAATCAGCCAAAAGTCAAAACAGAAGAAAAACTGGACCATCAGACATACGGCTCCACTAAAGAGCCACGGCTCCACTAATGTTTAGTGGAACCGTGGAGCCGTGCATCTGAAAAACGCGCCCAGTTACTCTTTTCTTCTGCACAAATTTTCCAAACACACAAAACCACTTCCACTTGCTGTCAAAACCGAACCATAACACCATAATTCAATTAATCTTTTGCAAATCAAGATTGAGGCATTGAAATTAACAAATCCTAACCACAACATCATCAATTGTAAGTAATTCACTCTTATTTTCTTTTAATTTGAGTCTAGGGTTTATTTTTGAGTATAAATCCGAATTGGGGATTTTCAAAATTAGTTAAACTATTGTGAAATTAAGACTAGGATTAGACAATGTAGTATTCACATGATTCCCTAAACCTAGGATTTCCAAAAACACATTTATGTTGCAAAACCTAATCCGAAATTAATCACTAAATTCGGATTATGATTGATTATTTGTAATGGAATCATGTTTAGGATGATTAAAATTGGATTAGGAACGTTCTGCATTAAAGCTTTTCAATCTTAAAGCTTGTTGACACCATGTTGAGGCATTTGCCAAACACCCCAATTCGATCATTTTTCGAAAAACTTCACAAGTCTAAGATCATGAAACCTTTTTCATGCATTGTTGATGCAAATTAAAAACGTTTTTGCATGCATACATGAACTCTCAAATATGGCTCGAAGTACATAATTGATATGTATTGTTCGACATATTTGATTGAGCAAAAGTGAAGTTAGGAGCGTTTGGGTAATCTCTTTAGGATAATTTTAGAGTCGAGATTGCCGCACCTCCACATTGTTTGCATTTAGGCACACACACTAGAAGTATAATCATTAAAATGCAACGAACTAACATATACAATTTTTTTTTTGTAGAATATAATGCCTCGAAATGATTATCAATTAACCCGAAATTACATCATTGAAACACTTGAAAACCCAAACATCACTGATGAACAAAAGGCTTATTTTGCCAAAGTGCTAACACGATACATACACGAAGGGCGTGTAGTCGATGCATTTTATGTCATGTCTGACAGAGTCAGTGCTTGTTTTCTTTCTATTCGGTTCGATTGTTTATACACAATAAACGATCAAATATGTCCCCTTTTCGTTCTCGAATTTTACAGTCGTGTTCGTACCTACACCGACTCTGACGGAAACGTCTTTCTTGAATTTTGGATTCGACACCAAAATATCACCCTGTCTGTCACTCAGTTTGGTGAAATTCTTGGTGTTCCCTCATATGGTTAGTGTGCATACACCAACGACCATTCTCTAGAGTCTCTTTACTACAATGTTGAGATGAAAGGTGCCTATAGTACCCAAATTCACGACATTGAAGTAATCAAACAAATAATCCAAATTCCTCGAGTCGCCAACACGTACCAAAAACGTGATGGATCCGTTGTCTTTCTCGACCCATCCAAAATCTAACTCAGGGAACTCTGTCCCGACCTTAGAAGTTGGGAACTTCTTCTACGTGAAAATGTGTTAAGCCTTGCGGGCAACCGTGATCACGTATCGGCAAGTCTTGCCCTTATGCTCTACTGTCTTAGTATCGAGGAACCATTCAACCTCGCATACTACATGTTCAAACAGATGGCCAACATTCATCGTCGGTTCAATGAGCTCATGCCATACGGCATGTTGCTTACTCGTTTATTCAGGTGGGTCATGGAACATTTCCCACATCTTCAAAGTGTCGACTATGTCCTAGTCAATCGGGTTATGCACCCACTTGGTGGACCACAACGTCGCACAAAGCAACGTAAGGATAAAGGGTCCAAACGTGGTCGTAAATCCACTTCCGATATTCCTCATTCATCCTCTTCCTTCAGTCACGAATCATCATCTGAACCCATGGATGAGGACGATGATGATGTGAACGAAGAAGGAACGTCTAGTTCTCAAATCCCTTCTCCCGACACCTACTTTCGTAACCTTGATACCTCATCATTTCGACGTACAACCGACCTCGAAAATGGGATGGTAAATCTATCCCACGTGATGAGAAGGCAAACCACAATGTACAATAGACAAGTGGAGATGCATGAGCAAACTATCGGGGGATTCAAGTCCATCGGCAAGGCGATCAAAGGGCTTGGGAACAAAATTAAGAAGTTGGGGAAAAGAAAGGATTAGATGGAAATAACTTAAGTAGTATTATCTATATAAGTATTATGCTTAAAATACTACTAATAGTTTGTGGCATTGTTGCCTAATACATTAACTTGCTTGATGTGTTTCCTTTTAACACTTGAACATGATTAATTCTCTTGTTAATTAATCCTCATGTTGGTTTATCTTGCCTAAATCATGCATGTTAGCTTATTTTATTACATGCACTAGATGTTAAAAATGCTTGAATTCATGCATGCTTAATAGTTGCCTAAATACATAGATGATCACATGATCATGTTAGTTGCTAGTTGAAACTAGCTTTAGGAATTCTATGTGTTTAGTAATTTGAGGCTTTGAGATTTGCAGCCAATGGATTCCCCAGAAATTTCCCCATTTAGGCTGCCTAAAACCTGCAGACCTGGAAAGAAGGTCAAAAGAGCCCACGGCTCCACTAAATTTAGTGGTGCCGTAGCACCTTTAATGGTGCCGTGCCTCTGGAAGACGAAAACTGCTATTCTCTTCCACTTTTTGACTTCTTTTCCCTGAAAAACTGCAACCATAACCTGATTCCCATGCACCCAAATCCCCAAATCCAACATTTCAAACTTGCATGCTTATGATTTGGCTATTTAAGCTAACATTATGCATTGCCATCCTTACACCTTCACATTCACCATACCATCATCATGGGATCAAGGGTATTCAAGAAACCTAGATTCAACATCAAACCAACCAACCAAACTACTCTTGTTGATCAATGGATCAAGAGTATTGACACACCTCAATCATCAACTAAACCTATCACCAATGACATTGCCTTCATTGATCTCACCTTGGATGATGAAGATGAAACCCACACACCCATAACCTCTACCAAATCATCATCTTCCTTCACTACACCCCTAGCTCCATCCAAGGCAACCTCTAACAAACCCACATCCTCATCCTCCACAACAAGAACCAACACACACTCATCTCAACCTAGTCCCATTCAACCTTTAGCCTTAACACTCAACTCATCACCATCAACTTCCCTTGCATTGGGAACTAACACAGCACCCTCATTACTTTCACCATCACTACAACCTCTAGCTCTCACCCTCACCTTATCACCAATAACTCCACTTGATTTTGGAAGCTACACATCATCTCCTTCCCTATCACCATCACCTCAACCCTTAATGGGTTATCCCATCCTTTATCCCCTTCACTCACATACCTTGAGTTGCCCTTGTTGCAACTACAACCTTGAGCTCATCATGAACCTTAGAGATGAGCTTGACTTTAGGTTCTCATACCTAGAACACCTCCTCACACCACCCATAAGACCCATCATACTTCTACCACCTCCATCACACAATAGCCCAAACTAAACATGGTTATGTTTAATCCATCCAATAAATGATTTGGAACCTATTGAAGTTGGAAGCAAATCTAGAAGCCTCATGTTACTTTAGATGTTTATGTGTCTTCTTGTTAGTTTAATTTGCTTCCCTATTGTAGTCATACTTATGTATGACATTTATTTTATATTTATGTAATGGGCTTTTCATTTTGGCTACTTAGCCATAATTCTTTTATTGTGGATGGATATTTGTCTTATGTGCTACGTGTTAGATATTGTTTATTTGTCGTCTAACCTTGTTTTGTAGCACGAACCATTGCTTGATTCCTTTGTGTTCTCCAAATGAGGGGGAGTACACATCAAGGGGGAGCCTTAACCACCTTTTTGATTTGACAAAAAGGGGAGAAATGGGAGTAAACTCATTAAAAACTTGTTAAAACTAATTTTAACCTAAAATGAGTTTATATTTTGTCATCATCAAAAAGGGGGAGATTATTGATGCAAATAATGTTCTAAAAACGTTATTTATATCTTTCGATTACTTCACGTTTTGAGGATGACAAAATGTGAACTCACGTTACGTTAAAATTAACGTTAACAAGTTTTTAATCGGAAGATCCCGTTTCTACGCAAATCACTCTTGAACAAAGTTACAACTTGAACTAGTGATCAAAGAAGTGAATTTATGTTTTGAAAATTCACATTTTAAATGGGACAAAACATTTTTTCAAAAATACACATGACAAATTATTTTTGAAATATTAAGAAATGTTTTAATGGAAAAATTAGTTTGAAAATCACAACATCTATTTTTCCCCCCAAAATCAGCTCCAACCTTCCCCAAATAAGTTTTCACCAGTAAAGACAAAATTTGGAGCGTCCTAGTCTACCACGGCTCCACGGTACCGTTAAATTTAACGGAGCCGTGGGTCATTTAAAGGAGCCGTCCGTACAGAATTTCTTTGTAACGTTCAGATTTTCTTTGCCTATAAATACCAACCCCTTTCACAGTTTTAGGCACCCTTCACACACAGAAAAATCCCTTAGCTAAATCCTCTCACACCTTTCACTTCTTAGGGTCATTTAGATTAGTTTTTCTTTGTTTCAAGAGTGATCCAATCATCCTTCAAGTGATCCTCTTCATACCTCTTCACTAGCAAGAGAAGAACACAAGTATCCAAGTTGATACAAGGTGTTGTCATCCCTCTTCATTAGCAAGAGAAGAACTCAAGTAATCAAGAAGATACTAGAGTTATAGTTGATAGGTTTTTGTAACACTTGTTACAACCTTGTTGTGTCTTAGCATACATCAAGTTTATTTTCTTTTTGTGAGTGAGAGTGAAGATCAAGTGTGATCTATAGAGATAGTGAACATCTCTTGAAGCCATTGGGCTTGTGTGATTGATCAAGAAGATCAAGGGTCATTAGGTTAGTGTTAGTTGAGTAGAGTGAAGTGAGTGTTGATCATTGTGATCGTGTTGAGATCTTGGTGATCTCTTGAAGCCATTGGGCTTGAGTGTTAGTGTCGGTAATAGGATAAGCGACGTGTACGGTTTTCTCCGCCTTAAGGGAGGTTGTTGACATAGTGCTTGAAACTCTCGAGTGTGGTACTCGGGGAGTGGAGTAGGGCGAAGAAGAGCTTCGTAGCCGAACCACTATAAATCCTCTGTCTCGGTTTGATCTTTCCAACTCTACTCTTTACTTTTATTTGTTATTATTACGTAGCTTAGTTTGTAGTTCATATTGGTGTTGATTGATTACACATAGAGTTCGAATCAAAGTTTCCAATAACCAACTTTTAAAACAAGATTTTTAAAAGAAGTTTTTAAACCGGTAAACTATTCAACCCCCCTTCTAGTTTCCCACAGCTCGTGAGTCCAACATGTTTCTTATGGCTGCGATTGTTTTGTGAAATACATATATTTGTGATGCAGGTGGTCTTTATTTAGTGTTGCATCCTAGCTTTGTTTGTCTTAATTTTATTTGTCTTATACCAATGTGTGATTTTATTTTGTATTATTTTATGTTTCTTTTCCATGGTTCCTTGTTTTTAACCATGTTGGTTATATAGTATATGCCTTTATTTGTATTTGTTTTGTTTGTTAGAAATAAATTGCCTTTAAAAAATGATATAAAATTATAAATACATAAATCCTTAAATATTTTTTGCCGCATTAAGAAACGCAAAGGCTCCTAAGACTTGAGACGTCGTCTTGCCGCCACGCCTCACGCTATTTAGAACACTGATATTAATCTTACACAGTGCTAACGATTTGTAGCAAACGTTAGTTTGGTCAACTGTCACATAACACAAATTTTCATTTAAATGCAAACATTTGCCGAATATAGTTTTTCATTGAAGTAGTTTTCACTTAAATTTTACTGATGTGTCGTAGAGTTTGCATCAAAGAGATTTGATAAGATATATATGCTTTTAAAATATATTTAATCTTATAAAAATGCATGCAAATATTAATCGATTATCATATCTGTGCAGTTGGCAATTTTCTTAAACACTTGAAACAAAATAGTATTTGTATCATGACTTCGGCGTGTGAAAGGAAGTGTCATTTTCAGAGCATTATATTATACCGATTTTGTTAAGATATGCCTGTAAGTTTTTATAATCAACAATTTTATTTAATTGTATTATATGTTATCATGTGTTTCATAGTTTCAGATTCTAGTAACACTTAGGGCTCGTTTGGTTTGTTGCTATGAATGACAATGGGTATCGGATTTAGTATGGGATATAATGACAATTGATATGAAAAAGTATATGATTACGATTGTTTATGTTTGGATGAGAAAATATGGTATGAAAAAGTGTATAGATATTTGAGTTTTGTAGTGGAAAAAAGAGGGACCCACGGGAATGGATTTCATAGACACCAAATTGGTGTGTAATGAATCTATGACTATGATATACCCACTTTGTTACTGGGCCCACAAAACAAACACCGTTAATAACTTTCAAAGTCATAGACTCATTCCCATAGTATCCAACCAAACGGACCCTTAGTCAATTGTCCCAATAAGAAAAATATAATGGACATAACAAACATAAGGTAGACTACATTAATGAAATTCTAAAGCAATAGTTCATGTCAATTAGACCACAAGGTATCATGACATGGGTAAAACTCATCATTCGGGCCCCACGGAGTGTCACGTCACCATGACATACCTCTTTTTACAAACCCTCTTCTCATAACATACCACAACTTACTCATTTGAGCCCCACATACACACTTATTCACACACACAACCATTATAAATAAAAACAAAAAAATAAAAAATAAAAAAACAAAATTCGTACAAAAAAGGACGAGTGTTGTGCTCGTCGTGCAGACGAGCAAGGCATGAATGAGGAGCCATGGCAAGGTTGCCTGGTATCATGGCAAGATTGCCATATCACCATGGCGAGGGACGACGAAATCCACACCGGGTTGTCTTAGAGAAGTAGTTGTCATAACACCGGTTTTGTGAAAAAAAAATATAGCCACATCAGTATCATTTTATGTACTAACACTAATAAAACTAGTCATTACCGAACGCACCCGACACATATACACACACGAATGCCCACACTAGTTTTCGCGTCAGCGCTGCCTCACCAGCGCCAAAACTATAACGGCAACCGCGTATTGGTGTAACACCAAAGTTACAACAACGATTTATAAACATGGTTATATCACTTGTATTTTTTGTCAAATTAAAATGGTACTGATGCCACATTTACATTTATCAACAGGGTCATGTTATAGGGACCCTCCCTATGGGTCAAACGTACAAACTGTGAAGCACACAACACAACACTGCGATGCACACAGTATAACCGCCCGATCCGTGCAATGATTGAAAACCCTCCCTATAGGGGGGTCCGGATAAACCGACCCTTAGAGTGGAGGGAGAGGGAGTCGGTTAGGACTCTGTACCGATCGGCAAACTTCAGTAACACCGCCGCAACCGATCGGCAAAATTCGGCAAAGTCCAAATTCGGTAATAGTTACCGATTGATAAAGTGGGAGAGCAATGCAATGTAACGGTCGAATTTTTAAAAAAAGGTGATGTGGCAAATTGATGAAACCGCCGAAACCAAATTGATGAAAATTTGGGTGAATTAGTGAAGTATGAGTTGGAAGGTTTTTATTTGGTATTGATGATGTGAAAATTTGGCAAACTCCTCCACCCTTATCAACATTATTGTTGGGTGATATAGTATTGAATAACTGCATGCTGGCTTAAACGTGGGTACACGTGGTACGTAAATTAGACTGACAAATGAAGACATGATTTGGATGGCTTGTTGTCATGAGATGTGGGAAACCATAGTTTTATGTTTTTTTTTTTTTTTTTTTTTCTTTTTTTTTTTATTTTATAACGGTGACTTTTATTTTTTGTATTAGAGTCGCACCCGTCATCTTGTCAGGCCCTCATCCTTCACATACCCAGACTATGTTGTCTTAATCGGGTCCACGCTGGCCTAGTAGGGATTTTTAACGGCGTCCGCCCGGAAACCGTACCGCCTCCACACGAGAATAATTCGCTGGAGTAACGGCCGGATGAAAACCGGGGCCGGCTCGGATTCGAACATGCGCAACTATTGGCTTACAGGCTCTCCTCTTCATTGCCTAATATCAACAGAGCTTGTGGTCCACAAGTGAGGACTTCCCGGTAGATCACCCATACCGGTACTACTCTCACCCAAGCACGCTTAATTGAATAAGCCTTACCCAGTGGACCACAAGCGTTATGATATAGTTTTATGTTTAATTCGTTTCATATCACCCGAATAAATTGATTTAAATCTTACTCCGTATATGGTTTAATTATAACTATAATACATTTACCGTGGCTTTGATGAACAGTAGCTACAGTAGCGGGCCCAATGAACAGTGCCATCCGAGCTACAGTACTGGGCCATGAACAGTATTGTAGCTACAGTAATTTTTTTTTTTTTTTTTAGAAACTTGAATAAAAAAAATCCCGTCGCAACGCGCGGGCACCCAACTCGTTATATATAGATTAATGTTATACTAGTGATACAATAGAAAATATCAAAATATTATCAAACATCTAGTCAAAATCCATTACATTACAGCAATGCAAAAAGATGGAGATCCTAGTTGGACTAGATATCTATTTGATACATTTGTATTTGTATTAATATTTCTTTCAAGATTAGTGAATTATACGTCATGAACTGTATCAATTATATTGATGGGCTCAAAGAAAAAATATGTTTTGGAGATGTCAAATAATTTTTTCAAATCACAGCCGCCATCCGACACTTCCCCACCCCTCATCACCATCATCAATTAGACCAGGTCACTTATTTCTTCCTCTCCGGCGGTGATCCGAATGGAATACCTTAGGTGGGACACTATAGTTGGGACGTCATAGGTGGTACATCCTTGTGGTGGGACACCAGAGACGGGACAACAAAAGTGAGACACCATAGATCCCCTTTCAATCCAACCCCTAAAGAGTCAAGGTCGTTTTTTTAGTTTCGTGTTTCAATGAGTTCGTTCAGATCCAAAGAAAATGATGTGGCGAGAATCTCTACAACTGTATACATCACCAATTTCCCTGATGAATCGACTGCTAAGGAACTGTTTCATGCCTGTAATGTCTACGGGCATGTGGTAGATTCGTTCATCCCGAATAAAAGGGCAAAAACCGGTAAGAAATTCGGTTTCGTTCGTTTTATCAATGTGTTTAGTGAGGAAAGGTTGGTTAAAAACTTATGCACTATTTGGATGGGACGACATAAGCTCTTTGCAAATATTTCAAGGTTTCAAAGAAATAATAATATCGGTGGCAATAAGGCTGGTGGAGTTAAACTCAATAACACGTATCGTAATTCCTCTGTAACCTCGAAAGGTCCAGGGGCCAATAAAGACGGTAATTCATATGCGAAAGTTGTGTCAGGTATTGGGGCCAATATTGGAGATTTTGTTGAGAATTCTCCAGCTTTGGTCTTGGACGATAAATGTTTAATGACTAGTGAATTCTCTAATTCACTATTTGGAAGGGTAAAAGAGTTCGCGTCATTGGCTAATATCAAATTGACATTGGAGAATGAAGGTTTTGCGGATATTTGCATTAAGTATTTGGGGGAGTTTTGGATTTTGTTGAAGTTTGCCAATCCAGGGGCGTGTAAGAAATTTCGTGATAACGTTAGCGTCGGTTCCTGGTTTTCTGTTTTGAAAGAAGCTGATATCGATTTTCATTGCGACAAAAGAATTGCGTGGGTCGAAACAGAGGGTATCCCTTTTAAATTATGGACTGAAAACACGTTCAAACGAATAGCGTCTAGATGGGGAGTGTTACTTAGTGTTGATGACCAGGATGACTCGTGTTTTCACTCCAAAAGACTATGTGTGCACACTTCTATCTCTAGAAGCATCTCGGAGGACTTTAAAATCATATTTCGAGGAAAGGTTCATTGGATTCGTGCAAAAGAAACGCCTGGTTGGGTCCCTGACTTCGCAAATGAAATTGGAGATGAAGATTCTGATGATGTTTTATCTAACGACGACGGGGACAAAAATCATAGTTCAAATATTTTTGGTGACGAAGAAGACGTTAAAGATGGCCAGGAACACCAATTTAAAGAGGATCCAATTGAAGACGACATTGAGGAAGAAGGCGAGGTTAAGATTGATGAAGAGAAGTCCGAAGATCCATTCGAAATATATCCCATCCTTAACAACATTACCAAAAACACAAAAGATAAAAGTAACTCGAGCAGCTACACTCATCCTCCTGGTTTTTCTCACGTGAAAGTCCAGGAAGATAAACAGGAGACGGACAATAGCAATGTTCAGGTGGATGAAGATACAACAGGATCTATCAATAACAACAAGGAACATGTTAAATCGAAGCATAAGGACGAAGTTTGTGATTCTGTCTCGTCAGGGTACTTCAAAAAATCAGAGGCACCAAAAACTGGAGGCTCAATTTTGCAACTGCTAGAAGATGTGATTAAGGTTGGACAAGTAATGGGGTATAAAATGGAAGGATGTACGAACAATATGGCCGAAATCATAGAAACACAAGGAGTGGAGGAAGTGTTTAGATGAATTTTATTTCTCTAAACATACAAGGCCTTGGAAAAAAGGCCAAAAAGGAGTGGGTTAAGGAGTTATGTAATAAGAATAAGGTCAATTTTTTATCTCTTCAAGAAACAAAAATGGAGGTCATGGAAACATTCTGTGTGAGAAAATGCTGGGGAAACATGGCATTCGAGTATGATCATAGTGATTCAGTGGGTAATTCGGGTGGTATATTGTGCGTTTGGGATCCTTTATGTTTCCAAAAAGTGAATGCTACAAAGTCAGATTCCTTTGTTATGATCCGTGGTGTTTGGAAGGCAACGGGCGTGAAGCTCATGATTATTTCTGTTTATGCTCCTCACGAGACGAAAGAAAAACATCTTCTGTGGGATTACCTAGAAAGAGAAGCAAAAAGGTGGAAAGGTGAAGTCGTTATCATGGGAGATTTTAACGAGGTAAGACACAAGTGTGAAAGATTCGGGTCTGTTTTTAACGCGTCCGATGCTAATGTGTTCAATTCTTTTTTAGTTGACTCGGGGTTGGTAGAAGTGGTTTTAGGAGGTAGCAAATATACGTGGTGTCATAAGTCTGGATCCAAAATGAGCAAGCTTGATAGGTTCTTGGTCTCCGAAAACCTCATGAATACATATCCGAACATTAATGCTATTACACTGCCTAGATACCTGTCCGATCACTGTCCGATTTTTCTCCGTGAAATTTCTCATGACTATGGTCCGTCTCCGTTCAAAGTCTTTCATTATTGGTTTGAAATTGTTGAATTTAACAATCTCGTGGAAGGCGTCTGGAATACGTACTCTAGCAAGGAGTCCAACCCTATCAGATACTTTACTAGCAAGCTAAAATTTCTCAAAGGAAAGATTCGTGAGTGGAATTTTTCTCGAAGGTCGGCCGATATCTCGTTGTACTCTAAACTCAAGCTAGACCTTGATAACATTGATGAGATTATTGATAGAGGAGATGGGAACGACACTATCATCAGTAAACGGTTGGGTATTTTAAACAACCTCAATGACTTAAGTAATATCCGTATGATGGAGGTGGCTCAAAAAACCAAGATAAGATGGGCCATCGAAGGCGATGAAAACTCTAGTTTCTTTCACGGAATGCTTAACAAGAAACGAAGAATGTTGAATGTCCGAGGTGTTTTGGTTGAAGGTAGTTGGATTGACAACCCCTCTGATGTAAAGGATGAGTTTTTTAAACACTTTAGCACGAGGTTTCGAAATCCAGGTGATAAAGAGGCTTTTATCAATATGGATTTTCCTATTGTTCTGTCAGACGAAGATAGACAGAATATTGAACGTGAGGTCTCATACGATGAAGTAAAAATGGCAGTGTGGGATTGTGGGATGGATAAAGCCCCGGGCCCGGATGGTTTCACATTTGGATTTTATCGTAGGTATTGGGATTTAATCAAAGGTGATGTTACCAACGCGGTCAGGTACTTTTTTACTCATTGTGATATCCCCCTTGGATGTAATTCGTCATTTATTACGTTAATCCCTAAAAACATTAACGCCAAACTCGTTAAGGAATTTCGTCCAATTAGTTTGATTGGCAGTCTTTACAAAATTATCGCTAAGATTTTGGCAAACAGGCTTGTTAGTGTTATAAAAGACCTTGTTAACGAAGTCCAATCCGCCTTTATTGCGGATCGACAAATTCTCGACGGGCCGTTCATGCTCAACGAGGTTATTCAGTGGTGTAAGTTGAGAAAAAAGCAACTCTTAATTTTCAAAGTGGACTTCGAAAAAGCGTACGATTCAGTGAGGTGGGATTATTTAGACGAAATTCTTAGGAACTTTGGGTTCGGTGATAAGTGGTGCAAGTGGATACAGTGTTGCCTCAAATCCTCGAGAGGCTCTATACTTGTTAATGGAAGCCCAACGAAGGAGTTCGATTTTGGCAGAGGTCTCAAACAAGGGGACCCGTTATCCTCTTTCCTTTTTATTTTGGTTATGGAGAGCCTTCACATCTCGTTTTCTCGAGTGGTAAAAGCTGGCATGTTTCAAGGGATCAGTATTGGTGATGGTTCTGTTAATCTTTCGCACCTATTTTACGCAGATGATGCTGTTTTTGTTGGTCAATGGAGCGCTAGCAACATCACTACGCTGGTTCACGTGCTTGATTGTTTTCATAAAGTTTCGGGCCTTCACATTAATATGTGCAAAAGCAAAATTATGGGGCTTCATGTTGATGGTGAGTTGGTTAACAGTGCTGCCAGGCAACTTGGTTGTTTGGTCCTCAACTTACCATTCCTATATCTTGGATCCGTTGTGGGAGATAACATGGCACGTCAACAAGCATGGAGAGAAATAGTTGATCGGGTCCAAAGCAAATTATCGAATTGGAAGATGAAAATGCTTTCCATTGGTGGTAGGCTAACTCTTGTTAAATCTGTTCTTGGTTCACTTCCTATTTACAACTTTTCTATCTTCAAAGTTCCTATGTGTGTTCTAAATGAGTTAGAAGGGATTCGAAGAAAATTTTTTAATGGCCACGAGCAAGACAGTAAAAGAGCTTCGTGGATAAATTGGAATAGAGTCCTGATGTCCAAAGATAGAGGCGGCCTTGGAGTCTCAAGTTTCTATGCTATTAATAGAGGGCTGCTAGTCAAATGGATATGGCGTTTTCTCTCGCGTAGTGATTCATTGTGGGCACGTTCAATAAAGGCTATTCATGGCAGTAACATACAGTGTAGGTTTCCAGCGAAGAAAAGTTATAATTCGTGTTGGAGGAGTATAATTCAAGAAGTAGATTCGTTATCTAAACGAGGCATCCACGTTTTGAAGTATTTGAAAATTAAGTTAGGAGATGGTGAGTCCACCAAGTTCTGGTCCGATAGCTGGTGCAAGGAAGGAGTTCTCAAAGAAAAGTTTCCTCGCATTTTTGCTTTAGAGTTGTGCAAGAATATGAATGTTGCTGATAAAGTTAGACAAGTTAATCCTTTTCAGACATTTAGAAGAATCCCAAGAGGAGGTACCGAACATGATCAGTTCCAACAGATCGATCGTATTTTAAGGACGGTAACTCTCAATCCGATTAAAGATAGCTGGGTTTGGGAGTTGGATAAGTCAGGTACGTTTTCCGTCGCTTCCATTAGGAGGCTTATAGACGACACGATGATTCATAGTTCCGAGATCAAAACTAGATGGAATAATCTCGTACCTATTAAGGTCAACATCCACGCATGGAGGGTATTGAATAATTCTCTTCCTACAAGGTTTAATATATCTCGACGAGGTATTCTTATTGATTCTATTATTTGCCCTAATTGCGATGTGGGAGTTGAAACTACGGGTCACTCATTCTTTTCGTGTAGCATGGTTCGCGATATCAATTATCTTATAGCTCGCTGGTGGAACATCAATATTGTTGATTTCGATTGCTTCGACGATTGGTCTACATGGATTGATTCCATACGCTTGTCTATAAAGGCTAAAAAAATGGTGGAAGCTGTTTTTTATATCTCATGGTGGCTTCTTTGGTGGTATCGCAATTCCAAGATTTTTAAAGAGAAAACTCCTAAGAAGGGTAGTTTTTTTGATGAGTTACAAAGTAGATCTTTTCTTTGGTGTCGCTTTAGAGGAAAAAAAATGTTCGGATGGAACGATTGGTTAAATCACCCCGAATTTATATCTTTGTAATTCTAGCTCTCGTTGTTTTTTTTGTATTTTTTAACTTTTCAATAAATTGCTGTTCAAAAAATGTTTTGGAGATGTCAAATAATTTTTTCAAATTTGGATAATGTGCACCTATCACTATTCTAGTACAAGTTGCATACTATAATTTAAAGTTGGTGCTCCAATAATTTGGCCATACTAAAGAAAACAGCATTTATGTCTTTTGAAAAAAAAAAAAAAAAACTCCGTACTTGTTATCCAAAATAATGAACTTCATTCGGATAATGGTATATACTTCTATAGCTCACCAAGGTATGGGATTCTTAAATGTACCATAAAATAGAAGATGATGTAAGAAGAGCATGAGAAAAAGCAATGAATTCAGATCACCGATTAATAATTTGAAGACTTCATATTCTTTTGTTTTTTCTTATTATTTTTTAAGAGAAAATTCTTGCATCTTACATTGCATATCTCACAAACAAGATTTTACATGTGATTTTAATGAGATTTGAACCGAGAACCTCTTGACTAATGGACTAATCACATACTGTACCATTTAGCCAAAGATAACTGGTTGTATTTATATCTTTTTTCTGGAAAAAAATAAATAAATAAATAAAAATTGTGACTAGTTTATAATTTCACGCGTACAAAGAGTTTTGATATTAAAATTAATATAACATGCTCTCTCATTACATAATGGTCCGTATTTGTTGTCTAAAATGTGTTATTAAGTTGTTTTTCTCATTTCATTCTTATTTCCACTGTTTTAATACATATCCAAATTACATTCTTAGTAACTTTTATTATTCGGATAATGCACCATTACTATACGGCTCATTTTGAGCTTTTTGTAACTATGCTTTATAACTCGCACTACTTATTATATTTCTCACGCTAATTTCCGAACTTTATAGTGTATTTGTTCCAATCAGCCTTAGATGTTTAATGCATTCTTCAGTCTTGTCAATTTGGGAATTTTTAATTCACGTGAATAAACTAGGTTGCTAATTTACATATCTTTCTTACCCCATATTTCTGTTATATGGCTGGTACATAGATTGATTCAAACGCATGCATCAAAAATCTTCTTGCATATTATTGGAGGTCGTGTTTGAACACTTGTAAATTAAATATTTGTCCATGTTACATGCATCTTATATTTCCATAAATGTGCATGACTGCTTTACTTATCCATGACATCATACAAATGCTCCATCATCAACTTTAACTTTCCTATCTTTATACTTTCAAAAACCAATCATCTAGCGAAGGACAAAATCATACATTATTTATTTTCTTTTGATAACCTTAGGGTGTGAGGTGTGGGGCTGGAAAAGGCACGGGAATTATACTTTTTATTCTTTCTTTTCGAGAACACCAATTCTTTAATTGCGGGAAAACATAAAATAATTTATATGCGGGACTTAAGGATGTGTTTGGTAAAAGTAGCAGTAGCATTGAGCAGTAGCCATGATCAGTAGCTGTTTTTTAAATAAAAACGTTTGGTAACATAGCTGTAAATATCCACAGCTTCAAAAGGAAGCATTGGGAAAAAAGCTTTCCTAAAAAATTGCTACAACTCATTGCTCCATTACCAAACGAACATCAAAATAAAAAAGCTCATTCTCACCGCTCATTGTCCCAAAAAGCTCAAAAAAGCTCCGCGCCAAACATAGCCCAAGTCCCGAGCTTTAACACTGAGAGAGAGAGAGAGAGAAAAGGTTTTGAGGAAAGAGAATTAATATTATTGGTTATTGTGGATGTTTGTGTGTGTATTTGGGCTATTTTTGAATGATAAATATTAGAAAAATGGATTAATAGAAGAGAGAGAGTGCTGTAGTGGTTGAATTAAAGTTGAAAGAAAAAATAAAGTGAGTGTTTTTTGATAATGTGTAATTGATGTGGCGAGAGAAAACCTTCAACCACACCCTCTCCACTGAGACGCATATAATGTTAAAGTTTAAGCTCACAAGTTTGGAAATGCCAACCAAAGACAGTTATCCCTTACACGTGGAGTTTTAGTGATATCAATAAAAACACGTTTTTTTATGTCATGTCTAATGTTAATTAACTAACAAAGATCTTAATTATCCACGGGTTAGCCACGGTAGCAAGATATATAATTACGTGTATAACCTCCTTTGTCCCGAAAATGGAGAAATGAATTGTGTTAGTTTTAACTTACTTTATTTTTCCTAGTGGTAATCGTTAATAACTTCACATATAGTATGAAACGAGGTTTGTAAGCCCGCGCTTCACTGCGGGAAGTTTGAATACAAAATTATTGATTTCAGTGTTTGACGATGTGTAATTTAATGTTTTGTGTGTGTTTTTGTAGTTATGGAATATGTGAAAGTCACAGTCGGAGAATTAATGATGGAGAGAGTGGTTTTACCAACGCCTACCTTCACCAAATTTCCACATCATCAATATCCAATAAAAACCTTCCAACTCACACTTCACCAATTCACCCCAATTTTCACCAATTTGTTGGCATTGGTTTCACCTAATCACCTAATTGCCACATAATTTTTTTTAATACATTAAATCCCACAAAAACTATATAAAATTAAAAACATAACATTTTATTAATAACAAAAAAAAAAAAAACATTACATAATACTTAAAAATAAACAAACCATTACATAATATTTAAAAAACCAAAACAAAACACTACATAATACTTAAAAAAAAAAAAAAAAAAAAAAAAAAAAAAAAAAAAAAAAAAAAAAACCTAATCGTCATCGAGATATGGCAAGTCTTGAGCGGCCACGAACTCCGTGAGATCATACCGAAGACGATGATGGACGTCTTTGTCTAGTAACTCGCCTAGGACATTATTATCAAACACTGGCTGTACTGGCTCATCCATTATATGCACCTGTGAGATTGCTCTCCCGTCGCCTTTTATGATCATATTATGCAAAATAATGCATGCGTGAATAAATTTCCCTATTTTTTCTTTGGTCATAGGCCGGAGAGGTCGCTTGATAATTTTCCATTTTGCTTTGAGAACACCAAAGGCTCGCTCGACATCCTTTCTTGCCCCCTCTTGTAACTTCTTGAACTTCTTTTCCTTTGGGTCGGTCGGATACGGGTAAGCTTTAACTAACGTTGACCACTTAGGATAAATTCCATTCGTAAGATAGTATCCACGTTTGTAAAAGCGTTCACCAATATAAAATGAGCTATTCGCCGCTGTTCCATTTCACTCGGTAAGATACAAATCAGACTGATTCAACACGTTGATGTCGTTGTTCGACCCCGGTAGACCGAAAAAAGCATGCCAAATCCACAAATCTTGTGAAGCGGTGACCTCAAGCATAATAGTCGGAACACCATGGTCACCTCTCGTGTATTGCCCTCTCAAATGTCTTGGACAATTTAACCATTCAACGTGCGTACAATCGATGCTACCAAGCATCCCGGGTATGTGATGTCGAGCCTCATGAGCCTGGAAAATGCATGCTATGTCGTGTGTCGTCGGCCTACGTAGATACTCTCGACCGTACAACTGAATGATGGCGTCACAAAAATGATCAAGAGTTTCACGTGACGTTCTTGCCGCCATACACAAATACTCGCCATACTCGTCAGGGGGATTGCCGGTTGCGAGTTGCCTAACGGCCGAAACACATTTTTGTATGGCCGTGAAACTTTTTTTCCCCCGCGCATTATAACCTTCTAGAAAATACGGGTATCTCTCTTCAATGTCGGATACTATCTTTAAGAACATGCTTTTATTCATTCGAATTTTTTTTCGAAAATATATAGTGGAAAGGTAGAAAAAAAAAGGATTTTTTTTTTTTTTTTTTTTTTTTTTTTTTTTTTTTTTTTTTTTAATTAAGTGGCCAACGGCCATTTTTTTTAAATTTTGACCGTTGGTGTGTCTGACTTATTCCTCTTTCACAATCGGTAATAGTTACCGATTTCTTACTTTACCGAGCTTCACCGAGGAGGTTGCGGCGGTGTTACCGAGCTTTACCGAGCTTCACCGATGCTTTACCGAGCCCACTCCCTCCACAGTCGGAGACCTAATGAATCTGGATTGATTATTTTTTTGTTTGCACTTTTGTTTGGGAAAGCTATTGTTGCATTTCCGGCTTCTACTATTGTTGTACCTGCACTCTTGTTTATTAAGAAGAATAAAGGCCGGAGGAAGTTTTACAGCCATCGGTTTTTGGTGTTGGAGTAGCAAATTTTGAGTGATTGTGAGTAAAGATGAATAGTTAGATGACCAACTTCCAGGCATGTGGAGAATTATGTACTTGTGACCGAGTGGAAGAAAGAAGTGTGGAAGTAGAAATTTGCTATTGCATAGACTGTTCACCCTCTCAGAGGGCAACTATAGCTGGAGCTACAGTAGTGTGGGGGAAGCACTTTTGGGGTCCAATTCAAGTTATACAAAGGGTGTGGAAGTAGCAAATATGAGTTTTATATTGTGAATAAAAAATTGAAGTTACTATTGCATAGAATGTTCATCCCGGATTCGGAGGAACTTGAATGGCATGCGGGCAGTGATACTGGAGCAGAGATAATTGTGAGTGATGATAATAAGATGGGTCAGCCACTTATAAACAGTAGATGGATCTCTAGAATATGTGATATGTGGAGGAGGGAATAAAAAATTGAGGTTGCTATTGTATAGACTGTTTATGTTGGTGAAAGTTGGAGCCAGAGAAAGGTCAAACCATCAAATTTATAACAGGTAATAATTACATGAAATATTGAATCTTAAATTCACAATTAATTGGAAAAAACAGGATCATGCATTCAGAAATCAAGTTATATCAGTGAAAAAATTATAAGCCTCAAAGCATAAAATTAGCGGAACTGAGATTGAAAGCATAGAATTATCTATATCAGCAACAAATCGGCAAGGTTCAAACAATAAAATTAAGAGAACCAACTACAAAGTGCTAATAATTACACATTGTTAGTTTGCAGCAGTTAGCAAATACATTTGATTGATTGAAGTGTAACCATTGTTACATTGATAAGTATTACAACACTAAAAAGTAGTCATTTTGACACAACTTCCCTTAATATATGTATGTCCAACATGGCTGCAAGTGTAGTAATCTGTGTTCGAAAAGTGTGGATGATACATGGTGTACCTGAGAATGATAGTGAGTTTAGGTTGACAACACGTATGTAAGGCTATATCAACAACAAATAAATCTTGAAAAATAGAAACATACACGCACCAATGATCCTATAGAAGCAAGAAATCGCTAATGTTTAATAATCAAATAATAATAACCACAGCTCACCAAATACAGCCTAGCTTGTGGTGGATGGTTGGCAACATCAAACATACTAAACTTCTTTTAATCACATACAATCTAAAAAACTGTTAAGTTCAGTCATTTCATCAATACTATGTAAAAATTACCTGGAACACAATTATAGTACCAAATGACGTTATCAAAAGGTCGTTGCAGAATAAAATATAAGGAAACGAAGACTATGTGCTATCACTTGTCCGTCGACACAAAAACATGCTATTTTTGTTTTTTGATAGTATATATATATATATATATATATATATATATATATATATATATATATACTAGTTTTCTAAGCCCGCCCGATGGGCGGGCATGACTTGTAATTATTTGTTGAGTAATATTAGATGGTCGTTAATTATTTGTAATTATTAATTATTTGTGATTGAGTATTTAATAATTAATTTGTATATGGATGTATTATTTCTGTTAATGTTTTTGTTATGTGTAATTGTGATGTTAATTTTTTTTTAAAAATGATATATTTATAATTTGGTACACATACTCTAAATAAGTGTTGATATAATATAGTTTTTGTGATATATATTATTTGGTATATTTGAATTTTATTATAATGAATGAAAAAAATAACACTTTTTTTAATGTTAAGATAATGAAATGTGTTATTATTTTATTATTGGAAAAAGAAAACAATCATATTGTTTTTGAAAAACGTATAGTCTTATGTCTTTATTTATTTATTTATTATTTATATATAAAAGATAATTAAAAATTTGTTATTTACTTTAAATTAAAAAAAAGGCTACAAATATGAAAATTTTGAAAATGTAATTTAATTTTAAATTAAAAATACTTTTTTTTTTTAAAAAAAAGGTACAGATATGAAAGGGGAAAGTTTCATTTTGGTCTTCATCATTTCCGGTCATCTCCATTTTCGTTTCACCTGATATTTGTCGCCGCCCCAATCTAAACCCCATTCATTTGAAGATAGTAAAAACCCATTTATGATTAAGTCAGTAGTTGATCTTAATTATCGTTGCTTGACTCTAATTCATCTCTATTTTATCCTAGGTCGCCCAGTCGAATCGTCATCAAAATCTTGGTTAGTGCTTGTTTAAGACTTTTGTTTGGTTGGATGTGTTGAATATCATGTGTAGATTATATGTTATCTAGTAGATTAATTGTAAGCTGATGTGGTGGCGCCTATAATTGTTATGGGGCGCAACTGCACCTTGCATTCTTAATGTTAATTGATTATTGGGGGGTGTTTTGGGATTGCTTATTAAAACAGTTTGTCTGCTGATTGGTCTTTGATGTATGCAATTTCGAGTGTTTGGGAAAAAACAAACTGCTGTAAGTGATTCTAATTATTAGCCTCTTAAATCCGTAAATAAGTAGAATTGCCAGCTGCTTATCTGATTATTGCGTTTTGTTACAGTAAAGCAAATTCAAATACTATCTTTTGCTTTGCATTAGATTACAATAGATTGTGTTTTTGTGAATATATCAGAAAACATACTCAGTTCAAATAAGCAAACCCTAAACGCCCCCTAAATTGAGCTTGGTTGTATTTTATTTTTCTTTTACACTCTGATGTAGCTGCGTATCTACTGAAACGGCATCTGGTATTTTAATAGGTCTAATTTTCCCATTGATATGCTTATTAAAGTTTGTGTTATTCAGATTGTGGGTCGGTCAGTTTACTTTGGGGTGTGAATGCAATTGTTCTTACCAAATAAAATGTGCATTTTCTTACCGTAATAACTGGTATTAATTTGCTGGTTACAGTTCCGATTCAATAAAGCGAGCATTGACGATATTGGACCAAATGCCTGGAAGAGCTACTGGTGCGTATAGTCACAGTCAGGTAATTCATCTGCAGGTCTTTTAACTTGAATGTTTTCCTTAGACACGGGATAGGTTTAGTCAAGGCGTCACTATTTTACCTATTTCTGATAACATATCAGGGTATCAAGGGATTACGTGATACTATTGCTGGTGGTATTGAAGCACGCGATTGTTTTCCTGCTGATCCAATCGATCTTTTCTTGACAGATAGCAATCAACTTCATCACATGATAGCGGAGCGAAAGCGGCGAGAAAAACTCAATGAAAGCTTTCAAACGTTGAGATCATTGTTTCCTCCAGGGTCGAAGGTACTCTTTTTCTCTTATTGAGCGTCAAGTGAACAATCCTAAGTATGCTGGTATCTTTTCTGATTAATGGTCGTTAACGGTTGTGACAGTAATAGGGAATTTGTTGTGGTTAAATTGATGTCCTAAACTCCTAGTTCTTGGTATGTGAAATAAGTTTACCCTGCTGTAAATATGGACGTAAATTTATATATTGCATGGAAAATTGCTAAATATAAGCACAATAGGTAGCACGTGGTATATAAATTTTGTCATGTAACGTATTTATCCGCCTGTTTTTTCTTTTTGATAGTTTTTTTATTGGCACTAAATGTTGTCGTCATCTTTGATATCTTAGTTATTAATGGTTTACTAAAGGTGGTCAAATTTCTTACTCTACATCATATCTTCTTTTTTAGACTGATGATTCACACTTTGAAGTTCGTGAGCGTGTTCGTTATACCAGAGACCAGCTGTTACTACTTAGCGAGGTTCTTACATCTGATCAGCGCTTTTTCTCTTTAAAATGTGTTTTTTTTCTTTCTTTTCCATCACCATAGCAGATTGATATATTGCCCGTTTCTTTTGAGTAGGTTGCACATATCTCTGAGGAGATTCTTAAATTGAAAAAAGAAGTTGGCATCGACTTTTTTGTTAGTGAGGAACAGAGCTGGACCAAATCAGAAACAACTGTAAGTATATGTTCATACTTCCATATTTAGCTATAATATAATTTCACCATGCATTTTTTAATATGCTGATTTAATTTCTGCCGCCTCCTAATTTGGGTCAGCCACGTTACTCGGAGCGTGATAGGCGTGACTGGCGTGCACGTTCGGATGCTGGCCTAGACAACAGGCAACAGGACCAACTGAACTCGCAGTTTAGCAGAACACATATCTCTCCCCAAGGGGTAAGTTTTTTACTAAGATAATGTCATTTATACAGATTTCTCATAAGTTCTTAGTGCGCATTCATCTTCAAATATTGCCTATAAGTTTTGACTTCTTTCTGCTGTCTTAACAGAATGGCCCTACTCCTGCACTCATTAGAGCCGAGGTGCCATGGTCAGCTAAGAAGGGGACTCTTTCTGACAAGGATCGTGTCTTGAAAACAGTGAAAGGGTAAATCATAATGAAGCTCTACTGTATATTGCATTCTTAAGCCTACTACTTGTGTAAAGAATAAGAACTCGTGTTTCATTCTTGTAATTACTTAATTTTGACTTCGCTTGACTTTTCAGTATCTTGAACAAGCTGACTCCAGAGAAGTTTGATCTTCTGAAAGGCCAACTTATCGACTCAGGAATCACAACAGCTGATATTTTAAAGGTTTTTATCTACCACGTATATTCTTCCATTTAAGGGGTGTTTGGGAATCTCAGTATTTTAGGAATTAGTAGATACAACAACCTAAAAGGACATTATTGTGGAAACTGGCCTAGGTTATTGAGAATTCTTCTGATATGGAACTCGCTTCGATTATGAAACTTTGAAATAAATTATTCGAATTAGGTAAAAAAAGAGAGTAAATGAGTAAGTTTTTTTCACCATCTGAGTATCCAAAACTGAATATCCCTAATCAGAAACAGAATCTGTTTATCTAGTAAGAAACTGATAAATCGATTTCAAATAGCAAATCCAAAAATACCCATGTACGTTATTCTGTATTTATATGGGTTATGGGTGATATTTTCTTTTAATTATTTTTCCATGGCTTATGATCACTTTAGAAGGACAAAGCATCAGTGTTATCAAACACAATGGAGTACATATCTTCTTTAAAGTCTCAAGTCAAGGAGCTTAACAAAAGAAATCAGATTTTGGAGGCTGATCAGCGTGCCAGGAAAGAAACACCTAATCAAGGTTCCAGTCGTTTTTCCGGAGAGGTTCCTGTAGTTGGCATCACCAACATTGGTGAATCAACTTCAGATTCACAAGTCGTTGACTTGGAAGTGAATGCAAGAGGGAATGTGATACTGGTGGATTTGGTGATGAGAGTATTGGAGTTCATTAAACAGTCCGAGAATGTAACTGTCATGTCTATAGATGCTGGGACTCGAATGTTGGAGACAGAAGCTATCGCAAATCGAGTTATTTTGAGATTAAGAATTCAGGTACACATATCATTTTTCATTACAAACATGTGTATCATTATTCAGTTTTAATGCATGCATTTTAATGACCTAATTTGGATCTTACAGATTCATCCATAAACTAAAAAAAAGTAATACTTTATGATTTCAACTTTATTAAACATCATCTAAGAAGCTTCTCATGATTCATGATAAACTTAAGATTAGGTTAATGACATGAAAACCAAGTTTCTAAGTTACACTTACTCATGCATTTTACTAAAAGTAATTAATAATCCAATATTTGTGGTTTCCTGGAACATGTTCATCAACTTATTTGACCTACCATAGCATAAGCTATTTTTCAATTTCAATTTATAGATAAGTTTTATTGGTAGATATGGTTTTCTCCTACAATAAGTTATCATATTTTAAGATTAGAGATGTTTAAAAAAATAAATAACTTCAGTTTATGAATATATTAGTATACAGATTTCTGAATGTTTGTTGATAAATGGTCAACAAAACAAAATGTTATTCTATAAAGGACAATAATAGAAAAGAGTATCCATTAATTAAGTCTATACTTAATTGCCTTTTATGTAGGGAAGTGAATGGGACAAATCAAGCTTCGAAGAAGCAGTGAGGAGGCTTCTTGATAGGTCCATATGATGATGCAGTTATTAATAAGATCAAAGAATGATGGAATATTATGTCCCATCCCTCAGTACCCTCTTTACTCTGCTTCCATCGGCCTTGATGGTGGCACTCTTGTACGTATGATTGTTTTCTAGCTGAAACTAAATTCTACAAATAATAACACTTCTGTTTTTTTTCAGGTCCGTTATTATCTTGATGAAGCAACAGGGTGGGGACTTGATATATATGAACTGAATAAGTAGTTGGAAACTGGGAGACAAAAGGGTATTACTGTTAGGGCATTGGTTGTTATCAATCCAGGAAACCCGACAGGGCAGGTAAAATATATACGCAACTACGTGTACATTTCTGTTTTGAATCAATTACCATCAGCTCGATGTACATTATTTATATTGGTTAAGATCCTTATGTGGGGTAATACATAGTGAATGGACTTCATATGAGATGAGTTATACAGATATTAAACAGAAAAGAGTTCTAAGGTTGAAAATAGTTTTGTGCCATGGCCATAGATCACGGGGATTGCAGCTTTGGTGAGTTTTGTAGGTTGCTAATTTTGTTGTAGATAAAGTAGTATAAGCTCGAAAATAGTTCCGTGCTTGCATGGTTTTAGTTGTGATTTAGCTTAAGTACTGATTAATTTGACCGGTTATTTTGTGAGTACGTTTATTATGAACTGGTACTGTTACATAGTTAGATGGCTGTTTTAGGGAATCAAACTTCACACAATTTTTTAAAAGAATTTTCAAGTGCGAGCGTTGGAAACCTTTTGCTTTTGTCTTTGCAATCGATCGAAGTGTTGTATCGTACCGGTGGTGATCGGCCATTTATGGGAATCTTTGGGGGGAAACGGATCAGGGTGTAGATCCGGGCGTCCTTGAACCATAAATGGTCGGTTTACTTAACCCTGTAGAGTTGGGCTCAGATATCGGGCCTCAGATTATTCATCCTGCTTGTGATTAAGCCACGGCGGATGTAGTCTGTACTCCCGATCAGGCTCGAACTACACGGGCAACTGTTATGACAGCTTCTGATCTTGCGAAGACTTAGTGCATGGCGGTACACGCAATATTGCAAATTGTTTTACAAAATGCTGTGAAGTTTAATTTTCCGCTAACAGTTAGTGTACGCTTGTTTAGCTCGAAGGTAAATTCTTTAGTCAGATATCATAAAGTGTGAAATTGGTTATTTCTGCTTCTATTAATGGTTATTTTTATTTTCTCAGGTTATTTGTTCTTAAAAATTGCCTTTTGATACTGTTTTGATAGTCAAAGTTAGTGTGAATTATAATTGTCTTAAAAAATAATGAAAAAGGCAAAAATAACTTGGTTTAGAATCAGCTTATCTATGAACTTATGCTTAGTTTGTCAGTGTTCAAGAGTGCTTATTAGTCTCAGTATAACATTTGTGTTTTAAATTTTATGCTTATTTAGGTCCTTTGAAGTTGTACATCTTAAAATAGACACCATAAGACGTATATCATAAAGTGTGAAACTGGTTATTTCTGCTTCTATTAATGCTTATTTTTCTTTTCTTAGGTTATTTGTTCTTAAAAATTGCCTTTTGATACTGTTTGATAGTCAAAGTTAGTGTGAATTAGAATTGTCTTAAAAAATCATGAAAAAGGGAAAAATAGCTTAGTTTAGAATCAGCTTATCTATGAGCTTATGCTTAGTTTGTCAGTGTTCAAGAGTGCTTATTAGTCTCGGTAGATCATTTGTGTTTTTAATTTTATGGTTTTTTAGGTCGTTCGTAGTTGTAAATCTTAAAATAGACACCATAAGGACTATTTGTCACAAACCATTGAATGGGTTGAAAATGATCATCAATGTTTATTAGCAGCTTAGGTTAGTGTTCATCAATGTTTATTAACAAATGATGTACATTATTGATATTGGTTAAGATCCTTATATGGGGTAAAATAGTGAATGGACCTCATATGAGATGTCTAATACAGATAGTAAACACATAAGAAACAACACATAAGTAGTGAATGAGTATGTAAGTAATTAAAAGAAATAAATTTTAAAAAATAAATTTACTAAACTATGTACTGTTATAAATGACATTTTTTTGGATTAAATTCTAAATAAAGCTTCTTTATACACAACATTAATTGTTGACTTTGCGTAATTCCCTTCTTCATCACAACATAAAATCTTTAATCCTTTTCTACTTTTCACTCTTGATACTGCTACGTAGAGTTGGCCATGAGAGAATACCGGTCTTTGAAGAAACAACCCCACTTGTGTTAAAGTTTATCCTTGACTTTTGTTAATAGTCATTGCAAAGCACAATGCAACTGGGAATTGCCTACGATTAAATTTAAATGGCATTTTATTATCAGTAGGGCTTAAGACCATTCTTGGTATTGCGCAAATACTTCCAACATACCCGCCTGAGATAATCCTTGCTTCGATTATATTTACACCCATCCTTAGCACTTGCAACCTTGTACCGTTGCACAATCCTCCTCTCTGGTCTATGTTTCTCATGCACATGATTGGAGCACCTATTCTTAATTTTAGAGAATGTTGCGGAAGCCCAGCAATTCGGATGCTATTAAGGAAATCATCAGTGTACAGTGAGTCATTAAAATCTGCGTCCATATCAATAACACCTACTGAGTCTGAGCTGTCGTATGTCTTTTCATCTCCTGGAAGAAGTTGTAGCATGCGATCGTTTATCATATCCACAAGCTCATGAGTTGGTGCAAGAATTGATTTTTGTTGGAAGAATGTAGGATTATTAAGGTTGTCTTTCAGATCTGGGTATGTTTCTTCAATAATTTTACCTATATGATCATTAGAATTTGGTATCAACATATCATCAGGGAATTCGACTGTTGCTTCTCCGTCATTTTTACGTCCAATTTTCCCATTTCCAATATTCAATATCCAATCTGCAAAATCCTGGATTTCTTTTTTTTCTGAAGCGTTTGATCCCTTTTCTAGTCTCATGTTAATAGTCAATCGCATGACGGTGCAATGTTGCCACAAATACGAAGAGTTTATTGATGCATGGACGACATCATGTCTGGATCCATTTGTAATCACTGGTAATATTTGCCGAAAATCTCCTCCAAATAGGACTACTTTACCTCCAAAAATCTTTTCTGAAGGTTCAAATGTGTTTGTCCTGCAAATGTCTCTCAGTGTCCTATCAAATGCTTCGTAACAGTGTCTATGTGTCATAGGAGCCTCATCCCAAATGATGAGTTTACACATTCGTATTAAATCTGCCAAGTCACTATCTGCTGGAATATGACACATTGAATCCTCGACCACGTTTATAGGAATAGCAAACCTAGAATGTGCGGTTCTTCCGCCTTCTAACAAAAGAGCTGCGATACCACTTGATGCAACATTTAACACTATTTCACCTCCTGATCTTATTGCAGCAGATAAGGTTTTGTAAAGATATGTCTTACCTGTTCCTCCGTATCCATAAACGAAGAACATTCCTCCTTCTTCCCCTTCAACGGCTTCAATTAAAGTTTGATATATGTTTTTCTGTTCATGTGTCAGTGTTTTGTAGAGGTTTTCATGTTGCATTTGTAACTCTTCTTTGTTGTATTTCAACTCATCATACACCAATCTGTTGTAATCAGCCATTGTCATCATTTCATTAGGGAACGGCATGTTTGGGATTTGTTTTAAACTTTTATTGTTGCAAAGGAGCATGTGCTCGATGTACGTTAGACAAATATTCTTTCTTTGCTCATCGGTAAGAATCAAATATGGTAAAAAAGAGAAAATATATGTTAGTTCATAGTTGATGAGTTACATGATTTGTTTAACCGTCTACCTTTTTAATTCATGTTGATTGTTATTTCTATAATCTGTATAAGGTTACTTTTGATTAATGTTATTGGTATTAAATTTTTAAAATTCATAGGAATTAATTTATCGATTGTTTATGTAGGGGATAATTTAATGAATTTAATACCTGGATCATTTCTTTTCTTCTGCTCGATATGTTGAACATCTTCTGATAACAGTTCCCATGTCTTGTCGTAAACAACCTCTGGCCTTGACATGCTGTCTGTCATAATTAGCATGACATAAAATTTACGTAAATAATTTCCCGAACCCCATAAGCTGGCTTCCGTTAAACCGTCTATATATTCCTTGTCATCTTCTAAAAGACCACGTGCTTGACAGGCATCTTTATATGTTGGATAAACAACATCCTCATATTTCTTGAAATCACTCCAATCTTTAGCTCCCTTAACCTTGTTGAGCAATATCCGTAAATAAAAGAATTCTCCATAAGAAGGAGGCACATGATGTACACGACCAATAGCTGTGCCTTTTTGTCTTTTCTCCCATTTTCTTTGTTCTTGCTTCCATACGTAATGCTTTGGAAACTCATGGTAAAGTAGTTCTCGGGCGTCTGTGTTTTTGTTGTTGTATTCCATCCATGCAACGAACTTTGATTCATTAACCGATGCTTTTTCCAACGCAAAATCAATACTTTGAGTGGCCTCAAATATTACCGATTGTTCTCCTTCTAAGTGGAAGGGTAATCTTTCAACGGGTGGGAACCTGTAATGTATATCAAATCCGTAGATTCTCCACGCCGCTTCACATGCCGAAAGATACCTACAATCGTAATATTCTTTTATTTCATCAACGTCTTCCTCTTCCAAGCCTACTGTCGATCTGTCAGGTCCCTTGTTAATATACTTGAACAGATATTTTATAGAACCCACCTGGTTGCACCACTCAACGTTAATATGTGATTGGAACCGCCGTAGCAATCCGGGATTGTATGGTACAACATATCCGTTGTGCAATTCAATTCCGCTTTTCGTTATAGTGCTCCCGTCATTTCTTCTTTTATAAATGGCATACCCACTCTCGTCAATGAAGGTTTGATCGTTAAACTGTTTTGGGAATTTTTTGGTACATTTGTTCTTGACCGTGCACGGACAACTTGGCTGTTGCGGCCCACATGGACCATGCATCATGTGATCCGTAACAATTTTATACAATTCTGGATCTTCATTTTTGTCTGGTATTTCTGCTGAAATAATTCGGTCAATGTGTGCTGGTTGAGTTATTTTATCTGTTTCTTCCAAAAATAGCAAAATGTGTGCATGAGGAAGCCCTCTCTTTTGGAATTCGACAGTGTAAACCGCTGTAAAAAAAACATAAGTTAATTTGTATTAAAGAATTTACTTAAAGTTATTTACTAATTATGGTCGTAATATTAATTGGAAAAGTATTTACCTGCTTTTAGGCGGCCAAAGTAATGCCTCTCTTTAAATTCGCTCATAAGGCTGTCAAGTTTTTGTTTAAAAACTCGTGTGATTATGTCGGGCCTGTCGTCAGATTTCAAACCTTTTTCAACCACAAAACGCTGAATCTCCGGCCAATTTGGATTGCACGTAAATGTTATGAACAGATCCGGGTAGCCATAAACCTTACAAATTGTCATTGCGTCTAAATAGTTTTGCATCATATACCTTGGACTTCCTGTAAAGGATGATGGCAGCACGAATTTTTCCCTCTTAGCTTAACCCCTGAGTCGTTAGCTTCTGCTAATTTAGCTAATTTTGAGTAAGTTTCGCTGCGTAGGTCTTTTTGTTGTTTTTTAATGAACGACATCCTTTCAGATTCAACCATGGTGTATGCGTCTACAATAAACTGCTGACATAGTCTCCGTGCATTTAGTACCGTTGAGAAAATATTTGGCCTTTCTTGCAAACGGTATGCAAAATACTCCCTCATTGTTACTCTTGTCTTCTTGTTGGTTGCCGTTTCGTCAGTTATGCCAGAGTGATATATGTCGGTTCTATAACCATCTTCAGCATATGGGAACAACAATGGGTATTGGAGTGCAAGATACGAAGGGTGTAGCTCACTGATTCGCTTGAGTCCCCCTTCTTGCATGTGTAGAATTATGTCTCTCTTATTAGTTGTGGAATCAAAGTCTCCTACAATTAGAGCAGCGACCTCTGTTGCCGTTGGGAGGTTATATTCTCTTCCATCACGTTCTCTTGTACCAATAATTCTTAACTTATATTTATTTGCTTCATGTTCATTGACGAAACGTTCGCCAGCCATTCTGAATTGACACACTAACGGGTTAATGCTATCAAGCATGTCACGTAACTCAACTGTTAGCTGGTGGTCGATGATATTGTTTTTGGATGAAGCTGATGTTTCCTTGCTGTATTTAAAATTCAAAATAAGGCGACTTTAATAATATTTTGAATTAATCAAATAATTTTTTTAAAATCGAGTAATATAACGAATTTGTAATAACATCAATGTTTTTTTTTGTTACCTCACACCGTTGATCCGGTGTTGTATCTCATTTTCCGGATCATAAATATATTGTTGTGCAAACTTTGGGGCTTTTCCTTGTTCGGGTAGCAAAGTACCCATTATATGGTAATTTTCCCCTTGAATTCTGTAACAATACGGTCCCCGTCCATCAGTAACTGACATGTCTTGTTTTGCACCGATAGATGTGAATGCAAACATTGAATTATATCGTCTGATATTCTCAATGAACATTGAACTCTTTGGGTGGTCTCCGTTAATAAGCTCCATCAACAATTTTGGCGGCTTCTCCACCTCATTTCCTAATTTGATTTTTCCCTACTGCAACAAAGGGAATATGATTGCGTTGTTGAATGTGTATTTCCTACCATGCTTTCAGCATGCCATAATAATGCGTCACACGATTCACATTGAAAAACAGGATCTCCATGGTCAATATAATCTGTATATATACAAAATAGCACATTATACAGAATCATTAGTTATCGTATTACGATATCTAATTGTGTGTTTTAATTAAGAGTGTAATGTTTTTACCGTTTGATATCCCAACAAAAGAATCTCGTTGTGTGACATGTCCTTGATTTAAAGATGTTTGACCAAAAGGTTGTTTGCATAAAGATTTATGCCTAACCATTCTAGTTTTTTCTTTAAGCCTTTCTGACTTGCGTTTACATGACTGTCTGAAAGATTGATTCGATTCAAGAGTAGTTGTTGTTCCCGTTGTTGCTGTAAACAAAAACATATGTTACAAAGTTGTTAGTTAGAAAATAAAATTAAGTATTTGCATATGTTATTTTTGATATCTGTATTACATGGTTGGATTGGGTTCTTCAATGGGCGTCCCTTGGCAGAACCGTTGCACTGGAGTTTTCATTAGTTGTCCCTACATATATTGGTTTTTGTTATTTACGATATACAAAATAGGTTACCTTGTTTGATATTTGAATTAAACTGAATGATACCCACCAATTGATTTATTATTTTCAGGCGGTCTACCCCTACGCGGGGGAAGTAGATCATTGTTAATAGCTGTGAAAAATTTAACACATTAAACAATAATAATATATTTATTTCGATGATCTTTTCTCTAATAGATATATAAAATTAACTGTAAACGCATGTACAATGTTTAACTTACTTGAAGATCCACTGGTCGATGTTTTTGTTGTTGGCCGTCTGCCAGGCCGGCGAATAAGTATGTCATTACTGTGAACTGTGTAAAATTTTAACATATACGTACAGAAAATTATTGGATTGAAATTGTCAGATGAATAAGGATATTTTTCTCTAATATAATGGAGTACCTATTTGGTTTGGAAACATGGCGGGTTGTCCTGTTGATTGTGCTGAACGCGGGGGAAGAAGATCATTGTTAATAGCTGTTTAAAATTTAACACATTAAACATTAATAATATATTTATTTCGATGAATTTTTCTCATAAATAGATATATAAAATTAAGTGTAAACGCATGTTCAATGTTTAACTTACTTGAAGATCCACCGGTCGATGTTTTTGTTGTTGGCCGTCTGCCAGGCCGGCGAATAAGTATGTCATTACTGTCAACTGTGTAAAATTTTAACATATACGTAGACAAAAGTATTGGTTTTAAATTGTCAAATGAATAAGGATATTTTTCTCTAATATAATGGAGTACCTATTTGGTTTGGAAACATGGCCGGTTGTCCTGTTGATTTTGCTGAATTTGCTGTGTATTTTGCTGGTGTTTGATGTTGTTTCATAAATATATATATTATTATATATATATATATATATATATATATATATATATATATATATATATATAATTAAGTGTAAACGCATGTACAATGTTTAACTTACTTGAAGATCCACCGGTTGTTGTTTTCGTGGTTGGCCGTCTGCCCGACTGACGAATAAGTATGTCATTACTGTCAACTGTGTAAAATCTTAGTATATACATACACAAAATTTTTTGTTTCAAATTCTGAGATGAATAAACATATTTTCCTCAAATATAATGGAATACCTATTTGTTTTGGAAACATGGCTGGTCTTCCTCTTGGTTTTGCTGTTTTTCCTGTATGTTTTAGTATTGGTGTACCTGTATGTGAAGGAGTTTGATCTGGAAGTTTATGAAACACAGTTGTTGAATTAGAAATAGTATCATGAGAAGCCATCTTTTCGTATGGAGGATTAATTTATTTTTTTTGTGTTGATTTATATTGATTAGATTAGGGTTTATATATTTGGATAAGAATCTTTTATTAAATCAGATTTTTAAAGTTTTAAACAAATAACTTTTTAATTAATTAAAGAGGTTAAACTTACTGATACTGGTATATGCTATTCTGGTATTTAAAAAAGTATAGTGTTGTATTACAACAGTGTTTCTTTTACATAGTAATGAGTTACATAAAAATATAGTAATGCGTAATATGCCTAGGTAAGTTTACATAGTTGACCAGTATCTTTTTTTTATCTTTCTGCTTGGGTCACTATTGTTGCCAGGTGGCCCATATCAGGTATATATTATTCAATGTTTGTAGGAAAAATCAGAAACCAAGAGAAAATAATATATGTAAAAAAAAAATATATTTATCTGCATAGTCATATTTTTTATTCAGTTTTTATAAGGTTAATTAGGCATAACAAACTTAAAAATAGCACAAAAAACATCACTACATTTATTAAACAACGTATTAAATTTATATGATAATTATCATTTATACATTTAGATTATCATAAGCACTCATATTAGTTGATTTGTAATCCAACGTATGGAATAACTGGCATTCAAGTGGCATAACTCTTAAGAATCGTGTTGTACAACTCTACTCAGTTGTAAGTATTGAGTTTCAGAATGTTGCTAATTTCATAGCAAATAGAGGGCATAGTGAAGATGGTAGAAGTGCTATGATGTCATCTTGACAGATTTGTCTGAGGCGTGCCTAGGTTGATATTATAGAACAGGAGTATTACACATGACTTTATAGTCAGAGTCAAGGTGAGTTGAATACGTAAGGCCTCTTTTATCTCTTTGTTTTTGCTCCTGTTGAAACCATGAAGTTCAAAGTTCTGTTAAGAGTGATTCTTTATGCATGGGTTGATTAGGAGTAAAAGGAGATGCTTTTGGTATGTTTGTTTATGGTGGTCGAGGCCAAGGATCACCTTTGGGGCACTTTATCTTTGTGCTCCAAGTGCTGAAGTAACCTTACTTTTTAAATTAATACATTATTTTGAAGTAGAAAGCTGTGTTATGAGTGAATGTTTATGCATGGGTTGATTAGGAGTAAAAGGACATGTTGGTGGTATATTTGGTTATGGTGGTGGAGGCCAAGGATTATCTTTCGGGCAGTTTATATTTGTGCTCCAACTGCTGAAGTAACTTCACTTTTTAAATTAATTGTGGCCTCATTGCTTGTTGAATCATTTCTAGAACTTATCCAGGTCATTTGTGGTGAAAAGAGGAAGTGGTTGCACTCATATTTGATTGATCTTATGCCGTTGAACAACTCGAGGTTCTCCTGCTTATATAGTCCAATGTTGTTTCAACTGTTAATGGGCCATATGAATCAGGTGTATTGTGAACATCAGGCTCATTAAAAAATGAAAGAAGGAAAAATGGTTTCTCCAGTTTAGTTTTGATGGTTTGCTGATGGGGTTAGGCCGGACGAACTTAATTTGACCCAACCAAATTTTACGCATGGGTCTTGTGGTTCACATTTTGACAGTGGAGGACCTACTGTTTATGCCTATCGTGGTATTTCGGGTGGATTAGGAGTAAAAGGAGATTTTGGTCGTATTTCTGGTTATGGTGGTCGAGGTGAATGATGATCTTTGGGCCATTCAGATCTTGTGAATATGAAATTTAGTTATATGTTGGTCTTGTCTCCATATGGAATGCCTGGTGGGTTTTGTGGGTCAGATGTTTTTGACCGTTGTCCAATATACGATGGAACGGTCGGTGTTCCTGATGCAATATATGATAGAACAACTGGTGATAGAAAAAGCACCAAAAAGTTATTTAAAAACTTGTAATAAACAGGTTGTGGTACTATCATGAAAAAACAATACTGATAAATATTCGTAGTTAAAAAACAAACATTTGTATTTTATGGAATAAAATAGTTGAAAAACATAAAGGTTGTTAAATCTCTCTCTTCTTGATCAGAAGTCATCTTCACTATTGCTGTTGTCAGTGCTTTCATAATCAGTTGTATTGTCATTAATAAAACTGGCTAAATCATCACTATCAGATACTGATTGCTTACTATACGCATCAGAATTGATTTCCCATGCTTCTTCATCAATGTAATTGTAGTGAACATCTTTTCCGTGTAGTTTACCATTAATATCGACCATATCATCCCACATGTCATGGTCATTCATGTTGTGTTTTTCCAACAGCTCTGTATCATATTCCTCATCAACGACAGTGTATTTGTAGTCACCTGTGTAAATTTAAAAAATATATGTACATATATATAAGTTGAATTTTACAACATTTACAAACAACTTGCAAAAATAAATGTGTATAAAATTATTTATGTGTAAAAAACCTGTTGTGGAGTCTTCTGTGATATCTTCATCAGGGATAGCATAGTTTGGTTTATATTCTTTTAAAGGATAAAACGGTTCTGGTAGATCATTTATGTTTGTCCAAACGCCATCTTCGCCTTCTTCAGATGTGATCTTGTATTTCTCATATTCGTCATCTGTGTCTTCATCACATAGCATATACTTGTTGTTTTTTGTGTTCGTAGAGTTATGAGTTGTTTTTGTACGTTTAAATTGTACTGGTGCTTCATCATCAGACATCTAAGATTCAAAGTTTAAAATTTATAATGATGTTATTTAAACTAATGTATAGAGTTATGTAAAAAGTAATGACACTAATGATATGAAGTTCATACCGTTGTTTCATTATTTTGAATCTGATTTGGTTGATGATGGTTGACAGAAGTTGTGTTTGTCTTTTCATCATCCGATGAAAGAAGTTCAATAACCTTTGTGTTTACAAAGTTGACTTTCTTTCTCAATCTACGTCGTTTGCACGTAACTTGTTTACACTGTAATTATGTGAAACTTTTTAGTCATTGTGTTTAGTTTACTGTTAGATAGTAGAAACAAACCTTGTTATTCATACCTCTTCACTGTCTGATATATGTATGATTTCTATATTATTGTTCATTGAATTAACAGCTACAGCCTACAATTACGGGTAAAATTATAAGATTTTGTGTAACATGTTTTATTTAAAATATAGACTAATCTTATATATCGTACCTGTTCATCATCGGATATGTCAATGACTGGTATATCTTTATTCATAGCATCTTTTGACGTACATGGAGTACTATTATTTGTTGCTTTTCCTGGTAAATAAACATCGACAAATTCATGGTTTTATTCTATAAATACATCTACATACATATACACGTTATGCATTATAAACTACAACATTAAAAAAACATAGCCCTAACTTGTTTGTGTACACCAAAAAGCATTCAGGATAAAATTTAAGTACTTTACAGGTTAAAAACTGTCTACTGAATCAAATTGGAACTTACATTTAAGCACTCAATTAGTAAGCAATTACAACAAAACAAAACAGACATAAAAGTTGAACATCAAAAATCAAGTAGCACAAAATTCAGGCAATTTCGATGTAAACAACATGTTATAAATAAGGTTTGAAGTATGCTATTTGGGAATCACAAAGTATATACTTATACGAATTGTATTAAAAGTACAGCAATGCACGTTGAAATTTATTTTTTTTAACTTGAAAGTCATTAGTTGGATTTAAACATAGTTTTAGATAATGAGCTTATGAGCTTTTCAAAAGATAAATAAACTTGGAACTACAAAAAACAGTTATTTGTACAGTTTAAAAAAACACATGCGTAACATATTTATGTACAAATTACCTGAATTCATTATGTTTTTTTTCTTTTCATTATTCATCAACATACATATACACGTGATGAACTATAAACTAAAACATTAAAAAAACAAAGCCCTAACTTGTTTGTGTACACCAATGCACTTTGAGATTTAATTATTTTAACTTGAAAGTCATTAGTTGGATTTAAACATAGTTTTAGATAATGTGCTTATGAGGTTTTGAAAGGATAAATAAACTTGGAACTAACATACATATACACGTGATGCACTATAAGCTAAAACATTTAAAAAACAAAGCCCTAACTTGTTTGTGTACACCAATGCACTTTCAGATTTTATTTTTTTACTTGAAAGTCATTAGTTGGATTTAAACATAGTTTTACATAATGTGCTTATGAGCTTTTTAAAGGATAAATAAACTTGGAACTACAAACAATAGTTATTTGTACAGTTAAAAAAAACACATGCGTAACATCTTTATGTACAAATTACCTGAATTCATTATGCTTTTTTTCTTTTCATCCAGGTTTTGTTTGGCTGCATTCATCAACATACATATACACGTTATGCATTATAAACTAAAACATTAAAAAAACAAAGACCTAACTTGTTTGTGTACACCAAAAACCAATCAGGATAAATTTCAGGTAATTTACATCTTAATAACTGGTTATAAATAAGATATAAAGTAAGCTATTTAGGAATTACAGAATTTAAACTTCACTGACCATCAATAAAAATCAATAATGTAAACTTTGATAGTTATTTGTACAGTTAAAACAAAACACATGCGTAACTTTTTTATGTACGAATTACCTGAATTCATTATGCTTTTTTTTTCTTTTCATCCAGGTTTTGTTCAGCTGGATTAGTTTGGTTCTGTTTTGAAAGTCGATGTGACTTTCTAGGAGGCTGCATGTTTTGAAAGTCGTATGACAAATATGATCTACGTAATTAACTAATGTTGTATATATAGTGTAAGATTAGGTTAAGCATTAAGGGAAAGTTTTAGATAACAATTGATATTTACCAAGCTTATCTTATATTTATTTTAGGATAAGATCACAATATATAAAGTTATATAACATTATTGGAAAATATATAGCTACAGGTTTTTTTTAGTACATTATTGATTCTTAAAAATTATATTTAGAGTAGGAATGAAATATAATATATAATATTTTCAGTATATGAAATTGAATATATTTCAATTTTAAACTTATCTTATATTATTTTCTTTTATGTGTTTTTTTTCTTTCAAATGTGTGCATATTAGAATCACTGGCTACCATCAATTTTGTTCTCAAAGATGGTATTGGGGATCCAACTGCAGATGAAGATAATGTAAACATGTGACTTCAAAGGTGGAGATGTACACTAAATTGACAATGTGTCACAAAGATTCTGCAATTACTTGTTTGACTGACAGTGATACTAACTAAATGAAAGACTCCTTTAACATGCATGTTGAATTCATTAAAATGGAATGAGGCGTTACTAACACTGGCATGCAGGTGATGAAACGCCTATTGTCCACACATGTTGTCTTCAACCCGAGGCGAGCGAACCATATGTGGCTATGATGACAATCAAATAAGATTATTAAGAAACTGGTAACTGGCGCCATCACTGTTTCTGATGCATCTACAATGAATGATGTATAAGAAAGTTAATATCAATTATTGAAATATTGTAAGATAAAAGTATGCAAAATAGAAGAAAAGCACATGATCTCTCCATATATGGCCGACCTGTGCGTCACACATGCATCTTAGACCTGTTTGGTGATCCTGTTTGTGGAGCAGGCATTTCTCGTCCCATTGGGATAGTCACATTTGTTCTCGTTTGTGGTGGCCACCAACCAAGGAATAAGACGGGTACATGTTTGTTTCCACACCAACAAACTTACTTGTATCTCTTTGACACACTAAAACTACCCATTATTATCTCTTATTTCTTCAAAGAGAGATGGTGTTTGTGAAGGAATTAAGCCAAAAGGTCAGGTTTTGGGGCCATATGGGTCAGTAGATGTGGAGGTTGAGAATGGAATTGGTACTTGACGGCATATTTTTGGTGTGACAACATGGTGATACCGCTAATATGGTAAAAACTATTCTTCTCACCCAGCCTCTTATAATAAAGCACAAATTATGGTGGTAAATGGCTATGGAGGTTAATGTAGTGACTGGATCACTTGAATCATTGATGCCAACAACCTTGTGATCAAGAATATAATATGATATATGCATCATTTAAATATTGTACTCAACTTCTCATCGGATAGACACGTTGTTCTGTATGAGTACACTCTGGAAAATGCATTACGGAGTTCTATATCATATATTTTCTGGATTGGTTGCCAACACAATTCTACTATGTGTTTGATTCAATGTGGTTATTAGTATTTAAGCCTTCCCTGTCATTCAATAATAAGCTAAAGCTTTCTTTTCAAGATCTATGATACTAACAAATGATCTTCAGTTGAAGATAGCAGTGTCTCACCGAGTATTTTCGTGTCCTTTGACATTGTCTCTCTCGATGTTTTCAATTTGTTTAGTTATGTTTCTGCTTAGCACTGGCTACACAGCTTAGCACTGCCTACACAAATAATCTTTAAATTCAAATCAATGGCACGAACAACAGATATACAACTGTCATTCATTCCATTCCAAAATGATGAAGAATAAAAAATATCATCATATAAAAAAAAAAACATAATATGCATTACTAAACATTTATCCAGAGAATAATGGTTCATTTGCAAAATTTTAAATATCCAATAACATAACATCATAGAAAAGACATAAAAGTAAACAACTGATTGTTTTATGAAAAATAAAGCAGTCATATCTGAATAAGGTGAAGTGTTGATTTATCTCAAACATTCTTTGTTATATTCATTGTCGCCATCTTTTTATTTTCTTGTGCATCATGCTCATCAATGGTTTCATGTGTTTTTTTTTCTCATTACCACCACTAACATTACTTGTTGATGAATCTGCATTATTCATTCTTGCGTTGCTCATGTTGATGTTTGTTTCACCTTCATTATCCTGTAATGATTTGTAAACAAATAAATCATTTACAATTCGTTTAAAAAATATGTTATTGTTAAACTATTTATGAATATATTATGTAATACCTCATTAACAAAATCACATGGATTTGCAATGTCATCGTCAATCTTCAGGAATGTTTAACACATAAAATATTAATAACTATTAGATTAAAAAAATGGATTACTGTTACTTACACTAAATAGTATAATATATGATACCTGAGCCACATTGTTTGATGATTCTATATTCATATTCTCAGCATCTTCTATCACATTTTCTTCATCAACTATCTCATCTTCATTATTTTCATAATCATGTTGACCGTCCTCTAAATCATCTCTTTTTTCGGCTTTTTCAAACTCATCTCTCCCATTTTGAAACTCAGCTTCGCCATTTGCTAAATCATCATCACTATTTTCAAACTCTTCTCCATCATTTTCTAAATCATTATCACTATTTTCAAACTCATCTCCGGAATTCTCTATATAATCTTCATCATTTTCAAAGTCTTCTTCATGATCCTGTTTTGTTTTGTACAAAAATTAATTTTTAAAAAAAATTGGCATAAACAAATAAAATGTTATGTTGTTAAAAAAAATTTATGTTCATAGTTTCATGATGGTAAGTTAATTTAAAAATAAGGTTTAATCACCTCTTCATCTAGGAAGCCATTTTTGAAGTAGTTGACTGTATCAACATCATCAGTAACCTTCTCAGTTCGATATATATGGCTATTATTGTTGTGATTAAATTCTGTGTATTTAATCTTGAATAGATATTGTTTTCCAATAATCTGATTAAGCTCATCTGGATAGTATTCATCTGTATTAATGCCATGTTCTTCCACGATCTGCCATGCAGTCACCTTAGTCATCTTATGCACATTGTTGTCAAAAATTACCACTTGTGCTGTTCCACTTTCGTCTACAATGCGCACAATGATTTTGAACCTTTACGTAAAAAGACAAATGCTTTTAGTATGTTATTTTGTATGCTTTGTTGTTCAAATTTGATAATTAATTATATGTAAATGTGTTTCTTACCTCCATGCAACAGCATATGTTTCTCCATGTCTCTTGCAAAACCACAATTGATTTTTATTCCTAGAATTCATTCCTCCTTTTGTTGCTATCGGTGTCACTCTTGTGTTGCATGCTTTACATCCTCTATAAACCCATCCATTTTCATATTGGATGCTATGTATAGTTCCATAAACAACACAACATGTTTCCTGCATTTTGTACATTTACTTTAGATAATCATATTTTGGTTGTAGATGAATATTGCTTTAATATGCATACGAAATGGAGAAATATAATTGCAATCTTACCGGCTCAATAGTACGAATCACACCTACCAATCTCTTTACACAACCTTGCATAAATGCTGCTGGTGTAACTACATGCATTTCTTACGCATGCTCTTGAATCCTGAATTCACTGGCATTATACCCCTCTTGAGATTCATAGCTGTTTCATAAGAAAATTATTTTATGTTTGAGTTTTTATGATATTAATTGTATAGTAAAACTCAAATATACTAATGTTAATTAAATTACCTTTCTCGAAAAGACAACAATTGAGGTATTTTCCTGTTAATGTATATCTTGCTCCCAAATAATGCATTATGCACGGCTGGTTTATCTATCAATTTTAATATTAAAACCATATATATATCATCAGAATTTAAAACATAAATTCTACTTTAACGTATTTTAAAATTTAAAAAAAAACATATTTTTAAACTTACTGTCCCAATATTTAATCTTCCCTAACATGAAAAGGAAGTCTAAATGACCAATTTCTTCAAGCTTGTTTTCGTACTCATTCCACATGAGTGCCCAGTTGTCCCAAAAAGTGCAATCGAGTCTTAAAGATCTGCAAAATTTGATATGGATTAATGGTTATATATATACATATATTGGTAAATGTTACAAATATTTATAACATTGTAACGAAAAATGTTTTTACTCAGAGTCTTCAATGACAATTGTTCGCCGAATTTTAGGACCACCATGGCTATTTACATACACAATTTTACCAACAGCTACAACTGTTCCAATCACATCTATACAATAATATGTGTATTAGTAATTTTTTTTATAAATAATAAATCAACAAAGTTGCTTTCTATGTAAGAATAAAAATCATACCTACACAATCATGTTCATGGTACTCATTGTTTGGGTCCAATATACGTGTGAACGGTTCATTAATGAATCCAACAAAGTTATCATCAATTTGATCAATTCTCGTGACATTGGTTCCTTTAAAAAAGCTTATTTTCCACCTATTGGGTAACAACGGCAATCTTCCACCATTTTCTGCTACAACCGAAGTTAGAGATCATATAGCAATGTCCCTCTTGAAGAAGAGGTTCAAATTTAAACATGAATTCCTTTTTGATGTAAATCTGAATTCTCTCGCCCTGTTTATAATAACAATGAGATGTTTTATCAATATTTTTAAAAGTAATATTTATTGATACACAAATAAATATGCTTACCTGAACATCTTGAAAAATACAATCCAAACTGTATGGGTCATGCTCTTCGTTAAGTTTATGTGAATGCCAAATAGAGATACATCTTCCTTTAATTGCCATGTTATTGAGCATAGGATTGACGTCTTTAATTGGAGTCATTTTTAGTTCATTCATCTTTTAGGCTGAATTTTTTCAAACATATTTAAAATTACAATTGCATTCACACAACAATGAATATTGAAAAACGAATAAACAATCAACCTGGTGAACTCCCGTAGGTTAAACTTTGCATTCCATATCCTTTTTTTAATTGTGTTTTGTTTGCTGTAAAATTACGTTTAGTAAAATAATAATAACAACAATGTATATTCAAGAATTCATAAATAATCAAACCTGTTGAAGCACTTTCACACGACGGAGAATGAATTCCAAAACGGTTTTTTGGAGTTGTTTTGGCTCCTGTAAATGAAAGTTTATAAGTATTATCAATATGTAATGCTATATATACATTGAAATGCGTAAACAATGAACTAACAATGAACCTTGTGAATCACTACGAAAGTATGAAGTGTTTAATTCAAATCCTTTATTTTGTTGTGAATTCGTTCCTGTAAATCAATGGTTGAACATTTTTTAAACATGGAATATATCATGGAGTATAACATAGTTACAAATATAATTGTGTCTATTCATTTTTAAAACATAAATTACCTGAAAGATTTCTTTTACACCGAGTCGTATGCAACCCTGTCTCATTTTCTTGATAACCAAAAGTTTGTGTTTCTATTGTAGATCCTTTATTTTGTTGAGGTTTTCCTCCTATAAATTATTTTTTTAACTCAATTTGAGAATTTTTAAAACATAATTTCTTTAATAAAAACAACAAATAAATAGAAAAAAAAAAAAAACTAATTGAGTTGAGTACATAGTTATTAGACATTGTACCTTTCCGAGTCGTATGCAACCCTGTCTCATTTTCTTGATAACCAAAAGTTTGGGTTTCTATTGCAGATCCTTTATTTTGTTGAGGTCTTCCTCCTATAAATTATTTTTTTTTAACTCAATTTGAGAATTTTAAAAACATAATTTCTTTAATAAAAACAACAAATAAACAGAAAAAAACCTAATGGAGTTGAGTACATAGTTATTAGACATTGTACCTTTTGTTATACTTCCTGATGGCAAATAACATGCACTTCTCGGATCTCTTTGTTGATTTTTTATGTAAGCTAGCCTTTCAGAATCAGTTATATTGCGTCCCCTTGAAGATGTTTTACCTGTTAGCAAATAGAATGAGGAATGTATTAAGTATTTACAATGTTGAAGATGCACTAATTATTTATAATAAATAATCTTATACCATGGGATTTGTATTAATGTACCTTTTGTTAAGCTTGGTAAATCCGAAAATTTTGATCTATACTTGTCAACTGATTTGGGTATTTCAGATTTATCATGAGCTAAATGGCCTTCAAAAGATGATGATTGATTGCCAAAGTTATTGCTTGAATATCCATTCCCTAACAACAATTACTCAACACATAATTAAAAAAAACACTATATGAAAAATATTGCGAAAAAAAAAAAAAAAAAAAAAAAATTGCACGTATTGTACCTTTGTTTGGCTTTTTTAAATTTAAACCATGAGAACCATAGTTCCTCCCTGGTGTGTCACTTTGAAAGATAGGCATATCGATAGAAGTGTCTTTGTATGTTGGTTGTGAAACTGAAGGATTTGTACCTTTATTTGGCCTTCTTAAATTTAAAGCATGGGATCCATAGTTTCTCCTTGGTGTGTCACTTTCAAAGATGGGCATATCGATAGAAGTCTCTTTGTTTATTCGTTGTGAAACTGATGCAAAGTAAAACAAATTTTCATATAAGGTTTTATGAAACCATAATGTATGTTAAAACTTACTTCTTTATTGTCAAAATACCTGGTGGATCCAATATAGTCTCATTAATATCCTCATGGCTTGATTCTGTAAATACATCTACATAAATATATAGCTTATGCACTATAAACTAAAAAATTAAAAAACCACAATCAATCATTAATTCTTAATGACGAACATACCTTGTAAATTCAATCGTGTACTTTCCTTCGGTGGTTGCTTTGATGCTAACAAATCATCAACACATACACAATGAGAATTACTTACAAAGATCATGACCCTTGAAGTAGTTAAAACAAAAACATGAACAACTCATAACATATGGCATTAAAAAACCTTGAACAACTCATAGTATGTGTTCGTAGATTGTACCAAATACATGAATCAAGGTTTTAGCTATGATATGGTTGAGATACATACACAAAAAGGCTCAAATGTACAAAAAGATGAGTATGGGATTCGAACCAATATACTCACCTATAATATAGTCAACTCTCTTTGGAATTTTTTTAATATATGTGGGCTGCTTGTCTATTTTAAGTGCAATTTCTGTTAGTAATGCTTTTATATTCTACCTGTTAGGAATTTTTTTTAATATATGTGGGCTGCTTGTCTATTTTAAGTGCAATTTCTGTTACTTATGCTTTTATATTCTACCTGTTAGAAGTTAAACTTGACCCAAATAAGTGTATTCACTTTAAGTAAGCAGGTCGTGATTCTTACCTATAAAAAACGAAATTCCCAGGGGTAGACTACCTACTTTAAATTTTAATGTTTAAAACTTACTGATACTTAAATGCGTTACATAACATTGTATGCATTATGAGTATTCTCTGGTATATGAGTATTATGGTAATTTAAAAACTATGTCGACAACAGTGTTTCTTTTACACATTAATGAGTTACATAAAAATAGACTAATGTGTAATATGCCTAGGTAACTTTGCATAGTTGACCAGTATCTTCTTTTCTTGTGCCAGGTGGTCTATATCAGTTATATATTAAAGATTTAATAAGCCATAGTCATAGTGTTTTATTCGGATAAACCAAGAGGACGACCAATAGATGTGTTTTATTCATTTTTTATAAGGTTAATTAGGCATAACAAACATAAACATAGCATTAAAACATCGCTACATGTTGATTGTTATTATTATTGGGTATGTACCACAGATTAACAAAACCAAAAACATATATCTATTACCTGGTCGATCCGATACACTCACATCGTTTTCAACATCCTTGGCTTCTGTAAATTTAACACAAATAACATTGTATGCATTAACGGAAAAATAAAAAAACCAATGCATTGAATGACCAACATACCTGGTAAATCCAGTCGAGTATCTTTCTTAAGTGGTTGCTTTGCTGCTATCAAATAATCGACACATACACAACAAATATATATCAGATTTAAAGATAAAACAAACAAATTTCTATAACACAAACCAACAGTTTTTCTGCTCATCAAAACAACACAATTAACCTGGATTCATTCTACTTTTTTTCTTTTCACCCTGCTGTTTTTCGGATGCATTACTTTGCTTTGCTTTTGAAAGCCTCTGTGAGTATCTTTGTGCCTGCATGTTACTGTAAAATGTTATTCGACTTAGTAATTATGAAGCTGTTCAATAAATACCGGTGTATATATACTATAAAATTAGGTTAAACATTAAAAAAATCTTTAAGATAACAATATATATATACCAAACTTATCTTATATTTTACCAAACTTATCTTATATATTTTTTAGGAAAAAATCACAGATATCTATAGAAACACGTTTTTTATATATATATATAATCTTTGTTGGGTCGACTGTTTTTTGTCTGTTATTGCTCAAATCAGTAGAGGTTTCAAGGAACCTATTATGAACATACAAAAATATCAAGATGCTAAATTGACGTAGCATCTGCAATCAAAAGCTACACAATGTCAATAAATCTTGCTTTAAATTTGGGTGTGCTTTTTTGATCAGTTCATTTTTGTTGTGACATGCATACACACAAGATGATAGTTACTATTCTTTGCAAAGGCATAATATAAATTACTAAAAGTTTTCTACTACATCCCGAAGTTAGCAGGTATATGAACCTGTGACTATTGGTGTAGCGTTGGACTGTCTCGCAATTTGAGTGCTAAGAAATACCTGAAAAAAAGGCTACTTATTATCACAACTCATCTCACCACCATACCATCTTAAATGAGATTATGAGCCAAGTTTATTGCATCCAATACCCTATTTGAGGGTTCTTCACCAGAAGTTTACGTTGCATATATCACACCCATACCATCTTAAATGAGATAATAATTTTAAGAGCCAAGTTTATTGCATCGAATACCCTATTCGAGGGTTCTTCACCAGAAGTTTACGTTGCATATACAGATACTATATTATAAAAGACCAAAAATATAAAAGGGATATTGCATAAACGAATAATAAATTACTAAAAGTTTTCTACTACATCCCAAAGTTAGCAGGTATATGAACCTGTGACTATTGGTGTAGCGTTGGACTGTCTCGCAATTTGAGTGCTAAGAAATAGCTGAAAAAAAAGGCTATATTATCTTTCATTATTGTTCATGTTTTCATTATCCTCTATATAGTACTTCAGTTCGGTAGCTTATGAAACTCTTTTTAATTTGTAGGAGTCAATTAACTAATAGATTCTCCTATGGTCTTGCATCGTGGAATTACAGATCCCTGATTGACGTAGCATCTGCAATCAAAAGCTACACAATGTCATCCCAAAGTTAGCAGGTATATGAACCTGTGACTATTGGTGTAGCGTTGGACTGTCTCGCAATTTCAGTGCTAAGAAATAGCTGAAAAAAAAGGCTATATTATCTTTCATTATTGTTCATGTTTTCATTATCCTCTATATAGTACTTCAGTTCGGTAGCTTATGAAACTCTTTTTAATTTGTAGGAGTCAATTAACTAATAGATTCTCCTATGGTCTTGCATCGTGGAATTACAGATCCCTGATTGACGTAGCATCTGCAATCAAAAGCTACACAATGTCATCCCAAAGTTAGCAGGTATATGAACCTGTGACTATTGGTGTAGCGTTGGACTGTCTCGCAATTTCAGTGCTAAGAAATAGCTGAAAAAAAAGGCTATATTATCTTTCATTATTGTTCATGTTTTCATTATCCTCTATATAGTACTTCAGTTCGGTAGCTTATGAAACTCTTTTTAATTTGTAGGAGTCAATTAACTAATAGATTCTCCTATGGTCTTGCATCGCGGAATTGCCGATCCCTGATTGACGTAGCATCTGCAATCAAAACCTATACAATGTCAATAAATCTTGCTTTAAGTTTGGATGTGCTTCTCTGATCAGTTCATTTTTGTTGTGACATGCATACACAAATGATGTTAGTTACTATTCTTTGCAAAGACATAATATAAATTACTAAAAGTTTTCTACTACATCCCGAAGTTAGAAGGTATATGAACCTGTTACTATTGGTGTAGCGTTGGACTGTCTCGCAATTTGAGTGCTAAGAAATTGCTGAAAAAAAAGGCTACTTACTATCACAACTCATCTCACACCCATACCATCTTAAATGAGAGTATCAGCCAAGTTTATTGCATCCAATACCCTACTTGAGGGTTCTTCACCAAAAGTTTACGTTGCATATATCACACCCATACCATCTTAAATGAGAGTATAATTTTAAGAGCCAAGTTTATTGCATCGAATACCCTATTCGAGGGTTCTTCACCAAAAATAGAAAAGGGATATTGCATAAATGAATAATAAATTACTAAAAGTTTTCTACTACATACCAAAGTTAGCAGGTATATGAACCTGTGACTATTGGTGTAGCGTTGGACTGTCTAACCTACTGGATGTTGAAATATCATTGGGTTCATTTTATGTGTTGTATCTGACCCATGTCCCATTCTTGCGAACGAATTGTGAGTCATTAACCACATGTACCTATTATACAGCAATCATCTCACATAATTCACACATACAATAAAAATCAATAAACACTTGAATACGATCATTCATACACATTAACGATCAGAAGTACCTTTAGACTGTCGATTATCCATAATTATTTTATGTATTGGCTTCTTCAAGCTACAATATAAATAAAATAAAATATATCATAGTTGTTAGATGTATAATGTTGGTCAACTAATGAACCCTTCAGCCACAATAGAAGCCTTATTGGTGAGACATAATTTAGGTCAAAATTTGATAAATTTGGATAGGACTCGTTACATATCTAATTGCTCAACAGTGTATGGCACCTAATTAGTGAGACATAATCGTGTTTACTCATTGCGTATTGGATGCTTAAAAATAAAGGTTCAATATCAGTAGCCATTTTTTTATAAAATTCGTAAGCTAATTATACAAACATCCCTCATATGGCATTGGTGTTAACAATGTCTCTTATTTAAGCATGACATATTTAGTTTGTATTGTAAATCACAAAAACTGGGTTGGTCTAGTGGTTGAAGCAATTGTATGTGGATTAAATGACCCAGGTTCAATTCTTGCCAATGTCAAATTTTTAATTAATCAAATTTTAATCAACTAAAATAATGCTTAGGTGGACTAAATGAGATTATGTGGCATATAAATGATTATGTGGCATTGAGGTGGCATTTATGTGGCATTATCTACGTGTAACGCCTCCTGTTATATATAATGTAGAGATATATTTTCCGCATATTGATAACTGCAATTTCATAGAAGGTACTGGTTAACAAAACGATTAAATTCTGAAAGATAGATGGGAAACGGAAGAGGACGGTGCAAGGAAGTAATTTGCACTAAATCACTTGTTACACGGTTTTCTCCGATTTATCATCTATGTTTTAGAAATATATGTTTGATGAACTCAAATAAGTACATTTTATTATCATCATTTATCCTATTTATTTGACTTGTTTTATTATATTATATATGAGAATCGATACATTAATGTTTACTTTATTAATTCTCAGGTAAAAACAAGCATTATGTGAAACTTGGCGATTTTGGACTAATTATGGAGCAAAACAAGCGAGATGTCAAAATTCTACTGAAATCCAGAAGATGCGCCGTATCTCACTCAACAGATACGACGCAATATCATACTTAGATGAATTCGAAGACCATTGCCTGACTTTGAAGAATGTGCCGCATGCAATTCTGTCATACGCCGCATATGAAACTTTGGTCAGAGAAGAAGATCAAGCTCGTTCTACTCCAGATACGCCGCAATATACTTCTAACATACGGCGTATCACTATCAAGATTTCACCAGTTACAATCGAATACAGCTAAAGTACATGCGCCGCATACAAAGATCAAGTTACGCCGCATCTGAAGACGGTGTACGAATATTCCAGAATATATTAATCTTGGACCCCACGCGAAGTTAAGTCAATGCGCCGCATCTATCAACTCAATGCGCCGCATCGATCCCTCAGACAGAAACTATAAATACCCCAAGGTCAGACGAATTTGAGAAACCTCTTATATATAACCCTAGAGCTGAATTCAGACGACCAAGCAGCATAAGTCACACCTCAAACAAAGATACAAGAGCTGTAAGAAAGTCCTGCATGTATTCAATTCATTAAGTAGTTTTGTTTTATTGTTTTAGTACGCTTTAATTCATCAGGATTGATGGGCTTGTGTCATGTGACTACGGAAGATCATGCACTCCCCTTAATATTGCTTTCCGATTAATTAAAGTTTATATGTTGATGTCTTTGGTGACTTTTATTAGTGCATTGATAACCTCTGTGTCTAGCTGAGTCTTGCTTGGGTCGCCATGCCCCTTCCTCGCCTATTTATTCTAGCATCTCTAGAAAAGTAGGATAGACATAAGTAATCATTAAGGGTTTACTCGCCGATAAGATTAGAGCCAACGAGAAAGGTTTAATTATATACACTTCATATAAAACTAGCAATAAAACAAGTGACAAGCTATTTAATTATCAGGACATGTCTTCTTATTGTCTCGAGTATCTATCTGTGTACGTGTGTGCTAATCGCTGATTCGTGCTAAATAGTTTAGTTTTCTATTTAATTATAACCAAACTGTGCCAGTCTCTCAGGCTGAACCCCCTTGCGTTAGATTAGGTTGTATAACTAACTTAGGATATTAAAATACTGATTAGAATAACTAGATAATACGTTCCACTCTTAGTGATCGACACTCTGCTTACCATTATATTCATACTGACCGGGTACACTGCTCGTTAAGTGTGTGTGTTATTGATAAGTCGGCTAAATATAAATTTAAAACTTGAGTAGGCATTAATACTGCTAAACCGCAACGACACATCACGCACATCAAGTTTTTGGCGCCGTTGCAGGGGAGTGAATTGTTATTATCTGTTAATTTGATTAAGTATTTTAATTAGGTTTTTCTTTTTAGTTTTTTTTTAGATTCTAACCACTAACCCTGTCGTATATTAGATAGATTGCATTCATTGTATAATTTGCATATTTACTGTTTTTGTGTGTTTTTGTTTTCTGTAATTTTGTTTCTTTTTGTTTGTTTTTATTTTTGTTTTTCTTTTTTCTGTATTTTTCTGCATTCTGCTGTCGTTGTATTGTGCTGATACAAACGATACGGCGGATCTGTTTTCACAGATACGGCGTATTGCGTTTAATTTTTATAAAATACAACGCGTTTAATAAATTTGAGTACGACGCATCTTTCCCCAAGATACGGCATATTCTGTTTTTAAAAAGAAATTTTTCTAAACGCTAACGCCATACGACGCATCTGTTTTAACAGATACGGCGTATTTTCTATTTAAATTAAAAACAGTTTTTCGAATTATTAAACAGAAGCGACGCATCAATCTTTATTGATACGGCGCATCTACTAAATCAAAAATCTTGTATTTTGAAACGTAACGAAAATACGGCGCATTAGCTTTTGTTAATACGACGCATTTAATTTAATAAATATAATTGATTTTTGATATTCACTTTGATCGTTTCACTACTCTCGTGCACAAGTTAGTTTACTTTCAGAATAAATGATGGCTTAAGCATCACTATGGAAGATTACATTCTGAACCTAACCAAGAGATGCTAGCTGGAGTGATCAAACCTTCGATAACTGGAAGGTTGTAATAAGACGACAAGAGTAGAGGAAAACTCAGTACTGGTAACATTGAGTATCTTAAATTCTTGAAATAGAATTCCAGGTATCCTTTACAATAATTCACCTAGCCTTAAGGAGAGTTCTCTACGAAACCTCTCCCGAATATTTGACGATAAAAGAAAATTTCCTTTACTTTAATCTAACTATTACATGTTCATGTCTGAAAAGAAAATTTTTAAGAAACAGGTTTCTAAAAAGTGAAAATTGCATGCTAAACACTGATATAAACCTCTCTTCTTATAAATTACCTAAATACAAAAACACCGAATTCCACAACGAAAGTTGTGATTTCCGTAAGAGTTCTTCAGAAATTGATCTATGTAATACATCAGGTTCAAATTATAATCTCAATTTTGTAAGCTTAAAACGATATTTGCTCCTAACCTTGGAATAAATCATTATCCACTAAACAATAAGATTATAATCATTAATAAAACGGATATGCCTATTGCACTTATCTTGAATTTATATATATCATATGGTATACCGTTTTACCCCAATTTGATGTCTAAGGAAATGTGTTGCGGAGGCCAAGGTACGTTCCCTATTTAAATTTTGTTCACTGGCACAACAATACGGCGGATCTTAGTATTCTAAGCGCCGTATCTCTGACTAATTAACACTTATTGACCAGTCAACGAATTTAGATAAATACGGCGCATGATAATTATGCGATACGGCGCATCGTATTTTCCCTATAAATATGAAAGAGATGCGCCGGATTTTTACTTTTTACCCAAAATTTACACACAGTTAAAAAAAACCGCACACCACTTGTCTCGAATCAAACCCTTTAATCTGAGTTCTTGACCGAATCCTAAGCGTGATATAAGGTAATAATCCTATTTAATTTTGTTTAAATTTAAAAATTAAGGTTTATGCAATATATCGATTTTGATGGAAAATTTAGGGGATTTGATTAGAACTTGGACTAGATGATTTCCCCTATATTAATTTTGGATAGATCATTGAATTTCAAACCGATTTGATTTGAATAAAAATTAGGGTTCGGGGAGATTGTTTTTGAATTTTGGAGGGAAAATAAAATCGTTGTGGTAAAAGGAACTTTTAGATTTTGATATATGGGTAAATGGAACCGTGATGTTGAGTGGGAGTTTACGTCACGGGGCCGGATTCTTGGAAAACGTGCTTGACCCCCTTTCTTTTATACTGATACATTGCTAGATGCGGCGCATCTAAGTTACTTGATACGGCGTAACATCCTATTTTTAATTTAAATATTTCCACTATTGTTGCGACGTATTACGTAATTTAGATACGACGCATCCTCCACACGCCGTATTTTATTTATTGGATACGCCGTATTAGTAATTGTTATTGCGTGCTCCGCATCTCTTTTATTTTGTGCAACTAAGATACGCCGCATTGCTTCATCAAATGCGCCGTATCGACCATATTTCAGAACTGTTCTCTAACCTTAAAATTTATTTCAGATGGCATTACCAGTTGTTGAACGCAGGCATTTGTGGCTCCATTTTGAAACCATGGGACTTACACCAGAAACTGAGGCTGACTATGAAAGGAGACTAAGGGCGATTTTCTTTAGGAAAATCTTTAGGGTTTCGGTTTTGGATTTTGATGGTGTTGGTATGATTAACGGAGGGAATGCTGCTGGTAGTCTTCGTGATAGGTTAGAGATGGTGGTGAGGAATGAGGATGAAGATGTTGTGTTTAGATCGTATGCATGGGAGAGGTTGTTTGGTATTGATGAGCCTCTGATTAAGGAGCTCATGCTAGAGTTCTTTAGTACGGTTTATTACAGGGAGACTGATGTTGAGTTAGATACAGCTGATGCTCTGGTGTTTAGGTTAGGTGGGGTACACAGGCAGATGTCGATGCAACAGTTCATTTTGGCCATGGGATTACATACTGAGGAGGAGATAGGATCTGCTGGGTTTGCTAGATACTGGACTGAGAGCTTACGGGTAGTTCCAGATAGGATGTTGCTCGGTGATTACTGGGAGAGGATATCCTCTGGGGGTGATTCCACCACTACCACCCCATCCTACACACTCATCAGAGAGCCTTTGAGGAGATTGTGCCACCGGATGATTGCGTTGACCATTGCTGGGAGAGGTCAGTCACCTGAGAAGGTGACCACTCTTGATCTCTTCCTTCTCAGGAGCATGGATGAGGGATTGGTGGTGAACATCCCTCACTTTTTGGCACATTTCCTTCATAGAGGCGCTTTAGGGAGAGACAGGAGGAGCCAGATGACCGGGGGACATTTTGTGTCTAGATTGGCCCGACATTTTGGTGTGATTGGTGATGAGATCCCTGCTGGTTTAGAGATTGAGGTGACCAGTTTGCCGGTTATTGGTCAGGATTATCTAGTTAGGTTAGGGATTTATGAGATGATCATGGAGGGATGCTATTGGGTAGCATTGGGTCCCGTTAGACCAGTAGAGGTAGAGCCGGAGCAGGGAGATCCCCAGGGAGCTCCAGCTGCTGCTCCAGCTCAAGAGGAGCCACAGGTACCCCCGCCACCAGTTGTACGTACTGTCGGTCAGAGAGTAGAGCGAGCTAAGGAGGAGGTGAGAGCTTTGAGGGGTATAGTTGACGGTATGAGGGCTGACGTTGCTGTAGTCAGGAGGGATATAGGTTGGCTAGTTGGGAGTGTGAGTCAGATTCTGGAGCATCAGGGCACGAACCATACTCGCCCAGATGGTACTTACGTTAGAGGCATGATCAGATACTCCCGGCTCCCTTCACATGGCACACGCAGAGTCCGACCTAGGACCGATGATGCTAGCACCTCAGAGACTCGCTCGGCTGAAGGAGACGACTCCCCACATCCTTGATTTCATGTGTTTGAATTTATAGACATCGTTCCTCGTACATTTTTACTCTTTTGGGATTGTACTAAATACTATTATCATGTGTTTATTTAATGTTTCAGTTTATGTTTCTTATTATGTTTGATGGAGACTGGCATTAAGTTCAGCATGAGTGAACGAGAGAACCCGAGAGGTAAACCGTGAAACGTGCCAATTTTACAACAGACTGTTAACAGTCTGTTTGGTAACTACATGCGCCGCATTTAGTGAAACAGATGCGACGCATCCTATCCTTTATTTTATTTTATTTCGTACTTATTCTAGGCTCGATACGGCGTATCTTCTTCCATAAGATACGGCGTATCGACTGACCTGATGATTTACAGTTTAATTTTTTAGGTTTTATTTTTACTAACTACTAATGTATTATGCAAGTTTGAACCTTCTTACCTCAGGTGTGTTAAAGTCTAAATGGTATTATAGATTCCTGCATTTTTGTGGATACATCATTTATGAAGCTTGTAGGTCACTAATATCTCAAATACACACACGTAAAAACTAAGTAAAACTCGTACTACTACACAATATTAAGCTACGACTATGAGATAAGTAAATAAGCTAATAAGCTAGAGAGAATAAGATAAGAATAAGAAGTAAAGGAAGGCTTTCATTAGTCGAATGTTACGAGGACAAGGCTTACGCAATATGAATGAAAAACCAACATGAAATGAGGCACCCCATGCCTTCTATTTATAGGCAACAATCTAGGGTAAGCACATGGGGTGATTCTTCTAGAAACTAATTACATTAAATTCATTATAAACCGGCCCATGGGCTACTAATAGGCCGGATCATTAATAACAAACAAATATAGCCCTTAACGCTTAGCAACATTTAACACAAGTGATCGAGACTTGAAATATGAATAAAAATAAGTTCCTAACAATCTCCCCCTAAGTCTCGGTCATCAATGTTGCTTGACGTCTTCTTTGCTTCTTAGGCTTCCGACGTCTTTATAATCTTTGTTTCTTTGTTCTTGAATAATGATGGTATGATGTTGTCTCGATCTGCCAATCTCCAACGTCTTCTCGTCTTCTCCATCATGATCATATGTCTTTGACTTGTTTTTTGTATCATATTTTGAACTTTTGATGTTACTGAGTCTTTGTTAAAACATTACTTCAAGATATGAACATGATGGAGTCTTGATGGTCGAACTCCAGCTCCTCAGCAGCAGCAGCAACAGCATCATCAGCACGAACCAACCGGCACTTATAGGTTCAGACTTGAAATCATCAACAGCATAGTGTGAAGACTTTCTCAAATCCTAACCCAGGCCGTTCTGAACCGGATTCCCCCGAAAGGGATTACACGGACACACCGAAGTGCACCCACGATTCAGTGAGTCGCTGGAGATCACCCCACGACTGTAGACCGTTTGGAGCAAACACTAAGCGTAACCCACAAGGAGTTACCGAAGTGACCTGCTGACAGAGTTGTTTGATGTTGCTCTGGCAGGATTTCCATTCAATCATTGATAATCACAATTGTGACTTCTCTCATGAATGTTCTAGGCAGATTGCTAAGATCTGCGAAGGACACTTTCTTAATTTTACATCTGCTGCCCATGATGTAGAACAACAGAGTAATACTAAGTGTACCTAAGAGATCTTTTATGAATCTCATGGCTCTAGACTCAATTAGTGCACATTTGTTTGGTCATTGGAGGCGTGGAGCAGATTGCCTCCTTTTCAATATCAACACTCTCGTAATGAGAGGTCGATAGATTATGAAGGGTTCTCCGTGTGAATGAAACAAATGTCTTTTGAGAGACACTTGAGTGGCTTAGAAGGTTTATTAGTGCGTCACTGGGTCCATGACGTCTTAAGTCTTCAATACCGGTGATGCTCATCAACCAGTAGATTATGAATCGAACCCGGTGTCTGCCCTAAGGTTGAACAAATGGAGGGCTATTTCTTTTCACCCTTTTCTTTGCTTTTCTTTTTAATTCTTCAACCCCTTCTTTCTCCGTTCATTCATTTTCTCCTTTTTATATCATACCTAGGACTTTCTAGTTCTAAACTATTTGTATTGTCCTTGGGTAGATCCCTCCGGCTCTGGCGGATCATAGGACGGTTTTCCCTAACCTTAGTCACCTTATAACTCCATGACTATCCTAATGATGCCATATACCAAACCTTTTGAAAATCTCTCAAAGTGTTTATGATTGTAAAACACATTTTGTTAACACTTTGAGAGTTTTGTTATTTTCAGAAGAACTCCCCCTTAACATGTGCTCATAATTGTTAAAGTAAAAAACTGCACATGTCGGGAAGAGTTGGCACTTTTTGAATTGATAGATTTTCAGTGAACCTGATCATCGCGAGCAACGCTTACATCACCAGTTGGACTGGCTTGAAATTATTACCCGTCCAGATCAAATTCAAAGATCATCGCTCGAAATTGGTACATTCTACTCAGACATATCCATCGCGAGACACGCTTACATCACCAGTTGGACTGGCTTGAAATTATTACCCCTCCAGGATATGTCCTTTCGACTACTGACTGTTGTCATCGTCAATTCGAGGGTCAATTCTTGAGTCTTACACTCATGAGATATTATTGTTGCTTTCACCATATTTTAATCACCTTTTCATTCTCCCCTCAAAAATAGCATAGATATGTTGTTTTTGACAAAACTGTTGATTAAAATATTCTCTTTTTGAGGTGTTTGTGGAAGAATGTCAAGAACGTTTGTTGACAAAAAATTTTCAAATACTCCCCCTTAACAGGAAAGTACTTGTCCTTATGAGCAGAATGTTTAAAAAAACTTTAGAAAACATTCTGGTTTTAATTCTGCTCATAAGTAAGAAGCTTTCGCTCCTTTTTCAGGATTGAGGCACTGAAGCGTACCTCAGGGTCCTTTCTTTGGGGTCCGGGTTGTACACTGTTATGTGTGCACAAGCCGTAGTCATCTAACAGTCATATATCAGTAAGAATATTGAATTAATAATGAGTATTGAAATCAAATTCTTACAATTAACCGCCTTTGCCAAAAGTGGTGAATTGTGGATCTGTTCTCTGGAATAATCTGATGGCAAATGGAGGACGACCACCAACGTATGTTTCCAATCTCCTCATCTGATCCCTTCGGTAGAGCCTTTCTTCGATTGACCAGATAAAATTCTTAACTTGCCTAAGCTGATGATGATTCCATTTCTTGTGCTTCTTCAATATTTGATCCTGAACCCGTGTGACTAACCCATCTCGAACATTCTTTAGAGTGTCATCACAGAACTTGTGAATCTCTTTATGTGGCATGAAACGGTTAGTGTTTGTGGCACTTCTGTAGACGAATCCGAAGACAGGGTCGTTTTTAAGTAAGTACTGAGGCTCCTTGTTGTCAGTAAGAGTAAACATGGGTTCCTCAAGATTCAGCTTCATCTGATAACTTTCAACTCCAAGCTGAAGATCTTCTACACGTTCTTTGATAACCGTTCTTCTGATGAAGTGACAGATTATCGTGCTAAACGCATACAGAAGAGTAGGATTAAGATGATTCAGCTTCCCTTGTACTTTCATCAAATACAAATCTTCAATGTCGTTGAGATTGAGTTCGGGAAAATCTGCTTCATTGAACGTGTAAATAAGATCATCTTGTCTGCGAACAGAGATCTCAGAAATGAATGTGTAGCCAAGCTTTTGTGATCCCTTAGCATCAAGCACCGCCTTGATACGAAGATCACTGAACACCTTTTCACGAGATGCCATGAGGCCAAGCTTGTACTTGTACCACGACTTACGTTTGTCAAACCAGTGGTGAATTCCAAGTTCAGCGTCTCGATCATATTTTGCACGTTTGTTGATGAAGAGTTTACGGTGTCTAGCTTCTTCCTCGATGGCAGGATTGGTGTAGTTCGCAGCAGGAGTGAATGTGATTGAGGTAGCATATTTGACTTTACTAGAAGCCCCATGTACGAGTAGTTCCAGATCTTGATTGAAGAAGAATGTGAATGGAATTTCTGACATTCCATGGTATGGTCGTATCACAGGAAGTAGTTTTGTCCAGTCAGTGATGTATGGACGTTTCTTACTGTCAAGACCACCTTCCCTGAATACATCTGGATTTGTCCAATCGAAGTCTTTGGATAATGCCCTAGCAATGTTCTCCAGATGATATTCCAACTCAGCAGCACTTGCAGATTTATCTTTTAAAAGAGTGAAGGCATCATTTTTTACTCTACGAAGCTCTCTTTTTGTCATCTTCTTAATGTTGAATGCATGTTTGACTTTCTAAGTGTATTCAAACGTGCTATCTTCTATTTTTGAAGCTTCGTCGTCGTTGATTTGAGCCTTTGCAAGATGGTCGAACCAGTAGTTTCCTTGTAAGTCTTCGTCAGTATCTAACCATGTAACCACAGCTGGTTCTTCAGAAGCTTTCTTGCTGCTGGATGGTTTAGATTTTGCTGGTTTTGGAGGTGATTGGGGTGGATCATCTTGAGGTTGAAACTCAATGTCATCATTAATGAAGTGTTCAAAGTGATGCTCAGTTTCCTTTGGACCAGATTCTTGACGATTTGGAGATGGTGAAGAAGTTTTCTGTTCTGTTGGTTCCTGAATGTGAAGGCCAGATCCACTCCCATTCTTTTGTTTCTTCTGTGTGGGATTTGGATCTTGGTCCTCGTTGTCGTCATCACGAATCCTTTTACCCTTATCAGCAGCAACCTTGCAAGAAACCTTCTCAGTGTGTGCTTCAATAGACTTTATGAGACTGATATCTTCAGGAGAAGGAGACATCATAGCATGGAGTCTGTTGAGAAGTTCAAATTTGAGTTCTTCAGTGGTGAAGTCTTTGAGTTGCTTGAAGCCAGAATTTGAGATGATTGCTTCTTTGACCTTGACATCAAGTTGAGTATTGACATTCTCGTTAATATTCTTCTGAAGATCAGCAGTGAAGCGTTTGACATAATGTCTTGTTTTACTTTTGATATGATCTTCAATATCAAAAGTAAGAAACTCATCCATATTCTGCTTTGTTTCCTGCATCTCCTTGACTTGTTCTGACAGATCCTTGATAAGGTTCTTCATTTCTGACATTTGATCTTGCAACTTGCTCTCTTTTCTTGCTTGAGCAAGCTTGGCTGCTTTCTTAATTTGTCTGGATAAAGGTGAGAGAACTTCAACTCTTGTGACTTTGGCGATTTTTCTTACATGTTTTCCTTTCATGACTTTTCTGATTCTTTCTGCCAATGTTGCTTTGCCTTTGTGTGATGGTGACTTTGATGGTGATGGAGTGAGTGAAGGTATAGATGATGAAGAATTTGGAGGAGTAGGATCCCTGTGAGATGAAGGTGATGGTTTTGGAGTATTTCTTGGTGATGCTGGAGGAGTTGGATGCTTGGGAGGTGAGTTAGGAGGTGTGATAGGTTTGGGAGAAGGAATGGGAGGAGTCTGATCTCGTGGTTGTTGTTGAGGAGACTTATTCATAGGATCATAAAGTGGAGAGATAATGTAGTTATCAGCTTCTTCATCCTCCTTTTGTTTCCTTTCCTCTTCTTCCTTCCTTTTCCTTTCTGTTTCAGCAAGTTCCTCCAACTCATTAGCAGCTTCAGTAGTCTTTAATCCAGTAATTTCCTTCTCTTCCTCAGAATCTCCCCATTCCCTAGTGTTATCCTGATGATGTTCTTCCTCTTGATGTGGGATGTCATCAAACATTGAATCTGAAATTTCATTTTCTGTAAAGATTATCTTTTCTGATTCAGATTGTGTTTGATTTTCCAAGTCGGGTTGATTAACCGAGCTTGATTGAGGAGGGGGTACCATAGATGTAGCCATATCGGGTTGATTAACCGTATCTGGCTTAGTTGTGGAAGTTTTAGAGTTACCGGGTTGATTAACCGGATTAGGGGATGAAACTGGTGCTGGAGTGACTCCTGATCCTCCTGCTCCCTTAGCAATCTCTTCCTTCTTCTTTTCTTCCAATTCCCTCATTACTCTCTTTTGTAGATCTGCTTTTCTTTCTTCATCAATCTTCTTTTGCTTAATACTTGCCTTAGCAGCATTCTCTAAGTCAAGCTTTGTTTGAAACTCAGCTTCTTGCTCATTAAGTATTTCCACTTCTGGTTCAGTGTCTTCAGAGGATTCAGAGGATTCATCACGAATACCAATGTCTTCAATTTTTGGTTTTGGAGCAGTCTTAATAATTCTCCTCTTGCTTGGTGGTTGTTTCTTTGGAGCACTTGATGCACTTCCAGTTTTGCTAGCTCTACTACTTTTGGAACGAGTCTTGGAGGAACCTGTTCCCTCAGTCAGTTTAGTGATGCCGACAAGCTTCTTTTCATAAGCCTGAATGTAATCTTCGTAAGCAGGAGTTTCCTTGACCTCATCAGTAAGTAGAACATCAAACAGCTTAAGACCTTGTTTGTGAGTGCTATCCTTTGGAAAGTATATTGATTTGAAATCCGTGTCCATCTTTATCACATGTCTTTCTCTGTCTTCGGGTCGATTAGAAATATCATGATGCTTATCAAGGAGAAGACTGATCAGCAACTTAGTGTATCGGACAAATGGAATTTTAGTCAATGGTTTTCTATGCTGAGCATGCATTTGAAACATAAGATCTTCCCAGATAATAGCAGCAAAATCAAGATCATGTTTGGTAACAATTCCCCAGAAGAGTTGAGCATGAGAAAGTCTTGGATGTTCATGACCACTGTCTCTTCCAGATACTGATCGAATCAGAATGTAGTACATTGCTCTCCATGGTTGAGGAATGGATTTGGCATTGATATTTGAGATAATGTTGAGTGGAAGATTGGGATCTACATCATATCCAATGCCAATGAGAAAGTTGAGAATGTCTTGTTCAGTGGGTGAAGGCCAGTATCGTTGTGAGATATCCGGTGGATTAGGTAGAGATAAAGCTTCACGTAGATGTGCCGGTGTGACTTTGACTTGTTTTCTGTCAAGAGTGCATGTGAAGAATTTGTTACTATCATCAGGTTTGAGAGTGCTCCACATCTGATGGATGTATAACTCAGGAATGCTGTCGGAATCCTCCAAAATACTACGGCATTCGTGTCTTTTGAGGATTTCAATAACAATGCGACAACTTGGTTCAACACACTTGATGTTGTCAAAGACAACTCTTGAATTGTTCTTGCCATACTTAGCCGTGAATCCTTGTGGGAATAATTCAGCTTTGGTGATCAATGGAAGTGGTTGTTGTTGCTGTTGTGAAGTCATTGTGGACAATCTGAAACAGCATTATGAAACCAATTTGCAGGATATATGTGTTAGCATTAGTTGAGACTAAGTGTTTACACCTAACATCCTTTATTAATATGACTTTAGCACTCGTTAATCTATGAATTGATCATTTTAATTTGCATAATAAACTTTCTCTTTAATTTGACAAGACTTAAGGAAATTTGTAATTTCTTTGGAAATTTGTAATTTCGAAGGCAGTTGTCAAATGCGAGAGACTTTGACAAATGCGAGAGAAGTTACCAATTGCGAGAGAAAATACCAATTGCGAGAAAAATTGTCAAATGCGAGAGAAAGTCCAATTGCGAGAAAAATTGTCAAATGCGAGAGAAATTCCAATTGCGAGAAAAATTTCCAAATGCGAGAGAAATTCCAATTGCGAGAAAAGTTTTTCAATTGCGAGAGCATTTACCATTTGCGATAACAACCACCAATTGCGAAAGCAAATGACAATTGCGAAAGCAATTGCAAATTCGAGAATATCTTATACAAGAAATTCCGAAACCCTTTAGACGACGATTTTTTCACCAATATTTTGCATTTCATTTTAACACAGATTAAAGATATCATGCTAATTGCAATAGGTTCACATAGCTATTTTTCGCATTTTGTCCAAGTTATAACAAGTTTTAACCACAAAATCTCTAGAATCAAACTGCTTGTGCATCGTGTTCTTCATAAACCCTAAATTTCAATTCTCGACTAATGAGTGTTTCTGGGTTTAATCTGAGGCCACATATGTTCAATTCACATTATAACAACAACGCAATAACTCTCTAATTACACCAAAACATTCGTACTCGATTTTCCCCAAATTATGAACATAAACCCTAAAATCAAGAATATACATTCATATGGATTTCTGTTATGATTAAGCATGCATATGTGTTATACAATCATGTTCTAAGCATAAAAGTACAGTCAAAATCGTTCATAACACATAGGATTAAAAAATCCCAAATCTACGCAAGACCTATAATTTCGAACAATCATTATGCACTAAGTCCACCGTTGGATCTTTAATTCCTTACAAACCATTTGTTATAATCACTTAACAATCATAAAAACACTCACAGATTAGTAGAAACTTGAATGGATGATCAGAATAAATAGTAGCCGTCGATTGGGTTGTTGAAAGGGAGTAAATGCGAGAGACAGGAAATGGCAGTGATAGTAAATGACTATCGCAGTGCATTAACTTCTTTTACTTTTAACTTTTTTCTTTTTCTCACAATTGGTCCGTAAACCTCAATATTTAGCACATTTTATCCTAACCAAACAATTTTCAATATTAATCACTTTTGGTCCTTTAACCTTTTGTTGTTACCATCAAAGTCCTAACCATTTAGCAAATAAGCCTTAGGATGTACCATCATAACCACTACGAAGCAATAGTGTTGCAGAAAATATGCAAGTACAAATTTTAAAAATTTGTGAAATTTTGTGTCTCCCCCTCAATATTTGTTCAAAAATAAACAAAGATGGTTGAACAAAATGTTGAATAAGGGTTTGTACTTGCACACACGTTTTTTTTTTTTTTTTTTTTTTTTTTTTTTTTTTTTTTTTTTTTTTTGATATTTACAAAGATAGTTTTGATGTTTGCCTTTTGTTTAGTTGTTTTTGAGAAATTTTTCTAAATCATTTGGCGTCAAACATCTCATACCAATCCGGTGAACCAGATCCACAAATCTTGCATGAGGCAAGGCTTTTGTGAACAGATCCGCCAGTTGGTGTTCAGTTCCCACAAAATATAATTCAACAGTACCCTTTTCCACGTGTTCCTTGATGAAATGGTACCGGAGATCAATATGCTTGGACTTCGAATGCTGGACTGTGTTGCATGAAATGGCAATGGCACTCTTGGAGTCGCAATACATCGGAATCTTGTTGAATATGTAACCGTAGTCCATCAGTTGTGATCTCATCCAGATGACTTGAGCACAACAAGCAGACATGGGTACATACTCAGATTCTGTTGAAGACAGGGAGGTACAATCCTGCTTCTTTGACTGCCAAGATACTAGCTTGTCACCCAAAAACTGTGTTCCTCCGGATGTACTTTTCTTTGTGTCTAAGCACCCTGCATGGTCAGCGTCTGAAAATGCAACAAGTTCAAACCCAGAATCCTTTGGATACCAGATCCCCAAATTAATGGTTCCCTTTATGTATCTGAGGATTCTTTTAACGGCTGAGAAATGCCGTTCAGTCGGTCTAGACTGATATCAGGAGCAGAGATATGTGGCAAATACAACATCCGGTCTGCTAGCCGTGAGATACATGATCGAACCAATCATACTACGATACTTCGTAGGATCAATGGGTGTCCCATGTATGTCAGCATCTAGCTTCGGGGATGAGGAGGACATTGGGGTATTATAGGTGTCACAGCTGGTCATACCATGCTTTTTCAGGATTTCCTGAGCATATTTTGACTGACTTAGAAATATACCACGGGGTGATTGATGAACTTGCAATCCTAGAAAGAAATTAAGTTCACCCATCATAGACATCTCAAAGTTTTGTTTCATTAGTTTAGAAAAAGCGTTTGAATATTTTTTATTGGTTGAACCAAAAATAATATCATCCACATAAATTTGAACAATGAGAATGTCTTCCCCGTGTGTTTGTATAAATAAAGTCGGGTCAACAGTTCCAATGGTAAAATGATTAGCAAGGAGAAATGCAGACAGTTAGGATGATCTGGATCCACGAAGCCTTCTGGTTGTGACACGTACACCTCTTCTCGGAGTTGTCCATTGAGAAATGCCGTCTTCACATCCATCTGATAGACTGTGATATTCTTGTGGGCTGCGTATGCCAGAAACATTCGAACTGCCTCAATCCGAGCTACTGGAGCAAACGATTCCTCGAAGTCAATACCCTCTTCTTGGCTGTATCCTTTTGCTACCAGTCGGGTCTTGTTACGAATCACTGTACCATCTGCACCTAGCTTGTTCTTCCAAATCCATTTCAATCCAACAACATAAACTCCATCTGGTCTTTCAACTAATTCCCAAACTTCCAAACGTTTGAATTGTTCCAACTCTTCTTGCATGGATTCAATCCAGTTGTCGTATGTAAGGGCTTCTTTGATGTTTTTAGGTTCAGATTGACAGACAGTGAGTGCATACATGCAGTGTTCACTATCTGAGTGAAGTTTCTGTCTTGTGATGACTGGATTGTTAGGATTTCCAATTATGTTTACCAAAGGATGATCTCTGTCCATTTGTGGGTGGATGGAAAATGTTGAATGTTGTTATGGTGATCTGACAGGTCCATATTGCTCGAGGATGATTCTCCTAGTTCTGGAATGGTTGGTGGTGGAGCAAATGGATTGAAGAATGTATTCCCGTCATAATCTGAAGGTGCGGGAACTTGGTTAGAAGTGGGGGAAGAATCTTCAACTGCAGGTGGAGGTGTTTGAACCGTGGGTGATGAAGGTTCAGGTTGAGGTGCATTGTTATCAACTACTGTAGTAGTAGTTGCAGATATATCAGGTGCTTGATTTTGGACATGTTAAGCAGCGGAACTGGTGGAAGCATCTGATGCACTACTAACACAAACTTCATCAAACATCGGTGCAAACAAATCTTCCAGATCTTTCCTGTTAAAAGGTAAAGGTGCAGCCGAAGATTCTGGGAAGTTTAAACGGTTATGTTCGGGTTCTAAGCGATCTTGCTCATAAGCCAATTCCGTTAGTTCATAAAAATTTGCGTGTATAGTCTCTTGAATTTCCCCGGTCCGACGATTCCAAATTCTATATCACTTAGAATTTTCACAGTAGCCAACGAATATCCCTATATCTGCTTTAGCCTTTAGTTTACCAAGATCATCTCTATCATTCTTCGGGTAACACAGTGCTCCAAAGACATGAAAATAGTTGATGTTTGGTTTTCTTCCTTGTATAAGCTCATATGGTGTTTTGCTGTGTCTTTTGTTGATCATGGCACGATTCTGAGTATAACAAGCAGTATTGACAGCTTCAGCCCAAATATAATCCGGTAATTGAGCATTGATCAACATAGTTCGAGCTGCTTCCACGAGCGTACGGTTTCGTCTTTCAACTACACCATTTTGTTCTGGAGTGCGAGCTATTGAAGTCTGATGAACAATTCCATGTTTCTCAGTGAATTCCCGAATGATTTGATTCTTAAATTCAGTCCCGTTGTCTGTTCTGATGATGCAGACGGTGTTGCGGACTTGAACTTGAATCTTTGTGAGAAACGTGATGAGGATAGAAGGAACTTGATCTTTAGTCCGAAGGAAATAGACCCAAGTCCATCTTGAGTAGTCATCTACTATTACCAAAATATACTTCTTCCCGTTAATACTCTGAACTCGCATCGGACCACACAAATCCATATGAAGCAGTTGTAGGACATGGTCTGTGATGTGTTCTGTTTTAGGAGGAAAATGAGCACGGTGACTTTTCCCTTGTTCACACGCAGAACACAAGTGATCCTTGGCATATCTGAATTTTGGTAAACCGTCAACTAATTTCTTCTTGGCAAGGTCAGTGATGGTTTTGAAATTGAGATGAGACAATCTTTTGTGCCATAACCAAGCCTTTGTGGGATGAGCCTTGGAGAGTAAACAAATAGGAGTGGAAGCTGTCATGCCTTCTAAAGAGATAGAATAAAGACTGGTTCCGCGTTTTCCTTTCATGAGGTCGTTTCCTTGAAGATCACGAATAAAACATGTTTTCTCCCTGAATGCTACTTCCAAGTCTCCATCACAGAATTGTCCTACGGAGAATAAATTATGACCAAGGCCTTCAACATAATACACACGGCTGATTTCGATGTTCCCATTAATGTAATCTCCATAGCCCATTATTGCTGCGAAGTGATCATTCCCGAATCTGACCGTTCCAATGAACTTTGCGATAAAGTTTGTGAGAAGCTTGAGGTTGCCGGTCATGTGTCGGGAGCACCCGCTATCAACAATCCAGAGAACAATTTGAATCACCTGCATCACAAATATTGGAAACAGGTGGAGAATTGATAACGGTTGGACCCGTTGGGTTAGAAACACAAGATTTAAGTATTTTAGGAATCCATTTAAAGCTTGCAGTGTTCTGTAACCAACGTTGCCATGTCCAACTAGTCTCAGCCTTTTTCCTAATGAATGCACTAGGTGATTTAGTTGTCTTAGGTTTGGCTATGGGTGTTTCAATGGTATTCTCAGAAACAACTAGTGGTGGTTTCCCTAAAATGGACTTGGCAACATTTTTGAGCCTAGAGGAAGAGCCACTAGTTCGTTTCTTTTTACGTTTCATCAAAGTTTTAGTAATGCAGTTTTGATGATCACCAGATAATATGCTAACATGACAAACAATACAACTTGCATCAACCAAAACATTAACATTTTCATTCAAAGATTCAAGATTTGTTACATCATTCCTAGAATTAGACTTTTCTAAGGTCGATTCTATTCCTGACATTACATATGTGTTATTCAAACTACTTTCTTGAACTTCTGAAGACTTAGATGATCCATTCCTAGACTTCCTGACTCTCCTCTTCTGCTGTTTCTTGGGAGTCTTTGAACTACTAGCCTTAGAGATAGTATCTAGTCCTGTGGAAGTAGAAGTGTTTGCATTAGTGGTTGAGTCTGATGCTTGGGTAATTGTTTTGTCTACTACATACATTCCTGGGGCAATCTTATGAATATTAGCTTTGCCGTTATCTAAAAATCTGATTTTCTTCTTCAGGTCAACAATGATGTGTTGAAATTCTTGATTTTGAGAATCTAATTTTCTGTTTAGGCGAACTGTCTCATTTCTGTTTTGAAGAATTTCATCTAGTTCCTTTTCATTTTCAAACAGTTTAATTTTTAAGAAAGCCTTTGTTTCCTTAAAATTTTCAGGAACATGACTGTTTTGAAATGATAAAGATTCTATCAGATGTTGAAATTTAAGTTGAAATTCAGCACTCTGTTTTTGACACCAGTCAAGCCTTGTTTGAAGATTAAAAACTTTGTTTTCCACATCATTGTTGATCTGTCGAAGAATCTCATTCTCATGTACCAGATTATCAATCTCCATACGCAACATCTTACTATCCACAGCATGATCATTTACAAGTAAATCATTACCAGATTCATAGAGCGAATTCATAATCACAGACACTACGTCATAACACAAAACTTTTTCCAAGAGTCGATCATTTTCATTTGCTAGAAATTTCCTTTGAAGTTTTTGACGTTGAACCTTGTCATCTTTAGCTTTGAAAATGGTTTGCATAGATGCTACTTCCGTGTATAACTCATCTTCCCATTTTGTTGCACATTTCTTCAGATTTCTGACATGAGGAAGAATTTTCTTTTGAAGAATCTCTTTCTTTTCTTTTTGAACAGGAGAAAGAAAAGAAGAGACAGGAATTTGAGAACTAAACTCAATTTCATTCTCCAAACGAGAAATGTCTTCCATAAATGTCTTAAAATATCGAAGAACCCGACATTTTGGAGGCATTTGTGGAGCAACATTATCCTCTGTCAAAAAATCTTTGAAATGTACAGCAGTTGTGGGGACAGAAGTTATAGACGAAGGAGCATTTACGTTTGTGTATGTTAACGTTTGTTCTGGATGGTCCTTAGGAGGGACAAATGATTTGCTCAAATGAGGTAGTGCATTATAATCATAATGTACATTTGAAAACTCTTTTTGTGAATTTGATCGACCCTCAATTTTTTGTGCCAGAAAATCAGTTTCTTCATCAACAGAATACATAACAACACGTTGAAAAGTATCATCTAACAAAAATGTTGCATCGTATAACTTAGGATTGTCTTTGAGTGCTTTGTGTGAATTACGGGGTGTGTCACTTCCAAGTGCAAAACTTACTCATTTAGGACTTGGTTTCACAGTCAGTTTTTGAATTTGTGTTACAGAATTACCCGTTTTATACACAACATTTTGAAATTCTTTGAGTTTGGTTTCTAAATCCAGAATTTGATCAAGATATGAGTCAACACGTTTCCTTGTGGCTTGCTTTTCTTCAAGAAGATCCTTCTGAGATGTAGAAAGCTCAGATTGAGTTTTTAACAACTCAGAATTTAAAGCATCAATTTGTTTTTTGAATTCAAATTGATCCTTTTCTTTTTGCGAGAAAAGCTCAGCTTTGGCAACGGTTAGCTCACGAACTTGACTTTCTAAATTTTGAACCTTTACATATTCTTGTTGAAAAGCCATTTCAAAACCTTTTTCATGTTTATCTTGTTTTAGATATCCCGAAAGTTGTAGTTGGTAGCACTCATTATCCTTTGTTAACAATGCAATTTTATCTTTGAGCTTCTGATTGATGTCATTGCATTTTTCTATTTGTGACTGGGTGGTCAATAACAAGGCCTGTAATTCCGAATCTTGATCAGTCAAAGGATCTGTTTGTTCAAGATGATCACAATTGTCATCATCAATGGGATCATCAAATGAAACAACGGTATTATCATCATCAAATGATACAACCGTGTTGATTTGATCATCGGATGGTGATGAGAATGAATCATGTTGATCAAACGTTTCATTTGTAGATGAAGATGCAGCTGGTAAAGCAATTTCATGGATGAGACATGTAGGATCAGGTACCTGAGAAAGACCATCGGTATCATAGACCGGGCCTGACTCGGACATATTCATTTCATGCATATTAGCCATAAGCATGACTGCAGCATTTGCCTCAAGATCTTCCATTTCATCATCTGATTCCACATTAGCCATAAAACTTTGATCATTCTGAGTCAACCTTCCAGCAGCTTTTTCATCTTTGAGTGCCATTAGAAGAGCCTCTTTGTGATAAGCACTGCCCATTGTACGTGGCTTCGGACAAGCATTTGCCATGTGACCGTTCCCCCCACAGTTGTAACATGTGATAGACGTATTTGCAATGCCTTTCTGAACATTCCCAACAGTCGAATTTCCTCTCTGATTATTCCCCAAATTGTTTCTGTTTGCCCCTGCAGTATTGAACCTATTTCCTCCTGACTGAACCCTTTGAGTACCATATCCACGATTTCCCGAACCATATCTGCCTGAAGACCTGTTTTGAATTTCTACTCTGCCATCATTAACAACTGCCTGATTCCTGGTATTTGAAGATGAACGAAGACGGTTGTTGGATTTGGTGAATCTGCCAAATGCGTTAGCAATCAATCCAAATGCTTCATTAATAGAGTTGAAAGCATCCTCTTCTTCATCATAATCAGCATTTGAGTACAGCATTGAATCGGTGTTGTTGTATGGAACCAGCTGGTTATCAGAGTATTGTTGTGGTGCTTCATAAGGAATGATTTGGTTATGAGGTTGGGGTGAAAGACTTGGTTGAAAAGATGATTGGCCAAATTCCTGGTGTGGTAAAGAGAAGTTGGATTGAGCAACGAGAGCAAGTGAGTTTGATGTTGGTGCGGGTGTGAAACCTCCTCGTGCTGCAATTTCTTTATCCACTTCTGATTGATGTTGTCGGAGGAAATCATACATGAGTCCATATTTGACATCACCAATTTTCTTTGTCTGCCTTACAAAAGTTGCATACTTCTGCCATTCAGGACCAAGACATCCAAGGAATTTGGAGTTGACAGCAATCTTTGGTAACTTTATATCATGACGATCAAGGTCATTGATAATGTTGGTGAAACGGTGGTAGTAAGATTCAATGGTTTCCCCTGGTTCCATGATGAAGTGAGTATACTCCATATACAATTTTGACTTAAGATCTTCTTGGTTTAACTCTGTTCCTTCCATGAGAATATGAACATGTTCTCACATATCTTTGGCTGTCTTTTGAGCATCAATACTTCGATAGATAGGATTGGGAATTCCTTGAAGTATGAAAGACATTGCCAATTGGTTTGCTTCTTGTTGTAATGTTTGCTCAGTTGTGTAGTTGGCAACAGGAGTGGGAGTGGTTGTTTCTTCTCTCTCTGAAGTTGCTGGAACAACAGTAGCTGGAATAGGATAGGGTCCTTCTTCAATGACTTTCTTGAGGTATTGACCATGAGGTTTTTTGAGTTCAACGAATCTGAGGAATCTACTAGCCCATTGCACGCAGTTACCCAGAGTTAGCATTGGTGGAGTTTCTTGACTTCCAGCTTCATGACGTGATTGCTGACTACTAATTGCCTCACACATCTTGTTAAACCAATGAGGTTCTCTGGAGTAGGATGAATAATTCTGCAGTTGTTGATTCTGTTGCATGATTTGTTGTGGGGATACTTGTGGTGGAGAGAGAAATTGATGCTGTTGCATGAATGCTTGTTGTTGTTGATACTGAGGATGATATTGCTGTTGTTGTGGATGTTGATGTAGCTGGTAGTAGTAATTGAAGTGAGGTGGTTGAGACATTTTGTTGGATCTTTAGATAATTAAGATGTGTTTTAAAAGTTATGATATTTGATTAATTAAGTTTACTTAATGTTCTTAGTCCAATTGCGAGAAACACTGTTTGAATTGCGAGAGATTCTAAATTGCGAAAGAGATTGTCCAATAGCGAAAGATCTGAGTAATTCCGAGAGATTCACCAAATGCGAGAGAAAATTGTAATTGCGAGAAATAATCTCAATTGCGGGAGAACTTAGCAATTGCGAGAGAGAACTCTGAATTGCGAAAGATCAAGCAATTTCGAAAGATTTTTCAAAATTACAATTTCGATCACGTTCTCAAACTTTTATACAAAAGATGAGAATAATTCCAAGTCGAGGTAGTTTCACAACCTTATACAAGGGAGGAAACACCGAGTACCAAATCCGAAGAAGTTGATGAATTGCGAGAAACCCTTGTTCAGTCCAATTGAGAGAAACCCTTAAACTAGCAATTCCGAGAAACCCTTTTTACCAAATGCGAGAAACCCTTGAATTTTTGCAGACCAATTGCGAGAAACCCTTTTCCTTCGAAATTCAACCCAAAACGTTGGATGGTGATGAAAATCGTACAACTGATGAATATTAGCGATTAAAACCCCAAATTTTCACCAAAGTTTACAACTTTATCCTTAAAACACGAAGATTTGATGAAAAGGAATAAGCACCGATTTGCAAAACTCACGTTTTTCACACTTTTAACGCAACAAATGACCAAAAACTTACGTAAACCAATGAAAACAAATGTAATAACGATTAGATCTACTCTTAAAACACTAAACTTAACTACCTTTGGCGAATGATACCACTTGTAGGTCACTAATATCTCAAATACACACACGTAAAAACTAAGTAAAACTCGTACTACTACACAATATTAAGCTACGACTATGAGATAAGTAAATAAGCTAATAAGCTAGAGAGAATAAGATAAGAATAAGAAGTAAAGGAAGGCTTTCATTAGTCGAATGTTACGAGGACAAGGCTTACGCAATATGAATGAAAAACCAACATGAAATGAGGCACCCCATGCCTTCTATTTATAGGCAACAATCTAGGGTAAGCACATGGGGTGATTCTTCTAGAAACTAATTACATTAAATTCATTATAAACCGGCCCATGGGCTACTAATAGGCCGGATCATTAATAACAAACAAATATAGCCCTTAACGCTTAGCAACATTTAACACAAGTGATCGAGACTTGAAATATGAATAAAAACAAGTTCCTAACAATCTCCCCCTAAGTCTCGGTCATCAATGTTGCTTGACGTCTTCTTTGCTTCTTAGGCTTCCGACGACTTTATAATCTTTGTTTCTTTGTTCTTGAATAATGATGGTATGATGTTGTCTCGATCTGCCAATCTCCAACGTCTTCTCGTCTTCTCCATCATGCTCATATGTCTTTGACTTGTTTTTTGTATCATATTTTGAACTTTTGATGTTACTGAGTCTTTGTTAAAACATTACTTCAAGATATGAACATGATGGAGTCTTGATGGTTGAACTCCAGCTCCTCAGCAGCAGCAGCAACAGCAGCATCAGCACGAACCAACCGGCACTTATAGGTTCAGACTTGAAATCATCAACAGCATAGTGTGAAGACTTTCTCAAATCCTAACCCAGGCCGTTCTGAACCGGATTCCCCCGAAAGGGATTACACGGACACACCGAAGTGCACCCACGATTCAGTGAGTCGCTGGAGATTACCCCACGACTGTAGACCGTTTGGAGCAAACACTAAGCGTAACCCACAAGGAGTTACCGAAGTGACCTGCTGACAGAGTTGTTTGATGTTGCTCTGGCAGGATTTCCATTCAATCATTGATAATCACAATTGTGACTTCTCTCATGAATGTTCTAGGCAGATTGCTAAGATCTGCGAAGGACACTTTCTTAATTTTACATCTGCTGCCCATGATGTAGAACAACAGAGTAATACTAAGTGTACCTAAGAGATCTTTTAGGAATCTCATGGCTCTAGACTCAATTAGTACACATTTGTTTGGTCATCGGAGGCGTGGAGCAGATTGCCTCCTTTTCAATATCAACACTCTCGTAATGAGAGGTCGATAGATTATGAAGGGTTCTCCGTGTGAATGAAACAAATGTCTTTTGAGAGACACTTGAGTGGCTTAGAAGGTTTATTAGTGCGTCACTGGGTCCATGACGTCTTAAGTCTTCAATACCGGTGATGCTCATCAACCAGTAGATTATGAATCGAACCCGGTGTCTGCCCTAAGGTTGAACAAATGGAGGGCTATTTCTTTTCACCCTTTTCTTTGCTTTTCTTTTTAATTCTTCAACCCCTTCTTTCTCCGTTCATTCATTTTCTCCTTTTTATATCATACCTAGGACTTTCTAGTTCTAAACTATTTGTATTGTCCTTGGGTAGATCCCTCCGGCTCTGGCGGATCATAGGACGGTTTTCCCTAACCTTAGTCACCTTATAACTCCATGACTATCCTAATGATGCCATATACCAAACCTTTTGAAAATCTCTCAAAGTGTTTATGATTGTAAAACACATTTTGTTAACACTTTGAGAGTTTTGTTATTTTCAGAAGAACTCCCCCTTAACATGTGCTCATAATTGTTAAAGTAAAAAACTGCACATGTCGGGAAGAGTTGACACTTTTTGAATTGATAGATTTTCAGTGAACCTGATCATCGCGAGACACGCTTACATCACCAGTTGGACTGGCTTGAAATTATTACCCGTCCAGATCAGATTCAAAGATCATCGCTCGAAATTGGTACATTCTACTCAGACATATCCATCGCGAGACACGCTTACATCACCAGTTGGACTGGCTTGAAATTATTACCCGTCCAGGATATGTCCTTTCGACTACTGACTGTTGTCATCGTCAATTCGAGGGTCAATTCTTGAGTCTTACACTCATGAGATATTATTGTTGCTTTCACCATATTTTAATCACATTTTCATTCTCCCCCTGAAAAATAGCATACTCATGATGTTTTTGGAAAAACGTTTATGATTAAAATATGCTGTTTTTGAGTTTTAGGGAAGAATTTCAAGAACATTTATATTTCTTTGAACAAAGATTATATTTTTGCTCTTATACGAATAATGGAGGATCATACCGAGCAAATCTCAGGGGAGTTTTTCTGTTCTAATTCTTTTATTTTCTAGTTTTTAACCTTTGACATAAACAATGAGGACGTTGTTTAACTTAAGTGGGGGGATGGAGAATTAGAACACTTACTTGTCCTAAACTTTTTCAAAATATGCTTAAAATGCGCTTAATATATCAAAATTAAAAATTTTTTTTAGCATGTATTTGTTTAAAGTCTAAATTACATAACCGCACACATAACTCTATTATTTCAAAAATATTAAAACTTTAGTGTGCCGGTGACTTGTAAACTTTAGAACTTGGCTTGTATACTATTCGAGACCACCATAATGAGTATTATCTATATAATTGGAGTGACTTGTCTAAATTGGTAAATTTCTAGGATTACACCCAAATAGCCTTTATATGTTATGTGATATTAACTAACTACACTGGTTAGTTAACCCCCGTATAAACCCTTTGTTTACTCTCACTTTTAGAGTAAGATACCCCTAGAAAAACCCTCAGAGCCATTCCTTTCGTTTCTTACACCTTTGTTATAATGTTTCGATACACCCTTACACCTTAGCCTACCCTGTAGATTAAAATCTGTGGTTAATTGCTTTAGGCAAAGTGTGTTTCCTTACATTACCTGTGTTCGCGTGCGTAATTCATTATCTCTGGTTAGGTCGGGAAATTGCACAATGCAATTGGTATGAAAGTAAATATTGTATAACTTTTAGTTTATTTTTCGTGTGTTTGCTACTTTCACTATTACAGTTATTTCTGAAAGTATGAAGAGTATGGAAAAATTATCCGGAAAAATAGTGATAGAAAAGTTGTGAAATTTTACACATATATGTTGATGTCAAAAAAAAAAAAAAAAAAAAAAAAAAAAAAAAAAAAAAAAAAAAAAGGAAAAGTTGGAAGTTTGTTTTAACCAACTTATGTAAAATTTTGTATTAAGTGGGAGATATCACCACTATTTGTTATTGTATATTATATTTATGGATTGAATGGGAGTTGGCCGTTATGGGAACGCCAACTAAGGTTATTCTTTGATTGAGATTTTGTTGAGTATAATTCGTGTCTACCTAAAACGTGTGTTTCAAGTGTTAAAGCGTGAGTTATTCAATGATATGAGTCTTATTCATGGGATGGTTGGGAAAGTGATTAACCACACTTAGGATTTTAATTTATCTGTTTTGTTTATTTTTCATTTTACATCAATTTGTATCCCAAATATTATCCATACCCTATATCATTCTTCATCCAAACCTTTGATTTATTGAGATTAGGGATTTGAGCAATCTTAAGTATCGTAGTCGTGGATTCGGCTATGTATTTATGATTTTGTCGCCCTCTTTGATATAATATTATTGGTGAAGATTACTTGGTCCTATCTTTAGCCCATTCGAGTTAAGGAATTGAGCAATTGCAAGTATCGTGGTCGTGGATTCGATCATGTATTTGTAATTTTGTCGCCTTTTCTGGAATATGAGATCGATAGAGATTAAAAAGGATGATCAACCCTTAACCAACAAACCCTTTTTACCGCTTTAGACTTGTTACTCCTTGGCTTTAGTGGGGGAGATGCGTATACTTGCCAAGCCTATGATAGAATATTCGTCACGACTAAGCAACTAAACGATTTAGAATTGTTTTACAATAAAAATTATTTTGGTTTCTACTTCGTTAAGTGTTTGGTTGTGTGATTATGACAAAACGAATACGTGCTTAAATATAAAAATATATCCTAATATCTTTTAGGATACATTTTCATATGATTAATTCTAAGGTTTACTTGGGGACAAGTAAAGTTCAAGTGGGGGATATTTGATGAACTCAAATAAGTACATTTTATTATCATCATTTATCCTATTTATTTGACTTGTTTTATTATATTATATATGAGAATCGATACATTAATGTTTACTTTAGTAATTCTCAGGTAAAAACAAGCATTATGTGAAACTTGGCGATTTTGGACTAATTATGGAGCAAAACAAGCGAGATGTCAAAAGTCTACTGAAATCCAGAAGATGCGCCGTATCTCACTCAACAGATACGACGCAATATCATACTTAGATGAATTCGAAGACCATTGCCTGACTTTGAAGAATGCGCCGCATGCAATTCTGTCATACGCCGCATATGAAACTTTGGTCAGAGAAGAAGATCAAGCTCGTTCTACTCCAGATACGCCGCAATATACTTCTAACATACGGCGTATCACTATCAAGATTTCACCAGTTACAATCGAAGACAGCTAAAGTACATGTGCCGCATACAAAGATCAAGTTACGCCGCATCTGAAGACGGTGTACGAATATTCCAGAATATATTAATCTTGGACCCCACGCGAAGTTAAGTCAATGCGCCGCATCTATCAACTCAATGCACCGCATCGATCCCTCAGACAGAAACTATAAATACCCCAAGGTCAGACGAATTTGAGAGACCTCTTATATATAACCTTAGAGCCGAATTCAGACGACCAAGCAGCACAAGACACACCTCAAACAAAGATACAAGAGCTGTAAGAAGGTCCTGCATGTATTCAATTCATTAAGTAGTTTTGTTTTATTGTTTTAGTACGCTTTAATTCATCAGGATTGATGGGCTTGTGTCATGTGACTACGGAAGATCATGCACTCCCCTTAATATTGCTTTCCGATTAATTAAAGTTTATATGTTGATGTCTTTGGTGACTTTTATTAGTGCATTGATAACCTCTGTGTCTAGCTGAGTCTTGCTTGGGTCGCCATGCCCCTTCCTCGCCTATTTATTCTAGCGTCTCTAGAAAAGTAGGATAGACATAAGTAATCATTAAGGGTTTACTCACCGATAAGATTAGAGCCAACGAGAAAGGTTTAATTATATACACTTCATATAAAACTAGCAATAAAACAAGTGACAAGCTATTTAATTATCAGGACAGGTCTTCTTATTGTCTCGAGTATCTATCTGTGTACGTGTGTGCTAATCGCTGATTCGTGCTAATTAGTTTAGTTTTCTATTTAATTATAACCAAACTGTGCCAGTCTCTCAGGCTGAACCCCCTTGCGTTAGATTAGGTTGTATAACTAACTTAGGATATTAAAATACTGATTAGAATAACTAGATAATATGTTCCACTCTTAGTGATCGACACTCTGCTTACCATTATACTCATACTGACCGGGTACACTGCTCGTTAAGTGTGTGTGTTATTGATAAGTCGGCTAAATATAAATTTAAAACTTGAGTAGGCATTAATACTGCTAAACCGCAACGACACATCACGCGCATCAATGTTATTGTTGACCAGCGGTTTTTCTGGAATTGGAGTTACGAATATGCAAAAGAAAAACATAATGTTGAAAACAAAAAGTTTCAGCTTTTAGTGTCGGCAGACAAACAATACCACATGGTCTTAATTTCCAGACTTTTTTTGTATTAAAATGCAAAGGAGGAAAGAATAGCAAGATGCATAAACTTGTAAAATATGTCGTATGCATTTAATCATAGAGTAGGCACAGATGATGTACATCGCTTGTCAATATTAGAAAATGAAAAGTATCTGACTTTTTTTAGTTGCTGATACTAAAAGTTGATGCTGTCTATCTGTCATGATAAGTTTGTTTACGCATGCTTGCACCTGCGGTTTTACAAAAGGGCTGATCAACAGCATTATTCGATCCAAAAAGATAGATAGGAAACAAAACAGGATGGTGCGAAGAAGTAATTTGTTCAAAATCACTTGTCACAACATTCTCTTTTGTTTCTTATCTATGTTTTAGAATTGTATCGTATTGGTGATCAGGACCTTTTCTGATGTTGCAGGTACAAACATGCGAAAAAAAACTTAGCATCACAGACACAAAGCATCAAGTGTTAGTATTGACAGATAAAAAAATATCAGATAGTCTTCAATTCCTAATATTGACATGCGATGTGCAACATTTGTCGCTGCTTTTATAGTTGAATGCTGATGATTTATTATAAATATAAAAGAGACATAATATATATATTTAGATATATATATATATATATATATAATATATATATATATATATATATATATATATATATATATATATTACGTGAATACAGAAATTTGACAAACTATGAATGTTCCTTTACATATAAAAGAAACAATTGGGATACTTACTTTTGGTTACAGGCATGTCATGTATGTTATTATAGGCCAGGCTTATGTATCAATTTCTAGCTGAAGAATTTGATGCTGTAGGATTCAATCTGTTGGAAAAAGTCATTTAAACACGTAAATTCTGTTACGACTTAACTATGAATACATACTTGAGTACATGGGAGATACTTTCGCTGAGTTACAGGCATGTTGTCTGAATTTACGCCTGAAGAATCTGAAGGCATACGATTCAATCTGTTTGGTACAGAAAATCTGTTAGAAACCAAAAAAAGAAAAAGTTACTGAAATATTGAAATTGTAGTAGCACTCATCTTTTATTGATTCTGTAAGTGGTATCCATTGCTGATTATTCTTGACTGGTATAAAAAAAATAATAGTCAGTCGAGCTTCTTGATATTAGCAAATAAATAGCAACACTTGATGTTTCGCTTCTGTCATGGTACGTATGTTACTGTGTATTCGTAAACGTAATTTTGCAACACCTCTTGACGAACAATATGATCGAATTCTTAATGATCAGTGGGAAATGAAATAGGATGGTGCGAAGAAATAATTTGCACCAAATTACTTGTGACATCATCCTCTTTCGTTTCGCACTAATCTTTATGAATTTTATCGTATTGGTGATCAGTGTGGTATATGTAACCGGTATTACGAATATACAGAGTTTAATACACTTTGGTACTTTGAACCTCCCATCGAAAACCTATTGCCATGTAGGTAAAATATACACAAAGGTTTGTACCAAACTCATTGCGATGGTAGTGACATAGGAATGGGTTTCCGAGGGGATGCTCAAAGTACCTATGTTTGTTTAAGAAAAATACATCAATTCTAGAAAACTGTGTAAGTATTAGGATTCATGTTGAATGAGATAATGAAGGAGTGTGCCTTGTCATGAACAATGCACACTATATCATTATCACAATCAACATGCTTCAATTATTAGAATCGATCTATCTAACGATGTATGTAGGTTCTGTTGGTTAATTTTTCTGACTTTTTTGATGCAACGTACATATATCGTTAGATAGATCCGGCCTAATAATTGAAGTTTTGAAGTCGAATTTAGGAAGCTATGTATGACTACATTATTTTGTAGATGGATGGTTTTAAGTAATAAAAAAGGATGGAATTTAAAAAAAAAAAAAACATAGCTAACTTTTCTAAGGTCCTTTACACTTCCTTTTGATGTTTCAATTCTCTTTGTGCAAATACCTGCACCAAGTGATTTGCTAGATTGTTGAAATAGCAAAAGGAATTGTATAGGAGCTTAGAATAAGTAAGTATGTTGAAGTTCCATACTCATTTATTAAATTAAACCATTCATGACAAAATAATGTAGTCATTTGATACATAACTTGGTATTTTCAACTTCTCTTTAAAACACTTCTATAGAATTGACAATTATAATTTTTCATTAAGTTTTAGAAAGGGAATTGTTTATATGATAGCGAATTGTTACCTGCGTGTTGTCATTTTCAGAGACGCTAATCCATGTGTCTGTTTCATCTGGGTGTTGCCAACTCCAATGCTGCGACAAAGGCACACCATAAAATTTTTGCATTCAAAGATGGTAAAGGAGATAACAAAAAGCCTAAGGCGTGTGGTAAAAAAATAAATTGATCTCAAGAGTGGCCGAAGATTAGCTTTTTTTTTTTTTTTTTTTTTTTTTTTATTTATTATTATTTTATTTTTTTTATAAATTTTAATTTGCCAATATCAAAACTTTATGGTCTGTATTTGGTGAGAATTGGTTTGTTTTTGCATATTTGCAAGTGCGGTTATATAAAAGGCACAAATCAACAGTATGGTTCAATTATGAACGAAGGATAGGAAACGGGAGAGGACACTGCGAGGAAGTGATCTGCCTCAAATCATTCGTGACAGCATCCTCTTCAGTTTCGCATCTTTGTTCAGTAATTGTATCATGTAGCTGATGAGGAGTTTTTATGAAAATGCAATCATAAATATCCGAAAAAAAGTTAATTATAAAAGTAGCAGAACACCAAGTGTTGGTATCGGCAAATACAAAAATATCAGCTACCCTTTGTTGCTCTTATAATAACAAACTGATTTTTTTAACAAACGCCTTAGGTTTTTGTCATCTCCTGTACCATCTATGAATACGAAAATTTTAGCGCATGCCTTTGTTGAAAACAGGACACAAATTTTTTTAAAGGTTTCAACTCAACCAACCTATTTGGTTTGCATATAAAAAAATAAATGGGATACTTACTTGAAGGGATACAGATAAAAGAGCAATGTCGTTACCGACCAATGTAGACATGCAGTAAATAACCTGAAGGATTCGAAAATATCATTAAACTATGTACATGAATACAGTAAGTATGAAAGTAGACAGTAAATTGTAGTGATACTTAACTTCTGGTCATCGCCGTACGTGACCGCGTAAACCTGAATGGAAAAAAAATATCAATAAATTATCTATATCAATACAGTTAGTATAAAAATAGCTACAATCTACAAATGCTGAGTGCACATACCATGTAAATACAGTTGTAGTTGAGAACCGCATCCGTATGTCGATCACCGAACAATTTTAATATTAAATCACCGCATAAAAAAGATCCGAATAATACTTATGTTTTCTTTCCAGGCAGTGAAATGTACTGAGGCAGGTTTCCATGAAAACTTGTATATTACAAAAACAGCGACAAAGTATCAATGATGGATGTACACACCATGCGAAATCAGCAGTAGCTGTGGTTGGTGCCAGTACATCCATCACTGATATTCTATCTATTTTTGATACATGGTTTAGGCTTAGTCGCTTCACTTTCTGATACGTATACTTTAAGGAGAGAACCTGCAAAGGATGTATGTGGATTTTATTGTGGTCAAATCATCATAGCCTTAGCGTAAGTAAACCAATAACATTTAGCATGATTCATATAACACATCTGACCCAGTTTAAATAAAAGCTGTCGACAGTAAAAAATAGGAAAATTATATCTATATAACATTTATCAGGATGCATTTAAATCATCTATTATCAGGATACATTTAGCCCGTCTACTTTTGAGACCCGACCCATGGCTGACCCTGCCTATGATTTGGTTATTTGCGCTGTTGATAAAAATGAAGACAATTTATTAATGCATCACATAGATCGCATATTTAGCACATAAATTTAAATGATCGATAAATTATAGAGTTTGTTACATTTGTCACATAAATGTTATGAACAATTGCAGATTACGCACTACATCCTTATTGCTAGTAGATTGAAGTAGTTGGTGTACATATATTTCAGCCGTAGAACCGTCTGGCTTATTGCTTTAGCTCCAAACCGCTATTTTTCTGGCGCCAATACCTGATACCTATAAAGTTACTTTGACCCATCCATCCATTTGCTTCAGAAAAGACATATATCCAGCAGTTATTAGGCTCAGATTTGAAAATCAAAAGAAGTGCAAACAGTAGTATGCTCCACCATGGTTGCAAAGAAACAAGGTTGCATAATATCGCCATCCGGTTCTTGCCCCGCCAAGTTATGGAAACAATATTTGACAACCCACTTCATTCATATCAGAAATTATATGGCAATCATCATAGCCTTACTAGATACGAAGTAATTAAAAGTGTTTTAAGATACCCACTGCCAACAACAAAAATTATATTTTAGATATACAGGTTCAACAATAACTGCAAATGGATTAAAAATATCTCATTAAATGTTAATCATGTAATAAATTACCTTCAAAATGTTTCACACCTGCAGATCTACTGACTTGCTCAACGAAGATATAAACCAACTGATCTAAAACAATAAATCCACCAAATAGGATTAAATGAGCCATGGCAATAACATATTTCTAAAATTGCATCTACAATCAATAAGCTGAGATTGTGAATTACCGTTTTAATTCGCCGAGCACTGTAGATAAAACTAAATGGCGCAAGAACAGCTAAATAGGAAAAAAAAAATAGCAGTTACTATTGCACATGATGTTCACCCCCTTACAAGCAACTATAGGCGAAGGTGGATGGATTGGACTAATTTTTTTTTTAGCCATCGGATATCGGTGCCAGAAAAAAGCAGTTCAGAGGCAAAGCAATAACTGGGAATGACAGTGACACTCAACAGTCCGCATATCCACATTATAAAGCAAACCAGGTATGGGTCGGCTTGCATAGTGTGAGTCAATATCAACAGCCTAAATACCCAATTCATAAGGCAGGCCTGACATGAGCCAGGTATCTAATAATAGATAGGCTAAATGTATCCTGATAAATGTTATATACATAAAAGACGGTTGCATAATAATGCCATCCAGCCTTTTTGTATTCAACATACATGTCTGGTTAAAAACACGCTATGCTCACCATGGCTGCAAATATAGTGATTTGCATGGCCAAACTATACATCAAGTAGAATAATTAGACTGAAAAAAAGATGGTTGCATAATAATGCCATCCAGTCTTTTCATCGTCAACATACATCTTTGCTTAAAAACACAATATGCCTACCATGGCTGCAAATCTAGTGATTTGCCCTGCCAATATATGAACTAAGCAACAATTTGCAGAAAATTGCAAACCTTTACCAATACTGAACCCCAAAAATCACGAAAAACCTAAATCAACCAAATATACAATTAATTTGAAAAAACAGGAAGATACATTCACAAATCAACTTATATGAGCAACAAAATTCTAAGGCTCAAAGCATAAAATTAACATAACCGACAAAAACCAACGAAACCAATCCACCTATACCAGCAACAAAACGGCAACGGTCAAACCATAAATATAGCAAAACCAACTACAAAACGAAAGAGAATCATATATTCACAAATTAAACTATATCAGCAACAAAATTGCAAGTCTCAAAGGCTAAAATCAACGAAATTGACAAAAAAAAGTAAGCACACACCAATTCACCTATACCAGCAACAAAACAGCAACGTTCAAAGCATAAAAGTAGCAAAACCAAGTACAAATCGAAACAGGATGATACATTCACAAATAAGCCTATATCAGCAACAAATTGGATCTTATTGTATGACAAAACCACAGATTGGCTATCTAATTTCTTCGGTAATTTGAGAATTTCCTAAAATCAAGGAAATTGACAAAAGAAGGTAAATCTAGAAAAATAGAAACATACACGCACCAATGAACCTATACCAGCAAAAAATCACCAATGTTTAAACCATAACATTAGCAAAAGCAACTACAAACTGCAGCAAAAAGCTGAAGAACCAAATAATAATAACCACATTGCACCAAAAACAACTTATTGCCTCAAATACTCAATAACCAAATAATAATAACCACAGCCCACCAAATACAGCCTACCACCTCAAATAGTTTAAGCAGTTATTCCAGATATACAAAAAACAAATTGATTTTGCTTTTTATTTCAGCTCGTGGTAGATCGTCGGAAACATCAAACATACTAAACTTCTTCTGACCACATACAATCTAAAAAAATCTGCTCCTATTTTCGTAAATCCGGAATAACTACTAAAGCTACGTGGAATCTACAACCTTATATCGACAGAAGCAAATAATCAGAGCACAAATAACAGTAAATCTAAAGAAAGGCAAACATCCTAAATCTACAATTAACTGGCAAAAAAATAATAATAATAACAACCGGTCAACAGCGACAAAACCCTAGATCTAAAGCAAAAACTCGGAGATAACTCTAGATCTTAAATTTTTGTGGGTATAAGTAAGCAACTACTGTGCGCATAACAGATGGACAAATAACAGCCCCAAATCGATTAAAAAAATGCGAGCACTATTGCATAGACTGTTCACGACGGGTCGGAGCAACTGTTTCCAACCGGATAAGAAGCGGTTCGGAGCTGAAGCAATAAAGAAGAATGAGAGTGACACTGAACAGTTCGGATATCCGAATAATAAGACGGGCCAGGCATGGGCCGAGTGTGAAACAGTAGATGTGCTAAATGCATCCTGATAAATGTTATATAGTATAAATGAGGTATTATATATAGTTTTTAAGCATCTTTATATCCTTGATATTTTTTCTATAAAACTTACTAATCCTGTAATTTAATACTCCTATACGGTAATATCTGCTTGATCTCCATTTTTGTTTTTATGTCGTAGTGGAATTCTACTTTATGGTAATCTTTTTGTTCTAATGTTCTTTAATTCAAACTTAATTGATTAATACAAGTTTTTAAATGTATATAAAGGAATACAAGCTACAAGTGATGCTATTACAAAGAAGATCAATGCAGTTACACAATGTACAAGCCACAATGCAGTTTCACCACACTACATGAAGCATCAAAGATCTTTTGGTAAGTGTATTGTTAGTCAAAGTTAGTCAACTGTACAGCTTTAGTAGTCTAGTATAAATACTTGTATTCACTCTTCATTTTGTAACAATTCATTACATAATAATAAAAATTCATTTTCCATCTTTTCACTGTTTATCATATGGTATCAGAGCCACAATGCTCAATGGCACAACCACCATAACTGACACAACAAACCACCACTAAACCGTCGCACAAAACTTTTTCGATCAATCAAGAACCATCGTAACAAACTTTTTCTGGCCAATCAAAAAACACCAAAACACACATTCATCAATTAATCATAACAACTGCAATAAACAATCAATCAATCAATCAATTAAAAATCACAATGGTGACACCACAATCAACCACCACTGTAGAATCAAGCTCTCAATCAGAAGACACAAACTCCGTCAACCATCCCTTATTTCTACACCAAAACAATCATCCAGAGTTAATTTTGATCTCAAAGAAGCTACTTGGATCGGAGAATTACAGTTCATGGCGACGTTCAATGACTATTGCACTCAACGCAAAAAATAAGCTCAAGATCATAACAAAGGCTTATCCAGAACCTGATTCTGATTCACCTCTAAGGGCACTATGGGAACGCAACAATGACATGATCATCTCTTGGATTCTCAATACAGTTTTTGACCAGATAAGTAACAACTTAAGCTTTGTTAATTCAGTATCTGCTTTATGGTTAGAATTGCAAGATCATTATTCCCAATTAGATAGCCATAGGATTTATCAGCTTAGTAATGAAATAGCACAGTTGAAACAATCAAACTGCTCAGTTGAAGTCTTTTATCAGAAATTGAAATGTTTTTTGGATGAAATGGATGCTTTAGAAGCACCATACATATGCACTTGCAATTGTACTTGTGAGAATGGTAGGCTTAATGGTGCTAGGGAGAGTAGGAAGAGACTTATTTAGTTTCTGATGGGATTAGATGAGAGTTTTGCTACTTTGAGGGGTCAAATCCTACTGATGCAACCATTACCTAATGCCACTAAAGCTTATGGCATGATGAGACAAGAAGAAAAACAGAGAGAGTCTAATATCCCTAAGAATATGACCCCTGTTGTTCTCTCAACCTATGCCAACAACAATCACTCTTCACAACAATACCATAGGCAAAATAGAACCACTAATGATGAGTGTGTAAATACTCATCATTTTTACCTAATCTGAATTGCCAAAACATCCAAAAACACTCAAAAATGCATCAAAATACTGAAAATATCCCAGGAGTGTGTTTTATAAGTTTCAAATGCAAAATGTTTGAAAACAATTGAAAAACAAACAAAGTTTGCATAATTGGCAGTTCCAGTCCCTCAACTTTCAAAAGTTGTCAAAACTAGTCCCTGGTTATTCAAAACATGTAAAATATCATTAAAGGTCCTTGGGAATTCACAAGTTGTCAAAAGAAATCCTTTAAAGTTAAAAATTGCAAATTGACAACTTTGGTCCCTCAACTTTGAAAAGTGTCAAAAATGGTCCCTGGGTTATTTAAAATGGAAAATTAATAATTATAACCCTTGTACTATTCATCTATGGCAAATATGGTCCTTGTGTTAACATTGTGATATTTACAGGTTCAGCCCCTCAAAATCCAAAAATTACAAAATGGTCCTTGTGCTTATTTCCTATAAACCAAATCCGGACCATGTATTAAATTAAACCCAATATTATCTAATCCTACCCAACCCAACCCTATTAAACTAAACCCAACCCAAAATAAAAATAACCCGGCCCAACCCCAACTTAAATAAATAAAACCAGGTTTGACCCAGTCAAACCCAGTCAAACCCAGTCAAACACCTCCTTCTTCCTCACAACCCCGCCAAACCATCACTGCTCCAATACCACTTCACCTTTACACCTCAACACCTTCCACTTGCACCCCTAGTCACTAATCTCTCCCCTCCACCTCCACAAGCACCCAAAATCCATTAATTAGAAAAACCTGCTAATGATATTTTTCCCGCCAAAAATGCCAAATGGACGATTGTGATGAAATTGATTAAATCAAAGGTCAAAAGGTGGTGGGAAGTACTCAGAGATGTCGACAATGAGATAAGAGACTATAAAGAATAGAGGAGAGGCAATGTAATAGATTATCTAGTGTAATTTTAATTATTTAGGTCGTTTTTAATATTTTTCAAATTCCAGTGTTAAGTTAAGCTTTCAATCACTTTTATTAGTGTTATCAGTATGTACTAAATCTATTGTAAGTTTTAATTTCAGTGTAACAATCAATTTCAGTTAATGCAAATTTCATGTTCAAAAATCTCATATAGTGTGAATGTTGTTCTTAGCATTGATTCTGGACTCATAAGCCCACATAAGCTCCTATATAGCTTATAAAAGCTATTAGTAATCCTTAAAATCAGTTAGTAATAAAAAATCAAAAATACAAAAACAGGTCAACAAAAGTCAAAGCTCAGGTTTTATGATGAAGATGGCTGGAGCATGGTAAATCTTTGATGGCCATGGGTTAGTGGTTCTGTGGAGAACTTATAGGAGTGTTCTATTGGTCCTTGTTCTTGGTTTCAAGCTGGATCACAATTGTAAGCCTTTTTAGTCAATATTTGCATATCACTGTATAAGTTAATTTTTGCTTAAAATCTTTGTGTTTTCTAATCTCTGTGGTGTTGTTAAGTCATAATCTAGCTTAAATCAGTTACCTTGTTCACTGAATTGGCTTGTTGCTAAAATATCATCATAACAGTCAAATTTGCATAAGTAGTGATTTCTGAGTTTAATGCTTGTGTTGTTGTTGTTTCATGTTCCTTTAGTTCTATTTTGTGATAATATAAGGTCTTGAATCAGTATTGTGGTTTAATTTTGTGAGTTGCTTTGAAAGTCTTGTGAAACTGCCAAGTTCAGGGCTGTTTGGATTTGCTTAATCAGTGGCATTATAGTGCATGTTTGTTGTTATTTGTTGTTGTTTGTTGTTTCATTAGTTCTACCTAGCTCATTTCTATACTAAAAATCAGTGCTTGTTTGTGAAAAAGTCAAAATAGGTTTAAATCATCAACACTTTCTTGTCTGTTAGGATCTAAGACTGCAAATCTTATCACAGTGGTGTATAAGTTGTTGATCTAGCTTAATTTCATCTTATAATAACATAATATAACATAAGTAGTCAGTAGTGATCATTAGAAATTGGTTAAAGTCAACTTTTTAGTTTTAAGTTAAAAGTCAAATTTCTTAGTTATCAGTTTTTGAGCAATCTTATTAATTTTAGTGTGATCTTCATATTAGGTTTGAGCTTATAATCTTTTGGAATATTAAGCTTGTACTGCTTGTCTTCACTAGAATAATTTTAGTTTGATTTTTATTAGCTTATAAACTGCTTAATTGTTGCTTGTTGTTTAGCTATTTTCCAAAAACTTGCCCTGCTCACAGTTAAACAACCCACTTCACACCCTTGCACAATCTTTGTTACTTAGCTTGAGATTGTGTATTTTGTTGTTTTGTGAAGCTTAACTGGCTAGCTTGTTGTGTGCATGCTTTTCTTTCCATTGTTTGCTTTTTACAACTGCTTATTTGCTTATCATGTTTGTTCAAGGAAATCCCCTTCACTGAGTATTCAGTATAGGTGAGCAATTTCACAAGCCCATCATAAGCTCATTTCTGAGCTTCAGCTTGTGAACCTTAGCTTGTTGAGAAGCTTACCAAGCCATCTCAAGGTTCCAATAATCAATTACCCTTTTCAAGCTTATTTACTAGGGCTGCAATCAATTCCTAGTTTGTCCCACTTCTTAGTACATACTGAGAATTCAGTGTGAGAGAGCTATATTCATAATCTCATTCCAAGCTTCTCAGTGGGTCCCACTCAAAGCTTATTGGCTTTTTGGATAGCCAAGCCAGCTAGCTTGTTAGGTCAGTGTTTATTTTAGGCTTAGGAGCTTTTGCCCCTAGCTTATTCAGACCTTAAAGATTCTTGCAGGCCTGAGTGTTTAACTGAGTGGAATTTGGATTGATTATTGGCTTAATCTAAGCTTATCAGTTAATCCAGTTGTTCCTCTTTGCTCATTTCAAGTTTATTTAACTTAATTACACCTTATTTTCCCTTTGTTTCAAGCCTGTAGCTTATTTTGAGCTTATTCACCATTTTGAGCTCTTAAGCTCAACTGTTAAGCTTTTAAGTACCAAACTGCTTATTTTTTTTAGGTTTCAAAATTTTTGTCTTCATTAAAGTTGTTCAATTTCAGTAGTGTAACAAGTTTGTAGTTTAAAGTTTTAGATAAAAACCACTTTTAAGAAAGTGATAGCTTCTATTTAAGAAGCTTGAGCTTTTTAGCTTATTTTTCTGCTTTTTACTTAAGTACTTTCTGATTTTATATTTTTCATAAGTTTCTGTCACCATAGGATAATTATAGAAAAAGTTTCATAATTTTCTGAGTTTGTTTAGTATTTATTAGAATTAAAAATAATTAAAAAATATTTAAAATAGTAATTAAATCATAATAAATAGAATATTAATCAGAAAAATATAAATCCAATTTTCATAATTTTCTTTTGTCATTTTTAATCTAGGAAAAATATAATTATATTTTTAGTCCTTAAGAAAAACCAAAAATAGAAATATAGTGATAGCTTCTATTTAATAGAATTTATCTTTTTAAATTTTAATTAAGTAAATTTCATTTTTATAATTTTCTTAGCTTCTTGTCACTTTAAAGTATTTATAGAAAAAATTTCAGATTTTTCTTTGATCTTTTAGTATTTATTAGAATTTTAATTAGTTTAAATAATTATTAAATAGTTTTTAATTAATAATAATTAATTAATAAGTCAAATAAATAATTTTCTTTTTCCAATAATTTTCTTTTATTATTAGGATTGTAAAAATATAATTTTCATATCCGTAGGCCTTTTATTTCTTAAAACTCACTTTTTATTTCGTACGTTTACGTTTATTTAAATTTAAACGTACGCTTTTAGGTTTTTATACGTTTCTAGTTAACTTGTTTTTACATTCTTGTTTATATAGCTTGTTTAAAGCTATTTTCTTATCTCCTTAGTGTAATCAAAACCATAATCCCTTTTCTGTTCAATAACACTTGATCACGATCCGTTTTTAAAGCACAATTTCACATCTCGCTGGGACTTAAACGACCCGGGGATAAAACTATACTCCTTGGATAATTGCATTGTGTTCTCAATTGGTTTGACTTTGTTTGACCACATCCGTGGTTGATTTAAGTTGACTGTTTTTGAGCCAATCAAATTTTGGCGCCGCTGCCGGGGAGGTGTGCTGCGTGTTTCAAACGTTTTGCAGTATCGTGTCTTTGAACCCCAATCTGTGTATATCTTCTCTCTCTTGTATATTTATCATATATAAAGCAAAACGCTTGTGAAGTTAACTTATTTAACGGATCAAGTACCAAAAATATCGTATTCCTATTTCCCATAAAACCATATAAAAAACAAAAATATTTTTCTTTTCTTTTCTATATATATTATCATATAAAAAATAAAAACATCAAAAATATTTTCCATTTTTTTCTGTTAAATAATAAACAATAAATAAAAATTACCATCGAGAACCAAGACTGAGTACTACCTAACTGGGGGTACGGCCATAATAAGTTCCCAAACCTAAGATAAAAACTTGCCTTTGTATCACTTGCGAATATCGGCTCACCTTTAATTGATAAACAAACTCTAACGGAGGTTCTAGGATAGTCTGACATTAAATTGTCGGACTGAAAGAAGCGGGTTTTTAAGGAGCATTTAATTGCCCACCTCTGCTTCTCCGCCACTCTGTGCGTTTATCTTTTAGAGAGCTACCGTACGCCTGTTGATTATTGGTTTAAGTTCACTTGTGTTTTTTCTCGATCTTGATTTTAATTGAAAAATTTTGTTTTCATCCTCACTTTTCAATAAACAAATAAAAATCCAAAAAGAATCTTCTTACCCCTTTTCTGAGTTTCCTCCACTATAAAGGATTCTTAGACTCGTCTTAGTGCATGCGCACTCGTTCTTCTAGGTCATCAAGCCCTCTCCGTGAGCTTGGAAACATACCTCGAAGACGTCGTAGACGTTCTGCCCCATCAGTCGTATCTGAGGAACGTACTGATCCTGTCGTCATGGCAGATTTGCCGATGAATGAGCTTCTCCAAGCACCCATCGAGGGTTATGGAGATGCCATTGTTGTTCCAGCTATTGTAGCTGAGAGTTTTGAGCTCAAAACCGGGTTACTGAATCTTGTAACCTCTAGCCAATTCTACGGTTTTGAGAGGGATGATCCTCATGCTCACATTCGATGGTTTAACAAGATTACATCTACCATCAAATACAAGAACATCCCTTCTAGCTCAATCAAACTTCTTCTATTCCCATTTTCTCTCGAGGGACAAGCCCGGATATGGCTTGAAAAACAACCCCCTCGTTCAATTGAGACATGGGAGGACTTAGTTACAAAGTTTGTAAACGAATTTTTTCCACCGTCTAGAACGACAAGTCTTAAAAATGAAATCATCAAATTTACACAAAGATTTGATGAATCGTTTAGTGACGCGTGGGATCGTTTCAAAGAATTGCTTCGTAAATGTCCTCATCATGGTTTCACCGAGTTGATGCAAATCGACACTTTCTATAATGGTGTGAGCCAATCAGATCAAGATTCTCTCAATGCCTCCTCAGGAGGTAACGTTTTGAGCAGAACTGTCAAAGAAGCTTTAGCAATTATTGAAAATAAGTCTAAGGTCCATACTGCACGAACAAAGCCATATCATTCTCAGGCTAGTGCCGGTCCTTCTACTTCATCTCCCGTGAGTACTTCTAGCACCGATGCTAAGATTGACAAACTCACGGACGCTATTCAAGCTTTGGTTCTCTCAAGCCAAAAGAAAGTCACTTTCACACAAAATCCTTCACATGCTGAAGTGAAGAAAGTGGAAGTCTGTGTTACTTGTGGTGGCCCTCATGCATACTACGACTGTACTGCCACCGATGGTAGTCCTTTTGAAGTTAATTCTATAGCCGGTACTTCAAATCAGGGAGGTAATCAATACCGTCCTCAAATAGAACCAAATTACCGAGCTAGCACCTACCAAGGACCACCCGGTTTCAATCAGAACCAGAATTTGCAAAACCGGAACCAAAATCAACCTCGAATGAACCAAGGTTATCAAAACCAAGGGAATTTCAATTCTGGACAAAATCAAGGTTTCCAACACCAAGGAAACTTTAACAGAAACAATTCCAACCAGGGAAATCATTTTCAGGGAAATGGTAATCCAAATCAAGGGAATTTTCAACATCAAGGTTATAATCAAAATAACCGAATGCAAAATTTCCCTAATCAACATCAAGCCATTCCAGCCCAACATCCATCATCTGATGAGTTATTGAGGCAATTCATGAAAGCTCAAGAGGACACAAACAGGTTGTTGGTCAGCCAGATCTCTGAGATTAAAAAATCTTTAAATGATCAACCTTCGGGCTCAGGAAAACTTCCGAGCAACACGATCGTCAACCCGAAGGGCGATGTTAAGGCGATCACAACCCGAAGTGGTGTTTCATATGAGGGACCCACTATTTCCACTACCACTTCTTCTTCTTCCCCCAAGGTAGTGGGAAGTGAGCCTGAGGTGACTAAGGACCCGGTACTTCCTACTGATAACGAAGGTACCAACAACGTCCAACCTCAAGTTGTCCCGAAACCCAAGACTAAACATCAAGTTGTCTTTGAACATCCTGAAACCCCGGTTGAAAACCCTAAATCCAAAACTTCTATTCCCTACCCATCACGTTTAAATGAGCAAAAGCTCCGCGAAAAAGCTAGTCAACAAATGGATAAATTCTTCCAAATTTTTCAAGAATTACACTTTGACATAAGCTTTGCGGATGCTATCATTCTGATGCCCAAGTTCGCATCCACAATCAAACACTTGTTAAGCAACAAGGAAAAACTGTTTGAAATGGCAAAGACTCCATTAAATGAGAACTGCTCAGCAGTTATCTTGAAAAAGCTTCCCGAGAAGCTTGGAGATCCTGGAAGGTTTCTACTACCTTGTGTCTTTCCAGGAATGGTTGAATGCTATGCCTTGGCCGATCTTGGTGCAAGCATCAACCTGATGCCTAAATCAGTATGGAAGAAACTTTCTCTTCCTGAACTTACTCCTACCTGCATGACTCTTGAGCTTGCAGATCGTTCAATATCTCATCCACTTGGCATTGCTGAGGACGTATTTGTGAAAGTAGGAAAGTTCCATTTTCCAGCTGACTTTGTGGTCGTTGATTTCGATGCTGATTCCAGGGTTCCTCTCATTCTTGGAAGAGGATTCCTAAGAACGGGCCGTGCTCTCATAGATGTATTTGAGCATGAAATCACATTACGTGTGGGTCATGAAGCTGTTACCTTTAACCTCGATCAAACTTCGAGGTACTCCTCAAATTATGATTCTGAATCGGTTAACCGAATCGATGTCATTGATATTGTTTCAGAGGAGTATTCTCAAGAGTTTCTTGGTTATTCTCATAATTCTGTGAGTGGGGATACCACTACATCTTCTCTACCTGTCATGTCCGACTCTTCCCCTTCTCTCACTCCGTTTGAGGGAAGTGATTTCAATTTGGAAGAGATCGAGGATTTTCTCAAGTGTGATTCATTCCTAGAGGGGATTGATAACGCTGAGATTGATCTGGAGGGAGATATTCTTCTTCTTGAGAAATTGTTGAATCAGGACAATTCTCCTCCACTCCCTCCCGTTGAACTTCATAATGAGGAAATTAGATCAGTTGAGAAAACTGATGAATTTCCTGAGGTCGAACTCAAAGACTTACCGCCTCATCTTGAGTATGCATTCTTGGAGGGTGATGATAAATTACCCGTCATTATTGCTAAAGATTTAAGTGATGAGGAAAAGACTGCTCTAATAAAGGTCTTAAAGTCACACAACCAAGCCATTGCTTGGAAACTCTCCGACATAAAGGGTATCGACCCTGAATTTTGTACTCACAAGATTTTAATGGAGGATGACTTTAAACCAGCAGTCCAACATCAAAGAAGGGTGAATCCCAAAATCCACGATGTTATCAAACAAGAGGTTCTCAAACTTCTTGATGCAGGATTGATTTATCCCATCTCTGATAGTCCTTGGGTTAGTCCCATTCACTACGTTCCCAAAAAGGGTGGCATTACTGTTGTCACGAATGATGAAAATGAGTTGATTCCAACTCGATTGGTTACGGGGTGGCGTGTTTGCATTGACTATCGTAAGTTAAATGATGCCACCCGTAAAGACCATTTTCCTCTACCTTTTATGGATCAGATGCTTGAGAGATTAGCAGGGAACGAGTATTATTGTTTCCTTGATGGTTTCTCGGGTTACTTTCAAATTCCCATTGATCCACAAGATCAAGAAAAGACTACCTTCACGTGCCCTTATGGAACCTTTGCTTATAAACGTATGCCTTTCGGCTTATGTAATGCTCCAGGCACGTTCCAGAGGTGTATGATGGCTATATTTACCGACATGATTGGTAAAACAATGGAGGTCTTTATGGATGACTTCTCGGTCATTGGGGATTCGTTCCAAGCATGTCTCTCCAATTTAGAAAACATGTTGAAAAGGTGTAAAGACACCAATCTTTGTCTAAATTGGGAGAAGAGTCATTTTATGGTCAAAGAGGGCATTGTCCTCGGCCATAAGATATCAAAGAACGGGATTGAGGTTGACAGAGCTAAAGTTGATGTCATTGGTAAATTACCTCATCCCACTACCGTCAAAGGTATTAGGAGTTTTTTGGGTCATGCCGGTTTCTATCGTAGATTCATACAAGATTTTTCTAAAATAGCACGGCCTATGACTCATCTCCTTGAAAAGGATGCTCCTTTTATCTTCTCACCCGAGTGCATCAAAGCTTTTGAAATATTAAAGAAAAAGCTTACTGAAGCACCCATTCTAGTTGCCCCCGACTGGGATTTTCCCTTTGAGCTCATGTGCGATGCAAGTGATTTTGCTATCGGTGCAGTCCTGGGGCAACGAAAAGCCAAACATTTTCAGCCTATCCACTACGCAAGTAAAACCATGACTGAAGCTCAAACTCATTACACCACTACAGAAAAAGAATTGTTGGCTGTGGTGTATGCCTTTGAGAAGTTTCGGCCATATTTAATCTTGACAAAATGTGTAGTATATACGGATCACTCGGCTCTTAAATATCTCTTTGCAAAACAAGATGCAAAGCCGAGATTACTCCGTTGGGTTCTCCTCCTGCAAGAATTTGATATCATTATACGTGATAAAAAAGGAGCTGAGAACCTAGCTGCTGATCATTTATCCCGATTAGAGAACCCACACCAAGATGTTTTCGAGAAAAAGGAAATAAATGAAACATTTCCTCTTGAGACACTCATAGCGGTTACTTTTCGAGGAGATTCTACTACCCCATGGTTTGCCGACTTCGCAAATTACCATGCGGGTAACTTCATAGTGAAAGGGATGTCGACCCAACAGAAGAATAAATTCTTCAAGGATGTTAAACATTATTTTTGGGACGACCCCTACTTATTCAAAATCTGTGCGGATCAAGTCATCCGACGGTGTGTTTACGGACAGGAGGCTATTGACATTCTCAAAGCTTGCCATGCTGGACCCACGGGGGGTCATCATAGTCCAAACTACACCGCCAAAAAGGTGTTTGATTCCGGGTTTTATTGGCCCACAATCTATAAGGATGCCCAAGATCTCATCAAAACTTGTGAAGCTTGTCAGCGTCACGGAAATATTTCACAACGAAATGAAATGCCACAAAATGCAATTCAAGTCTGTGAAATCTTTGATGTCTGGGGCATTGACTTTATGGGGCCATTTCCATCATCTAGAGGGAACAAATACATTCTCGTGGCTGTTGACTATTTGTCAAAATGGGTTGAAGCAAAAGCTTTACCCACCAATGATGCCCGAGTTGTTGTAAAATTCCTAAAAGCTCTTTTTGCCCGTTTTGGAACTCCACGTGCTATAATCAGTGATCGTGGTACGCATTTCTGCAATGACAAATTTGATAAAGTCATGCAAAAGTATGGTGTAACTCACCGTCTTTCTACTGCGTATCACCCACAAACAAGTGGGCAAGTTGAAGTTTCAAAACGGGGTATTAAAAGAATCTTGGAAAGGACTGTAGGAGAAAATCGTGCATCCTGGTCGGATAAATTGGATGATGCACTATGGGCCTTTCGTACAGCTTACAAAACACCCATCGGGTGTACACCTTACAAGCTTGTGTACGGAAAGGCATGTCATCTTCCGATCGAGTTAGAGCACAAAGCCTACTGGGCCTTGAAACATGCTAACTTTGACCTTCAAACTGCGGGTGATCACCGTAAAGTTCAAATGAATGAATTAAATGAACTGCGTGATCAATCATACGAGAACTCTTTAATCTATAAAGAAAAGACAAAGAAGATTCATGACTCTAAAATCAAGAACCGCGTTTTCAACGTTGGTGATCGAGTCCTTCTTTTCAATTCAAGATTGAAGATTTTCTCGGGAAAACTCAAATCCCGTTGGTCTGGTCCATTCACTGTTACAAAAGTTTATCCATATGGTACCGTTGAGTTATCTCAAAATGACGGTCCAAATTTTAAAGTGAATGGCCATCGGTTAAAGCACTACTTTGGAGAGGACATACCATTTATGGTTGTCCCGGATCTTCAAACTTTCCCCATGAACCAATAAATGCGGGGATCGAGTCAAGCTAGTGACTCGGTGATCAAAAACATTAGCCCGCACCATATGGGTTTTCACCCATATTTCTGACTTCTTTCTATTTTCTACCATCTAAGTGTGGGGGAGATGCCCCACAGGTTGTATATATGTAAATAAGTTCTCAAAAAAAAAAAAAAAAAAAAAATAAAATAAAAAAAAAAAATGATGTGTATATAAAATAATGGCTATTCAGTATTTCCCTTTCACGTTCTAAGTGTTGGTTTAACAGCCGGTATTTTGAATATTGAGGGCAATATTCAGTTCTAAGTGTGGGGGGGAAATTCTAGCGAATTTTATCAAATGTATCATCTAGCACCCCCATTTTAGCCAAAATTTTAAAATTTTTTTCTCACTTAGAACTCAATAAATGGTTATCAGTCCGCCATGTCTAACCCACATAAGGATTGGCTAATCCAGGAGCAAACGGCTCTTGGTAAAGATATATCAAATCCGTTTATGGCTTGCAATTTGCCCAAAATTGTATGGTATTCGACTCACCATATCTTTATAAGTGAAGAGTTGGCTAGCCCGCAAGTTTATGGCTTGTGGTAAAGGCATTGGAATACCATAATTGGTAATCAGCTCACCAAAGATAATATTAATAATTTATCTAAGAGTTGGCTAGTCCAGAAGCAAACGGCTTATGGTAAAGACAAATCAAAACCGTTGACAGCTGATGGTTTGCTCAAAATCATTTGGTTATCAGTGTACCAAAGTTCTTACTTGAACTAAAACATTTGGCTACTCCAGAAGTGATGGCTTTTGGTAAAGAGATAAAATCCATTAAAATTTCAAAAATATTGCTAGGGACTAGCAATAGTTTAGTGTGGGGGATTGATGAGTGTGTAAATACTCATCATTTTTACCTAATCTGAATTGCCAAATCATCCAAAAACACTCAAAAATGCATCAAAATACTGAAAATATCCCAGGAGTGTGTTTTATAAGTTTCAAATGCAAAATGTTTGAAAACAATTGAAAAACAAACAAAGTTTGCATAATTGGCAGTTCCAGTCCCTCAACTTTCAAAAGTTGTCAAAACTAGTCCCTGGTTATTCAAAACATGTAAAATATCATTAAAGGTCCTTGGGAATTCACAAGTTGTCAAAAGAAATCCTTTAAAGTTAAAAATTGCAAATTGACAACTTTGGTCCCTCAACTTTGAAAAGTGTCAAAAATGGTCCCTGGGTTATTTAAAATGGAAAATTAATAATTATAACCCTTGTACTATTCATCTATGGCAAATATGGTCCTTGTGTTAACATTGTGATATTTACAGGTTCAGCCCCTCAAAATCCAAAAATTACAAAATGGTCCTTGTGCTTATTTCCTATAAACCAAATCCGGACCATGTATTAAATTAAACCCAATATTATCTAATCCTACCCAACCCAACCCTATTAAACTAAACCCAACCCAAAATAAAAATAACCCGGCCCAACCCCAACTTAAATAAATAAAACCAGGTTTGACCCAGTCAAACCCAGTCAAACCCAGTCAAACACCTCCTTCTTCCTCACAACCCCGCCAAACCATCACTGCTCCAATACCACTTCACCTTTACACCTCAACACCTTCCACTTGCACCCCTAGTCACTAATCTCTCCCCTCCACCTCCACAAGCACCCAAAATCCATTAATTAGAAAAACCTGCTAATGATATTTTTCCCGCCAAAAATGCCAAATGGACGATTGTGATGAAATTGATTAAATCAAAGGTCAAAAGGTGGTGGGAAGTACTCAGAGATGTCGACAATGAGATAAGAGACTATAAAGAATAGAGGAGAGGCAATGTAATAGATTATCTAGTGTAATTTTAATTATTTAGGCCGTTTTTTAATATTTTTCAAATTCCAGTGTTAAGTTAAGCTTTCAATCACTTTTATTAGTGTTATCAGTATGTACTAAATCTATTGTAAGTTTTAATTTCAGTGTAACAATCAATTTCAGTTAATGCAAATTTCATGTTCAAAAATCTCATATAGTGTGAATGTTGTTCTTAGCATTGATTCTGGACTCATAAGCCCACATAAGCTCCTATATAGCTTATAAAAGCTATTAGTAATCCTTAAAATCAGTTAGTAATAAAAAATCAAAAATACAAAAACAGGTCAACAAAAGTCAAAGCTCAGGTTTTATGATGAAGATGGCTGGAGCATGGTAAATCTTTGATGGCCATGGGTTAGTGGTTCTGTGGAGAACTTATAGGAGTGTTCTATTGGTCCTTGTTCTTGGTTTCAAGCTGGATCACAATTGTAAGCCTTTTTAGTCAATATTTGCATTTCACTGTATAAGTTAATTTTTGCTTAAAATCTTTGTGTTTTCAAGTCTATGTGGTATTGATAAGTCATAATCTAGCTTAAATCAGTTACCTTGTTCACTGAATTGGCTTGTTGCTAAAATATCATCATAACAGTCAAATTTGCATAAGTAGTGATTTCTGAGTTTAATGCTTGTGTTGTTGTTGTTTCATGTTCCTTTAGTTCTATTTTGTGATAATATAAGGTCTTGAATTAGTATTGTGGTTTAATTTTGTGAGTTGCTTTGAAAGTCTTGTGAAACTGCCAAGTTCAGGGCTGTTTGGATTTGCTGAATCAGTGGCATTATAGTGCATGTTTGTTGTTATTTGTTGTTGTTTGTTGTTTCATTAGTTCTACCTAGCTCATTTCTATACTAAAAATCAGTGCTTGTTTGTGAAAAAGTCAAAATAGGTTTAAATCATCAACACTTTCTTGTCTGTTAGGATCTAAGACTGCAAATCTTATCACAGTGGTGTATAAGTTGTTGATCTAGCTTAATTTCATCTTATAATAACATAATATAACATAAGTAGTCAGTAGTGATCATTAGAAATTGGTTAAAGTCAACTTTTTAGTTTTAAGTTAAAAGTCAAATTTCTTAGTTATCAGTTTTTGAGCAATCTTATTAATTTTAGTGTGATCTTAATATTAGGTTTGAGCTTATAATCTTTTGGAATATTAAGCTTGTACTGCTTGTCTTCACTAGAATAATTTTAGTTTGATTTTTATTAGCTTGTAAACTGCTTAATTGTTGCTTGTTGTTTAGCTATTTTCCAAAAACTTGCCCTGCTCACAGTTAAACAGCCCACTTCACACCCTTGCACAATCTTTGTTACTTAGCTTGAGATTGTGTATTTTGTTGTTTTGTGAAGCTTAACTGGCTAGCTTGTTGTGTGCATGCTTTTCTTTCCATTGTTTGCTTTTTACAACTGCTTATTTGCTTATCATGTTTGTTCAAGGAAATCCCCTTCACTGAGTATTCAGTATAGGTGAGCAATTTCACAAGCCCATCATAAGCTCATTTCTGAGCTTCAGCTTGTGAACCTTAGCTTGTTGAGAAGCTTACCAAGCCATCTCAAGGTTTCAATAATCAATTACCCTTTTCAAGCTTATTTACTAGGGCTGCAATCAGTTCCTAGTTTGTCCCACTTCTTAGTACATACTGAGAATTCAGTGTGAGAGAGCTATATTCATAAGCTCATTCCAAGCTTCTCAGTGGGTCTCACTCAAAGCTTATTGGCTTTTTGGATAGCCAAGCCAGCTAGCTTGTTAGGTCAGTGTTTATTTTAGGCTTAGGAGCTTTTGCCCCTAGCTTATTCAGACCTTAAAGATTCTTGCAGGCCTGAGTGTTTAACTGAGTGGAATTTGGATTGCTTATTGGCTTAATCTAAGCTTATCAGTGAATCCAGTTGTTCTTCTTTGCTCATTTCAAGTTTATTTAACTTAATTACACCTTATTTTCCCTTTGTTTCAAGCCTGTAGCTTATTTTGAGCTTATTCACCATTTTGAGCTCTTAAGCTCAACTGTTAAGCTTTTAAGTACCAAACTGCTTATTTTTTTTAGGTTTCAAAATTTTTGTCTTCATTAAAGTTGTTCAATTTCAGTAGTGTAACAAGTTTGTAGTTTAAAGTTTTAGATAAAAACCACTTTTAAGAAAGTGATAGCTTCTATTTAAGAAGCTTGAGCTTTTTAGCTTATTTTTTTGCTTTTTACTTAAGCACTTTCTGATTTTATATTTTTCATAAGTTTCTGTCACCATAGGATAATTATAGAAAAAGTTTCATAATTTTCTGAGTTTGTTTAGTATTTATTAGAATTAAAAATAATTAAAAAATATTTAAAAATAGTAATTAAATCATAATAAATAGAATATTAATCAGAAAAATATAAATCCAATTTTCATAATTTTCTTTTGTCATTTTTAATCTAGGAAAAATATAATTATATTTTTAGTCCTTAAGAAAAACCAAAAATAGAAATATAGTGATAGCTTCTATTTAATAGAATTTATCTTTTTAAATTTTAATTAAGTAAATTTCATTTTTATAATTTTCTTATCTTCTTGTCACTTTAAAGTATTTATAGAAAAATTTTCAAATTTTTCTTTGATCTTTTAGTATTTATTAGAATTTTAATTAGTTTAAATAATTATTAAATAGTTTTTAATTAATAATAATTAATTAATAAGTCAAATAAATAATTTTCTTTTTCCAATAATTTTATTTTATTATTAGGATTGTAAAAATATAATTTTCATATCCGTAGGCCTTTTATTTATTAAAACTCACTTTTTATTTCGTACGTTTACGTTTATTTAAATTTAAACGTACGCTTTTAGGTTTTTATACGTTTCTAGTTAACTTGTTTTTATATTCTTGTTTATATAGCTTGTTTAAAGCTATTTTCTTATCTCCTTAGTGTAATCAAAACCATAATCCCTTTTCTGTTCAAAAGCACTTGATCACAAGTCGTTTTTAAAGCACAATTTCACATCTCGCTGGGACTTAAACGACCCGGGGATAAAACTATACTCCTTGGATAATTGCATTGTGTTCTCAATTGGTTTGACTTTGTTTGACCACATCCGTGGTTGATTTAAGTTGACTGTTTTTGAGCCAATCAACTAACAACACTGGAAACCACAGGTCTGACACTAATGCTAGAAGAGCACCCTTTAGGCAAGGCATTTATTGTGGAAATTGCCAGAAAGAAGGGCACTATAAGAGTGAGTGCTACCAGCTTGTTGGGTACCTTGTGGGACATCCACTTCATGGCAAAGTGAGGCCACCCAACAAGGCTACAGACATAAGGCAAGACTCAAGGTCCAGGGTGGTTAACATGGCTGTTGGAGCAGATGGAGCTTCAACCAGTAGAAGAGACAACAATGAAGATGCAGCTTTATTTGCAAAAATGGACAACCTGCAGAACCTGTTGAACCAAGTAATGATGATGCTGCAGAACTCTCATAGAAGCTATGGCCCAAAGATCTATGCAGCAGGTAGATACTTGTTCATTGCTTTATGTGTTTCACACTTTAAAAATGCTTGGGTGTGTGACAGTGGAGCCACTGACCACATCTGTATCACTTTGGCACTCATGTTTAACATTAAACAATGCACCACACCTATCATAGTTTCACTTCCCAATGGTCATCAAACCATGGTGACCATTACTGGTTATGTGAGGATCAAACCACACCTAACACTTCACAATGTTTTCTACATACCATCCTTTGCATACAATCTCTTATCCATATGCCAAATCACCAAAACCACCACACTCTCAGTCTTGTTTACTCAAACTACTTGCATTTTCCAGGGAAACAACCAGAAGATAGCCTATGGGATTCAATTTGAAGGCCTTTACATCATTTCCTCTGACACTACACCAACTGCTTCTACACTTACATCAACTGTAAATACCATTTCAAATGATCTACATCTTTGGCACCTTAGACTAGGACATCCTTCAGTCCATGTACAAAAGAAAATAAAGTCTTTACCTTTTCCTTCCTCTGATGTATCAAACTTTCATTGCAATGTATGTCCTTTAGCAAAACAAACAACACTTCCCTTTCATTCTAGTACATCTCATGCTCAAAATATATTTGATTGGTTCATGCTGACACATGGGGCCTATATAAACACCCAACACTCAACAACTGCAAATATTTTCTCACCTTAGTTGATGATCATTCAAGAACCACATGGACTTATTTGATTCCAACAAAACAACAAGTAACTTCCACCCTCAAATTTTTTTACTATTGTGTTCAAACACAGTTCAAAACTAACATCAAAACCTATAGAAGTGATAATAGGACAGAGTTTGTCAACCATTTAATGACCGAGTTTTTGCAAAATAAAGGAATTATACACCAAACATCATGCCCCAACACACCACAACAAAATGGAAGGGCAGAGAGAAAACACAAACATCTTTTAGAAGTAGCCAGGTCAATTCATTTTTAGGCACACTTTCCTATTCATCTATGGGGCTACATTCTTCTAGCAGCTACTTACCTTATCAACAGATTACCCTCAACCATTATTAACCATAAGAGTCCCTTTGAAACCCTTTTCCAAACACCCCCAGACCTCTCCAACCTCAAAACTATAGGCTGTTTAGCTTATGCCTCAACACATACACCAAACAAGTTTGCACCAAGAGCTATACCGTCAATCCTTTTAGGCTATCCTCTAAATCAAAAGGGCTATCTCTTACTTTCACAAGAAACCAAAAAGGTCTTTGTAAGCAGGCGTGTTACATTTCATGAACATATTTTCCCATACAAACAATCACAACCAACAACAGACACCTTCAATGCTACCTCTTCTCCTATCTTCTTTCCACAACCAGTTCCTTCTCCAACCATCATCTCACCAACACCATCTACATCTGAACCAAATAACACCTCCCTTGATACAACACCAACATCAAAACCAATGCCATCCTCTAATTCTAACTCATCTTCATCTAACACAAAACCCCCATCTCCCATTCACACAGAACCATCACACAACACCACACCAACACCTTTACCAACACCTTCACCCACATCAGAACCCTCATCTTTTACACCATCACCACCAATTCCACCAAGCACATCAGAACCTCAATCCACCCCTGCACCACCACCTCTCAGAACCTATCACAGAACCAAGACCATTCCCACAAAACTCAAAGATTATCATCACTACAAACCATCTGCTCACTCCTTTCACTCTAAACACCATACCTCAAACTTCATAAATTACAACAACATCACCAACCCTTCTACCCTACACCTCATTAACTCACTCCATCATGAGACAGAACCAACATCATACTCCCAAGCATCAAAATCTCCAAAATGGGTGGAGGCAATGAACAAGGAAATATCAGCTTTGGAAGAGAATGGAACATGGGAGATTACCACTCTCGCACCCAAGAAGCAACCTATTGGATACAAATGGGTACTCAGGATCAAGTACTTGGCAAATGGTAAAGTGGAAAAGTACAAAGCAAGGTTGGTGGCAAAAGGGTATAACCAAAAGGAGGGGGTAGACTACACTGAGACATTTGCTCTAGTGACTAAAATGGTTACTGTAAGAACCATACTAGCCATAGCCTCAGTTTCTAATTGGCATGTTCACCAATTAAATGTCAACAATGCACTCCTGCATGGTGACTTACATGAGGAGGTCTACATGACTCTACTTAGTAGCTACAACAAACAAGTACCTCCCAACACTGTTTGCAGGCTAAGAAAGTCCCTTTATGGGCTCAAACAAGCAAATAGAAAATGGTTCATAAAGCTCACTACTTTTCTCACCACTCTGGGATTCAAGCAAAGCCATGCAGACACCTCCATGTTTACCTACTTCACATCCTAAATCTCACTGGTTTTACTCATTTATGTGGATGACATACTTCTTGCAGGCAATTCTTTATCCTTCATCACGACATCAAAACTAAGTTACCCAAGGAGTTCACTATAAAGGATCTTGGACCTTTACACTACTACCTTGGTATTGAGTTTCTTAGGAACTCCAAAGGCATTGTGACGAGTCAAAGAAAATATGCTCTGGATCTTATTAAGCATGCAGGTTTGATGACTGCCAAACATACTAACACACCTCTTAAACCCACAGTTAAGCTCACTTATGATGAAGGTGAACTCTTACCTGATCCAACTCATTACAGAACCCTGGTGGGTAAGCTAATCTCTATTACCATAAGTAGACCAGATATTGCTTTTGCAGCTCATCATTTAAGCCAATTTTCTCAGTCACCATACACAAAGCATCTGGAAGCCTTACACAGGGTTATAAGATAAATCAAGCTCAGTCCAGGCCAAGGGTTATTCTTTCCAAAGTTTAATCCTCTCATTTTGCAGGCCTATTGTGATAGTGATTGGGAAAATTACCATGCCTCAAGAAGGTCTATTACAGGTTTTGGGATATTTCTGGGTAGCAGCTTAATCTCATGGCACTCAAAGAAACAGAATGTGGTCTCAAGATCTTCAACAGAGGCTGAGTACACAGCTCTAGCAGATTGTTCATGTGAAACTACTTGGCTCGACTCTCTCATTAAAGACCTCCACATTCAGCCTACAGCTCCAGTCAGGATATTTTGTGACAATGCATCTGCTATAGCCTTAGCTTCAAATCCAATACAACATGCAAGAACCAAACATATAGAGATAGATTGTCATTTTGTGAGAGAAAAGATCAAAGCAGGCCAGATACTTCCAACTTATATTCATACTACATCACAGACAGCTGATCTCTTCACCAAAGTCCTAACTACTTACCCTTTTCATAAGTGTTTGTCCAAGTTGGGCATGTGTGATCCTTACAACTGCCAACTTGTGGGGGGGGGGGGGGGGATAAAGGAATATAAGCTACAAGTGATGCTATTACAAAAAAGATCAATGCACCACACTACATGAAGCATCAAAGTTAGTCAACTGTACAGCTTTAGACCTTTAGTAGTTTAGTATAAATACTTGTATTCACTCTTCATTTTGTAACAATTCATTAAATAATAATAAAAATTCATTTTCCCTCTTTTCACTCTTTTATCATAGTATACATTTTAGATTCTGAGCTTGTTTGATTAATTTGTGTTTGGTATCTAGCCTTGAAGTATTTTGGAGGTTCGTGTATAATTATCCGCGGCAAAAATTATGGATACTGAAAGCACAATATTACTACTGTATTGTTATGTGATTAATTAATCAACCTAACTAATTACCCTTACAACGTAATTTGGATTAAGATGAGTTTAAACTGTCAAAAAATCAACTTAACTACGTAATTTCGATGGGATCGATGGAATGTCAACAGTAGTTGATAGCTCACTTCACATATTTAGTCGTTTTGATTTGCAAGTATAAATACGTACCTTGATAAATACTCGTAAGTGGTCACAAGTGTTTATTTTCTTCTTATACTCGTGTGTAAGTGGTTAGAAGTGTTTATGGGGTTTTTTCATAAGTTTCTTTCTTATCAAACATGATTTGGAGGGACAAAACCACATAGTTACTATCGGGGTATTGCAAAACTAGATTAACACATACATTATAGTTTCGATAATCTAGTAACAAATACAACATCAAACACCTATTCAAGGTCATTAAGATTAATGCAACATTAAACACTTATTTAAAGTCATTAACAACTGATGTGTCAATTTTTTTGTTATCAAATACACATCCAATTCGTTGGCCGGGTACTTTTATGAACAGGTCGAAGGACACCCCTTCGGACTTGGTCACAACCTTCATCTCAAAGGCCTAGGTCAGCCTCTTAAAATCTTCATTGGCGTCAAACCATTCATTTATGACATGGTTACCAATCGGGAATTCACCAATCGAAGGTCCAAGCCCTTCGGGGTATGGCCTCGGATGATATTAGGACGGAATATAGCCATGACTTGGTCTCACCCACGTCCTCTCTTTCTCCTTGGCTTTCCCGCCAAGATAGGGAGAGTAGGACATTAAGCTCTAGCGGTTACCACAAATCGTGGGACGCCCCCATGATCTCCTAAAATCGTGCAAGAGCTCTCCAAGGTTATTTCCTCCCCTATAAATAGCTTGGACGGGCTGTGAACAATGGTATGCAAACTCGACCCACTCATTTTTCTGCAAACTTACCAACTTATCATATCGCATACTTATTCGCACGCCGGAGGTGGTTCGCAGAGTCCAACCCATGCGCAATCACTTAACATAGTGTCTTCGTATTTCTTATTTCAAGTTAACAACAAGCTTGGCGCAACCACAACACCTCTTATACCCTTCGATCATCATCGCAAGGGCTGATCGTGCAATTTATTGTAAAATGGTGTCCAATACTTTTGGAAAAAGATGGTTGCGTTGGATGGGTTATTATTTGTTATCCTATCCTTGTCAATATTTAAGAGAAAGTATGCAAATTTATCATGACGTATGATCAAAAAAAGAGTTACGTAACATTCTCACCCAATTATGGTACTTTCTTTATCAAGATTAATATCACATTATGATACTAGTAATTGTCACATTTAAGCTATGTATTCTGCTCACATTGTGTTTATTTTTCCTTTGATTTACGTATTTGTAACAATTGGGATGACTCTATCTAATCGCAAAGGTGTGCGCTTTGTGTTCGACATAACATAACAAAAAGAAGGACAATGCCCTAAAAGTAATGTGCAAAACATAAAACCAAAAGTATGATACATGTTTAACAACAAACAAACAGAACATGATTACTTCACAACCTTTGAGGTGCTCCCCGATAGATTTGGGAAAACCAACAAGCTGTGCATGTATGTCTCGTGTTCCTTCCGACTATGCTTAAACCTAGCCAAATCAATCAATAAATAAAATAATTCTAAGTAATATTTCAAATACACGTTTGGTTCGTGGTTTCAAGCGGTTTGGATTCATTCTTTTATTAAATCCAATGTTTGGTTTAGTTTTTGTGGATTCGAGTAATACTTTACTGTCACATTCTCATTCCTCACGCTCTTGGTGGGATTTAAAAAAACATGTCAGAGAATATACTTTTTTTTATTTCATAATAAATATCTATCACATGTTTTTCATGTAACCTTCTTTTTAGTATTTTTTATATTCAAATAATATGTTTTATTATAATTTTTTAATATATATAATAATATATTTTCTCTCTCTTACTTTTTCCCCAAACATTTCCCAAATCTTTCAAACTTTTCCCAAATCAAAATCCAATTCCAATCCCACTTGCGAACCAATAAATAAACGAACCCTAAGTAATATTTCAAATACAATAGCGCGACGTATAAACTTTTTACCTTCCATAAGAAGTAGCGCGCAAAAATTTTAAGGTCATAAGATTGTCATAATTAGTTACTCATGGACACGAGTAAACTACACAAAATACCCATAAAGTAACTCGATAATGAATAGGCCAGTCCTAATTAAACAGCATTGAACATTTTGTATTGAATTTCCACTTCTATACGAGATCACGAAAAAACAATCTGGCATCAAAACATAAAAAACAGAATACCAAGTATTAATTTAAAAAAATGTATTTTAAAAAAAAAATAAGTTTTTTATGACACAAATAGGAAATGTTTCTGTTGGTCCCTTTACACGATTAGAATTAACTAGAAAGTTAATCTATTAGTGTTAATGACTAATACAATGTTTAAGGATTATTCTAACAGTTATAAAACGTGAATGTAAAAACAACAATATTTTTCAACGTTTAAATTCTTATTAGAAATAATTCCAAGAATCTATACCCAAGTGTTTTGCGGAACAAACACTTGGGATTGAATAGACAAGGGTATGGGGTGTCTCCTATCGAAACTCAAGCTTTGCTTGAGTGGTAACAATATACCCACTGAGCTATCTCAGTGAGTTGTATACTCTTTGTAGGAGAGAAGTTTCTTTGTAAAAGTTCAAGACTTTAATTATACAAAGCACACTTTAACTTCTCTCACAGTTGATCTATTTATACACAAGTATTCTAAGTATAAGTGATTAAATATAATACAAGTTGTTGAGGTTGCGTGTCTGACAATTACAAACAGTAATTGTCATTTCCAAGAACCAATAGGAAAGGGCTAAATAAGTCTTTGGGAGTTGTTGGCTGACACTCCATGACTTTTAGCCGCAATAGGGAAGGTAGAGTCTGACAAGAGAAGAGTGTTGGGTTTACACTCTTATCTTCTCAGATCTTTTCCCTATTGTTCCCGCCTTTTCTTCAGGCGTTGGTTCCTCAGTCATTCAATCACTTTGTTGGTTGAGGAGACTGGGGTTCAGTGAGCTCTTATCCAATACTCACTGAAACCATCATCTTCTTCTTTGGCTTAAGTCCTACTCAGGGAGTACCGCCTTCCTGAGTAGTGAATCCTTCTTCTTGAATTCGCCTTAAGCATCCTGAAGATGACTCACTGAGAGGCTGTTCTCTCAGTGACTTGAATTGTTCTCGGTTTAAGTTAACACTTAGTTAATTTGTGTCCAAATCATGTTCGAAGCATTCTTGGGTTTTACATGACCCAACAATCTCCCCCTATTTGGATATAAATTATTCCTAAGTGTTTTTGATCAGATATGAGTGAGCTAAAGACTTCTACTCATACTGAATGTACTAGAATGTAAATAAGGACACTGAAATAATAAAAACATCATCTTATTAATATCATTTACAAGTCCTAACAAAACTAAGTACAAAAAGGGATAGTGGTGGGTGTTCAGGCAGGTCATCAGTTCAATTTGATTCCAAGGGCTTCAAGCTTGGGCTTCTTTGACTGCAGCTCATGTTGGTCAGGATGTTCATTGATTTTTCTTTTCAGGTCATGACAAAACCTTACATTCTCAGGACTCTTGAGTGGAGAGGCCATTATCAGAAAGCCTAGCATAGCTTTGATCCCTGATAGATCAATATCAATCCACCTCTGGAAGGCTTTGTCACCAAACTCATCAATGAAGAACAAACCTCTTTCAGGCTGTTCAATGACCATATTGTTCCTGAAAGGAACACCTTCAGGGAGAGCCCTATTGCAGTCAAGACCAGGAATCTTGATCTCAGGCTCAGCTTCTATCTTCTTTCTTTTCCTTGAAGAAGACTGAGAAGTAGCAGGTTGTGCAGATTCAGGTAGAGGAGATTGAATGCCAAGTTCCTTAGGTGCTGCTGCCAATCTTTCATACCTCAGACTCAAAGACTTCATCAGATTAGGGACCACAACATTTGATTTCTTTGCAATTAATGGACCCAACTCGTCCAATTCAGTGATCCCAAAGTCAGCGAATCTGAAAGGTGAATGAACATCAAAGTTTCTCTTGTCAGCACCTCTGTAGACAGTGACAACGGCAGGATTGGTGTTTCTTTGAATATGAACATCAGTGATTGGTTCTGGCTTTAACCTTTCATTCATGTACCACTGATATTTCTTAATCCTATTCTGCCTGATCTCTTCAGCCCGTTTGGCTCTTTCCTCCCTTTTCTGCCTGAGGGTGGTCATCTCCTCAGACTGAGCTTTCACAAAGGTCATACCACCTTTTCTTCCTGAGAGATCCTTAGCCTCAAGACCAATTTTCTCAGCCTCCTCATGAACAACCTTGATTAAGGCAGACTTGCTTGCCTCCTCCTCTTCCTTCAACTTCTTCTTTGCCTCTTCTTCCTGAAGATAAGTACTGAGTTCATCAGCTGAGAAGTGGTAAAGAACTCCATCAATTTCATATGGGATCCTGAGAGGTGATTCAGGATCCTTTGCAACCGTGATAGGTGCTGGTTGAGGCTCAGGCTCAGTGAGAATGCCTTTGCCTTTATCTTGATGGGAGGAAGAGGCTTCCTCAGTGTGAGAAGGAATCTCCCCCTCAGTGTGAGAAGGAGGTTGTTGGCTTGAGACTCCAGTGTCTTTCTCCCCCTCAACTGTTGCATGAGCCATGGTGATAGCAAGAGTTGGAGTCACTGGAGTAGTAGGACCTTTGAAGGCCTGATAGATCTCAGTCATCATTGATTTGATGTCCGAGGTGTCTTTCTGAAGACTCGAGATCTGATCTGCCAGAGAAGCCTGAGAAGCTTCGATGCCTGACATCCTTGAACCAAGAGACCATGCCAAGGATGTGGAAGATTGTGCCCAAGTACCAAGATGTTTTTCCTGAAGACCCATGGTAGTCCTGATTGAGTCCAAGGAGGTAGTAAGACCCTGAAGTTTAGAATCCTTCAGTAAGCTGAAGAGATCATGGATTTCAGCTGACTGCTTCTGATAAGTCTCAGCAGCTTGAAGGATCTTTTCAGTGAGTATGGGGTCATCTTTAACAGCTGTCTGAATAGTACCAAGGCTTTTGGTGATGCCTTCAAGAGAAAGATTGAACTTCTGGAAATGAAGATCAATAGCTGTCAGGGAATGTTTGGTATCTGATTGGATTTCGATCACATCTTCATGAAAACTTTCAACATCTGCCTTCAGGTTGGCATAGTGAACAGCTGCTTCAGTGTGTTGATCAAACATCTCTTCAGTGAGACCAGTGAAAAGAGCTCTGTTGGTCTTAAGTAGGAATTTGACCAATGTTCTTTCAGTGAGGGGAAGAGAGTTATCATACTTTTGGAGGATGTCCCCAGTATCAGAAGATTCAGGAGACTTCGAACCTGACTTTTCACTTTGGCTTGGAGAGGACTGATGTGATGGTTCAGGTTGTTCAGGTTGTACATCAGTTTCCATATCCTCTCCTGCCTCAAAAATCTCTTCTTCACTCTCTTCCCTGAGCTCTTCATCAGATTCCATAAAAGCCTGATAGTCCCCCATGGACTCAATACCCAAAAAATCAACCGGCTCCTCTTTATAAAAAGATTTGCCTTCGGTTTGGTCAGGTCCTGACCCCTTTGTCATAATAACTGAGTGGGTTTTCTCAGCCTGACTAGCCATAACAACTGGGGTAACACCAGCCTGGCTTTTGGGGGCAGTTCCTGAAGGACTGGATCCGCCTGAGGGGTTGATGGGTTCCATATCAGCGGGTTGTTTCTTTCCCTCTGAGTCTTTGTCCCCCTTAGCACCTTCAACTACTGATGGGTGCTTTCCAGTAGTATCACTAGGTACTGATTGTGAAGATTTGTGGACCCCCTTCCCATCAGGATTGTGCTGTCCTTCAGGGGATTTAGGGTCCTTTACTCCCTGAGATCCTGAGGATGATTTCTCAGGAACGTTAACGGGATGTGAATGTTTGTGGGTCCCCTTCTCAGTAAGGTAGTGCTGCCTTACCGAGGATTTAGAACCCTTTCCTCCCTTGGGAACTGATTGTTTTTTGACAGCTCCTTCATCGGGATGTGAGGGGGTGTGGGTCCTCTTCCCAGTAGGGTGGTGCTGCCCTACCGAGGGTTCAGGACCCTTTCCTCCCTTGGGCACTGATTGTGATTTATCAGTACCTTCATCGGGATGTGAGGGGGGAATGCTTCCTGGTCCCTCTGACTTGTTTTTGTCAGTTGAACCATGTGGAATGGGTGTGCCCGAGGTCACTGAGGATGATTGCTCAGTGACTTCCGTTGGCCTTTGTTTTGAGGTCAAGAGGGTCTCAGAAATGGGTGTCTCAGAGGTCTCGGCCTTTTTCAACCTCTTTTTGAGGTTGAGTTGGTTTTGAGGATCAGTCTCAGTGGCGAGTGGCTTGGGTCTAACCACCTGGCTGGACTGACCCTTCTTTGTCTTCTTCACCTTTTTGGTCAGTGAAGGAACAGGAGAGATAGCGTCATTGCCCTGAATGACTGATTGCATGTATTCAGTCAGGGCAATATGTGTAACCTCACTTATGCTACTAGTGAAGTTTGACTTGTGCAGTACCTCAGGCTTCGTACCTTCTGCATCAGTCCTCACATAGTCAGAACCGAGTAGGTCCTGAAGCACACAGGAAACAAATCTAGGATAGGACATGTGCCTTTGCCTATGTTTTCCTGAGAGCTTAGCAACGAGGTCTCGGAAGATTATTCCTCCGATGTCTATTTTTGTACCCTCAAGGAGACTGAACAACATCAATTGTTGTGATGAGTTCAATTGTTCCGTAGAGGATTTATTTCCACCCAGGACCTGAATGACAAATGTCATCAGTATCCTCCAAATAGGGTGGAACCATGTTTTGACTACTGGAGCCTTTTCCAGTAAGCCTCCCACAGACATTTCAGGGCGTCTGGGGTCATGGGGTGCAAGAAAGATCAGTTCATTCTTTATTTCCTGATCAGTAGGGTTGGGGGAAAAGGCTTCAGCAAAGTCAAGGCCTGTGGCTTTGATGAATGCTGAGTAGTCAAAGGAGAGGGTTCTGCTCCCATTCATCACCGTGAAGGTGATGATTGACTCTTTGGTGTCTTTGGGGCTGGTTGCCACAGCCGTACACCAGAATTCCCTCAAATAGTCATGATAGATGACTGAGGGGGTATGGGTGAAAGCCTTTGCAAGAAAACAATTACGAAGATATTTCATAACGTTCTTGTAGGCTGGGTACATTTGTGGATATGAGAAATTTCCCACCACATTATTTTTGGTTAGGTCTACACCCTCCATTGTGAAATCCACGTTGGGGGCATATTTCACAGCTTTAGAAGAAGCCATTTATGGGTAAGTCTGGGTTTGACTAGGGTTAAAGGGGTTCTAAAGCTTAAGAATGCACACACAATTTGTTTTTGAGAAAAGAAAATGGCAGAGTTTAGCTTAAAAATTCTATAAAAACGTGTGTGTGAATTCTTCTGGTTGGGGTATTTATAGGAAAGAGGAGATGGGGGTGTTTTGGTCATTTGAGCAAATCGTTATTTATTCAAAAAAAATTATTTGGAAATTGATTTGAATAATAAGTTTTGGGATCCGCATTTAATGCCAACACTCCACTTTCCAGGTTTAGCGCAACAGTCGAGGTGAACAGTTGAGCAGTTCTGCAAAAGTGCAACTTGCAGAGTTGAGTCATCACATATTTGAAATGTGATTGGAGAGGCATTTAATGCCAAGTGGGAATGTGGTGGCCCATAGGTGGAAGCCAGAAAGGCTAAAAGGAACAAATATTCTTGAATTAAATATGTGTTCAGTTACCAACCTCGGACATTTACTAACTAGATACTTAGAGCATTTAAGTTAGTAATTAATGTCCTTTTCAGGGTCCTGAATGACTTTTCATTCAGTGATTGGTATTCAGGGACTTGGGTTTAGTCACTGATGATTCAGGAATGAGGATTGATTCCTGAGACAAGGATTCAGGAACTTGGGTTTAGTTCCTGAGGATGATGATTCAGTGAGATGTTTTCACTGATATACATATTTAGTCAGGGACCTGAGATGTTAAGAATTTACACTTTTGTTGGAAAAAATTAGTCAGTGGACTGATTCTCTATATCCAACATTCCTAATTCAGCTTTCAGTCTTGTGAAGGTTGGTTCATCCAAAGGTTTGGTGAAGATATCAGCTAACTGATATTCAGTAGGAATGAAGTGTAATTCAATGTCACCATTTATGACATGGTCCCTGATGAAGTGATATCTGATATCAATATGTTTTGTTCTCTGATGAAGAACAGGGTTGTTAGAGATTGCAATTGCACTTGTGTTATCACAAAAGATGGGTACCATCTTGTACTGAATTCCATAGTCACTGAGTTGACTTTTCATCCAGAGTACATTTGCACAACAACTAGCTGCAGCAACATATTCAGCCTCAGCTGAGGATAGGGCAACTGATTGTTGCTTCTTAGCACTCCAACAGACTAATTTCCCACCTAGAATTTGGCAGGAGCCTGATGTGCTTTTTCTATCCATGTTGCATCCAGCATAGTCAGAGTCTGAGTATCCTTTGAGATCAAGTCCTGAGCACTTTGGATAGTATAATCCAAGGTTAGGAGTGCCCTTCAGGTACCTGAATATCCTTTTCACAGCAGTGACATGAGATTCTCTTGGGTTAGATTGATATCTGGCACATAGACATACTGAGAATTGGATATCAGGCCTTGATGCAAGTAGATACATCAGTGATCCTATCATTCCTCTAAAGAGAGTTTGATTGACTGGTTTACCAGTTAGGTCAGGACCAAGGTTGTTTGGGGGAGCCATGGGAGTTTTGACTGAGGCACAGTCACTGAGATCATACTTCTTCAGTAGATTCTTTACATACTTCTCTTGACTGATAGTGGTTCCTCTATCAGTCTGCTTGATCTGAAGACCAAGAAAGTATGTCAGTTCCCCCATCATGCTCATTTCAAACTTCTTTGCCATTAGTTTTTCAAATTGTTTGCAAAGTTTGAAACTTGTTGAGCCAAAGATGATGTCATCTACATACACTTGTACTAGTATGACATCATTATTTGTCTTATAGATAAACAATGTGTTGTCTATCTTGCCTCTGACAAATTTGTTTTGGATTAAGAAGGCTGAGAGAGTCTCATACCATGCCCTGGGAGCTTGCTTTAGTCCATAAAGGGCTTTGTTAAGCTTATAGACATGATCAGGAGACTCATGGCTTTCAAATCCAGGAGGTTGCTCAACATAAACTTCTTCTTTCAGTGATCCATTTAAGAATGCACTTTTGACATCCATTTGGTACACCTTGAAGTTCATGTATGTAGCAAAAGCAAGGAAGATCCTGATGGCTTCCATCCTTGCTACTGGTGCAAATGTTTCTTCATAGTCAATGCCTTCTTGTTGATTATAGCCTTTGGCTACAAGTCTGGCTTTGTTTTTAATGACTATGCCATTTTCATCAGTTTTGTTTTTGAATACCCATTTCATGCCAATGACTGAGACATTCTCAGGACATTTGACCAAGGTCATTACCTTGTTTCTGTCAAATTGTTCTAGTTCATCATGCATGGCCTGAACCCAACTTGGATGTTTAAGTGCTTCTTTAACACTTTTGGGTTCAATTGTGGAAATGAAGTCCACAAATAGGCATTCATTGGATGAGGCTGCTCTCAGTTCAGCAGCCATGCTTCTTGTGAGCATGCCTTCAGAAGGCTCACCAATGATATTGACAAGTTCTATATCCTGAGATCTGGTCCAACTATCCTGAGGTCTTGGGAGTGGGTTAGAACTTGTAGAAGCCTGATGGGTATGATCAGGATTGGACACAAGATTTCCATTTTCTTGTGTGTCTAAGTGGGTTGTGTCATCACTGAGATTGTTTGGGTCCTGAGTATTTTGTTCAGACTGAAGGATATCATCAGTTCTTGTATGTGCTTCAACAAACTCAGTGATGGTTGGGTTTGGTAGGTTGTGAGGGATAATGTAGTAGGAGAGGTTAGCATCATCTTGATACTGGGTAGAAGAATTGTTTTCAGACAGATATTCATCAGGAGGATATCTAGAAGAATTATCAATTCCTATTTCATCTACTGAGGCAGTTGAGAACCTGATAGTATCAGTGCTCTCATCAAAGGTAACATGAAATGTTTCCTCAGTCTGCTGTCTCCTTGTGTTGAACACTTTGAAGGCTTTTGAGACAAGTGAGTATCCTAGGAAGTATCCATCATCAGCTTTTGCATCAAATTTTCCTAGGTGATCCTTGTGATTATGAATAAACACAGGACACCCAAAGACATGAAAGTAGCTGATGTCAGGGATTCTTCCTTTGAATAACTCATATGGGGTTTTCCCATGTCTCTTGACAATTATGGATCTGTTTTGTGTATAACAGGCAGTTTTGACTGCTTCAGTCCAAAAATGGTTGGAAAGGACTGATCCACATAGCATTGTCCTGGCAGCTTCAATGAGTGTTCTGTTTTTCCTCTCAGCAACACCGTTTTGTTCAGGTGTGTATGGAGAGGAAAAGTTTTGGGAAATACCTTTCTCATCACAGAAACTTTCAAGTTCATTATTTTTGAACTCAGTCCCATTGTCAGTTCTAATTTGTTTGACTTTAATGTCATTTTGATTTTCAATGTTCCTGACAAAGGACATAATTGTTTCAGCTGCCTGACTCTTTTTGATCAGGAAGAATACCCAGGTGTATCTTGAGTATTCATCCACTATGACCAGAGTATACTTCTCATGGTTAATAGACCTTGGACTGACAGGTCCAAATAGATCCATATGGAGAAGATGTAGGCAGTTCCTGATGGAAAAGTTGGTTTTGGTTTTAAAGGATGCTCTGTGATGTTTACCTTTTTCACAGGCTGAGCATGGTTTATCCTTAGAAAACACAAGTGATGGTAAGCCAAGGACCTTGTTTTGTTTTACAAGATTGTTAATGTTCTTGAAGTTCAGGTGGGTTAGTCTCTTGTGCCAAAGCCAGTTGAGTGCATCAGTGGCCTTAGCAAAGAGACATGTTCCATCCTGAGTTAGACTTGACATGTCTAGTACATAAACATCTTGTCTCCTAGGTGCAATGAGGACAATTTCCTTATTTGCATTGAAGATGGTTCCTTGCTTATCATCAAACTGAACTATGTACTTTGCATCACATAGTTGACTGACACTGATCAGATTATACTTAAGACCATTTACATATGCTATCCTAGTAAAGACAATACCATTGCAGTTGACTGAACCATAACCTTCAGTGAGACATGATGAATTGTCAGCAAATATCACTTTGGGTCCTGGTTCTTCTACATATTTGTGCAGACACTCCTTAACACCAGTCATGCTCCTTGAACATCCACTATCTAGATGCCAAACAGGATCCCTAGCATGTTTCTGCACAAATAGTAAACTAGGTCAGTTCTTTCTAGGACTCCATTTCATGGAGGGTTTGGTATTGTAGGTCCTTATGAAAGTATTAATTGATTCATGGTCAGTGGTTGAGTGGACTGAGCTACCACATGTTTTGCATTTGGTAGTAGGGTTAGCCTCAGTAGTCTGAGAGGATTGCTTTCTTCCTCTTTTTGACTGAATGACCTTGTCTTTTCCTGAGGATTTCTGAGTGGAGCTTCCACTAGATTCACCATGTTTGTCATATTGACAATCGTCAGGATGGTGGTCATTAAATCCACACAAAGGGCAGGGAGGAAAAGGCTTGGCCTTTTGCTTCTGTTTCTGCTTAGAATCAGAAGGATAGTTCAGGCACTGAGCCTTGAGTCCTGAAAAGTTTGACATGACTGAGCATTGTTTATGATCAGAGGTCCTGTGATCTTCCTTTTTGCAAATCATGCAATAAAGAACTCTATAACAATCATCAGTGAGATGATTTGTATAGTTGCAAAGCTCACATCTTTTCAGTGGTTTGGTGGTCTTGGGTTTGGTCTTTGAGGAAGTTGGTTTTTGTTCCTTCTTGGATTGAGAAGATTTCTCAGAAGAGTCAATCTTTTCTCCTAGCTTCCTGACCATTTCAGCCAACTGATCAATTTTTGAGTCAGGGCTTTGGGTAGTTTCTTCAGAAGGGACTGAAGTTGATGAGTCATCAGTATTTACTGAGACAACAAGGTTTGCTCTTTTCAGGATGGTTGTTCCCCTTCCTGATCTCTCCTTAGGAGAGTGTGGTGAGAAGACCATAGGTGGGAGGCCTAGGTTAGGTTTAGCACCCTGTAGGGTATTCAGTGGAGGAAGTGGAGGGTATGATTCTGATTCAGACTCATCCAAGGACTCAGTGAGTGGTTCAGTGAGTTCAAGCTTACTGAGTTTTTCAGTGAGTCCTAGCATATTTTTCAAGGCCTGACTTTCAGGAAGCAAGATCTTTCCAGTCTCAAAGTTTGGTAACTTACTGACTGGGTTGTCCCTGACAATCCAGTCATTTGACTTGGGAAGCATTTCTTGCTCAAAAGATATGCCAGCTGGAACAAAGTTTAATTCATTTTGACACACAATTGGATCAACCATAAGAGGGTCAATGCCAATGGTTTTCTGAGAGATTAATCCCATAGTGTCAAAAACCTTAGGGTTCTTCTTGGTCCAGCTTTGAATGATAGCCTTTTCTTTGTTAAGTTCAGTTTGAAGGACTTGGTTTTGTTTCAAAATCTCAGTGTTCTGAATTTGTAGAGTTATTGTTTCTAGTTTGGCTTGCTTAAGTACAAGCAGTTCATCTCTACATTTATTCAATTCTGACACAATAATGTTATATTTTGAAAGCAAGTTAAGCCTTTGTTCTTCAACAAACTTTAAATCAACACAAATGTAATTCATGTAAGACTTCCAATCAGAATCATCATCCATAGAAAGTAAAGTATTAACCTTTTTCATGGTGATGTTGACCCACTCTCCATTTCTAGCATGGCCTTTTCCTACAGCCACCTGATCCTCTTCAGAAAGTGCCATCAGTGCACTAACTCTTATTTCCTCATCCGAGGAAACCTCTTCATCATCCCAATCATATGCTTCAGCTATTAGAACCTTGTTCTTTGTCTGAATAGGTTTAGATGTTTGAGCAGCCTGAGACAATATGGGGTTAGTTTCAAGAAGTGCAAGTTTAGCTTTGACATTCCTATATTTTGTTTCAAAATCCTTTTGACCCTTGTTTTGGTATTGTTGGGTGGACTGAAATATTTTAGGTTGAAACTTGCTAGTTCCTGAAAATTTGTAAGAGGGTTCTGAGAAAGTTTTAGAATAACAGTCCTTAGCAAAATGACCCTTTTTACCACATTTAAAGCATTCAGTGGTTTCATTTGCTTTTGATTTTGTAAAGTTGGACTGATTTCTTTTGATGAAACGTTTTGAACTAGCAAGGAGTGCCCTCTCTTGGAATTCCAAGTTCAGGTCATTTAGGTATTCCTCATCAGTCCTTTCATCAATTTCTTCTTCAGAAACCTCTTGAGTATCCTGCACAACACCATTAGAATAGAAAGCAGTTGATATGGGTGTTGAGGTTAAGGCCTTTTTGGACTCATGTGTTTTTGAGTCAGGGTATCTCCTTGAGATCAAGTTGTCTTCATAGACAAACTTCCCATAAATTTCAGGGAGCTCTAGGGTCTGAATGTGGTTAGCATTCCTCAGGCCTTGTGAGAAGTTGAGCCACTTCTCAGGGAGACTGTTGACAAAGCCAACATTTGTCTCATGTTTGGTCAGTACAACACCATCATTTGATAATTCATTTATCAAAGTTTTGTATCTGGTGTAGGTCTGTGAGAGACTTTCAGAGTCCTTTGCCCTGAAAGTATTATACTCAAGTTTAAGGTCCATGACCCTATTTTCCTTGGTATCTGAGGGACCCTCAAAGCTGTTTACCAAGTCATCCCAAGTTTGCTTGGCTGTTAGACAGTTGATGACTGATTCCATTATATCGTCAGGAAGACATGATATAAGGATGCTTTTCAGGCGTTGGTCTTGATTGACCACCCTCCTCTCATCTATGGTCCATTGGGCTTCAGGCTTGTTTAGCCCTGTGCCAGTCTTAGGGACAAATGGGCCATCCCTGATACAGGTGATGTAGTAGGGTTCCATACCAGTAAGATAGCAAATCATACGCTTCTTCCATTTGCTAAATTTCCCAGTTTCAAGTCTGGGTGCAACAGCTGAGTAGCTGCCACCCTTTTTGTCGACTAGCTGGGGTACATTGATATCAGCCATAGTAGGATCTTGGTTTTTAAAAACCTAGAGCACTCTTGGTTAGTTTAAAAGATTTTATAAACCAGAGGCTCTGATACCACTTGTTGGTCCCTTTACACGATTAGAATTAACTAGAAAGTTAATCTATTAGTGTTAATGACTAATACAATGTTTAAGGATTATTCTAACAGTTATAAAACGTGAATGTAAAAACAACAATATTTTTCAACGTTTAAATTCTTATTAGAAATAATTCCAAGAATCTATACCCAAGTGTTTTGCGGAACAAACACTTGGGATTGAATAGACAAGGGTATGGGGTGTCTCCTATCGAAACTCAAGCTTTGCTTGAGTGGTAACAATATACCCACTGAGCTATCTCAGTGAGTTGTATACTCTTTGTAGGAGAGAAGTTTCTTTGTAAAAGTTCAAGACTTTAATTATACAAAGCACACTTTAACTTCTCTCACAGTTGATCTATTTATACACAAGTATTCTAAGTATAAGTGATTAAATATAATACAAGTTGTTGAGGTTGCGTGTCTGACAATTACAAACAGTAATTGTCATTTCCAAGAACCAATAGGAAAGGGCTAAATAAGTCTTTGGGAGTTGTTGGCTGACACTCCATGACTTTTAGCCGCAATAGGGAAGGTAGAGTCTGACAAGAGAAGAGTGTTGGGTTTACACTCTTATCTTCTCAGATCTTTTCCCTATTGTTCCCGCCTTTTCTTCAGGCGTTGGTTCCTCAGTCATTCAATCACTTTGTTGGTTGAGGAGACTGGGGTTCAGTGAGCTCTTATCCAATACTCACTGAAACCATCATCTTCTTCTTTGGCTTAAGTCCTACTCAGGGAGTACCGCCTTCCTGAGTAGTGAATCCTTCTTCTTGAATTCGCCTTAAGCATCCTGAAGATGACTCACTGAGAGGCTGTTCTCTCAGTGACTTGAATTGTTCTCGGTTTAAGTTAACACTTAGTTAATTTGTGTCCAAATCATGTTCGAAGCATTCTTGGGTTTTACATGACCCAACAGTTTCCTTACATGAAAGATACTTTGAACCATGCTCTTGTATTAACTAATCAATTAATGCCACCATAATCTGTTAATTAATTTCTAAATTCGATTTGATAAATCTTTCAATATCTTTCCATTCTTTAATATTCCTTTTACAATATTTCACACCATAATTCTCACAAATTCAAAAGCCAGACACAGTTTGTGAGATACTTTCGTGTGCAATTATCTCATTACCATAAAACATATACAACTTAATAAGTGTAGCAGTAGAGACGACAATTATACTGCACAAAGAAGTTTTCACAGGTCCTGCCGAACTTTCAAAATAGTAAAGATTGAAACCGCAAATTGACCAAACAATGTGAACGACTTTTGCAATTAACTCTTAATATATATATTTTTTGTATGCATATTTTGTACTAAAAATATATAATTTCTCTAAGTTCACTTTTTCCACATAGATAATACTTAACCTATTTGTGTACCCAATCTCTCTTATCATCACAACCAACTTTGTAAATATAATTTTTAGATATTTAATCTCTAGTGTTAATAAAAATTTTGATTCGAAAAAATCAAACGCCAAACTTATTTGAGATCTTTCTATGATTATAAAATAGAATATTATCTTTTGCCCCAATTAAAATCTTGCCCACAAAAATCAACAATAATAATATAAAAGCGCGGAAAATCATATGGACCACGTTTTCAATAAATATCCTTAACTATCACGCGCTCTTTTTCTTTCCAAATTTTAAATTATTCAATTTTTAATATTTCCATATATTACATATTTACATCCTATATATATACCCCCATTATATATTCCTCCTTAATTCGACAAACTTGTCCTAGACAAAAAGAAAAAGAAAAAAAAAAGAAAAAAGAAGGAAAAAAAACGATCATGGATCAAGAAATCGATCACCATCAATCCAAAAGATTAAAGATTACAAACCCATCAATCGAGTTTATCAGAGGTCAAACAATCGGTCATGGAAGCTTCGCAAAAGTCAGTTTAGCAAAAACTGCTAGCAAGAATTCGTGTAATTTACCATCACTAGTAGCGGTTAAGTCATGTGGGGTGTCACATATGGCTTCTTTAGTTAAAGAGCGTATGGTTTACGAAGAGCTTAAAGATTGTTCAGAGATTGTTAAGTGTTATGGTGATAGTTACACGGTCGAAAAAGGCGAAAAATTATATAATGTTGTGTTGGAGTATGCATGTGGTGGATCTTTGTCTGATAGAGTTGAGAATGGACTAAAGATGGTGGAATGTGATGTGAGAAAGTGTTTAAAGTCGATGTTAAAAGGGATTAAGTTTATTCATGATAAAGGGTTTGTGCATTGTGATGTTAAGTTGCAGAATATGTTGTTATTTGATGGGGGGGAAGTAAAGATTGCGGATTTCGGGCTAGCCAAAAAAGCCGGGGAGAAGGGAAAGTGCGAGTACGAGGTACGAGGTACGCCGTTATATTTGGCTCCTGAGACGGTTGTCGGTGGAGAACAAGAACCTGCCTCCGACATATGGGCAGTTGGGTGTTTGGTTTCTGAAATGGTTTCTGGGTTGCCAGCGTGGACATGTGCTGACGTCAGCAGTCTTTTGATGAAAATCGGAGTTGGCGCGGAAACCCCGGAGATTCCCGGGGGTTTATCAGACGCGGGAAAAGATTTTTTACGAAGATGTTTTGTGAAAGATCCTAGTAAAAGATGGACGGCTGAGATGCTTTTAAATCATCCGTTTGTTAAAGGTGAGGATTGTGCCACGTCAGTGTCCCCAAGGGACCCATTTGATTTTCCTGATTGGGAGATGGACCAATCTGTTCCCGTGACTCCGGAATTAGTCACGGAATCAGATTGTTGGATTGCAGGAGTAATACCTGTCTCGGCAAAAGATAGATTGCGGCAGTTGGTGACGACGGTGATAGAAAGACCAAATTGGTTCGAAGAAAGCGGTTGGATTACAGTTAGATGAGGATAGGGATTTTAGTGATGATTATTAGGAAATTGGGATTGGGGATTTTTTTATTTTTGGGTATGATATTTTTGATCAAGATGTAAATACTGGGGATGTAGATAGTAATGATTTTGATGGTCTAGAACTATGTTTGTTTTTGCATTATAGTTTATTGCTTCTTTAAACTTTTGTAGTTTTTACTCATTATCAATTTATCATTGACCTTTTTATCATGAGACGGTATACAATTATCATAGTTTGCTTAAAAATGACAAATGTTATAACTTATATGTTCCATGCTGCAAACATGTGTCATAAAACATTTAATTAATACTTAAACATGAAGTTTTGAAATAAAAATATGAGATTTACATGTCAAATTAATGTATGTATGATTGATAATGGATAGAATATGGTGATGGAGATGCACTTTACTAAAGGAAAAGATAGTATTTCGCCCAGGGTACGCGACAATCAGAGAAGAGATAAGGGTAATGTTACAATGAATCTATTTTTAATCGATTAAAGGTAAATAACACTCGTTACTGAATTTGTTTGACGATGATAATGTAAAGATTCTTTCGGAACTAATAAAAAGATTTAATTCGATCTCGGTGTGAAAAGTGAGAGATGTAACTTGGGTTTGAAGCAAAGATAAGTTATTCCATCTAATAATTGTCGGTTATTAAGTTTTAATTTACTTCTATCCAAAATTAATTAAATACATTTAGGATAATTCCATATTTATCCAACTTAAATATCAAAATTTTATATTTACTCAAAACACAAGTTTTTAATGTATAAGTACAATGCCTTTAAAGCATAAGTTGGGGAAATATAAAATTATGATGTTTAAGTTATGTGTATATGGAATTGTGGATCACGCGAAATATTTTGGAAGAGGAATTTTATGCTATATAGTTGTGGTAACTATGTTGAGATCATGGCGGTTTAAGTCAACTTCTTATGATCTTATCCTAGGTTAGCAATATCTTTAGATGCACATATATCATCCAAGAATGTTTTCTTGTCAAAGGTTTAAATATTTTTGTATCCATCACTATTTTTGTCAATATATATTTGTTAAGGTTAAATTTTGTGAATAAGAAAGAAAAGATATGTATGCTCATTTTAATGTAAAAATGAAAGTAATAATAATTATTACAAAACAAAAGGCATTTAGCCAAATCGATCAAGGTAGTGGATTGTGAATCCACCACATAGGTGATACTAGTGTTAATTAAGGAAACCAAATGTATCATTTATCATTTTAAAAGAATTAAAATTGAGATGATATATACAAAATAACTTTTAACTAAATAACTGGTGGTGTATGAATTCAGAGTTGGTATTTTAAAACCATTTCTATCAAAATGCACTTGCAGCATATAATTGTTTCTGGTCCAAGTTTGGTTGGTCTAGTAACTCTAGTCATCTTATTATATCATTTTAACAGTGACACATATTATATTCAAAATAGTTTATGGTGATAACTTATTAGTACATTGCTTGTCCTTCAAAAAAGAAAAATGATATTGTTAAAACATTGATGTTTGCTTTAAGTTAAGTCAGTTTGTTGGATAAAACTTTTCACAAAGGGTAAACGAATAAAGTTGTAATGCCATAGTAATCTCGCATGTTTTTCTGATGGTTAACATATAATTCGTGAGTCTAATTTTGGTGTTAGGTAGCATTATTAGTTTATGGAATAATTGATTTTGTTTAATTTATAACAAGACCGAAAATTATTTGTCAAATAACTTTGATTTTGAACATGGTTAAGAGACACATCTTTTATTATGATTTATGAACATGATAAAGAATTACATAGTATGATATGCATAGAGTTGAGATCCCTATAGATCTTATATTTGACATAGATCCAAAGAAACAATCTTAGCCATCTATTTTTTATCTAAATTAATAAAAAATCATTTTTCACATTTTTTTTAAAAACAACATATCTTGCAAACGGTAAATCTTCAAACTACAAAAAAAAATCATCGCGACGAGAATTAAATTATCCATCAATAGATATGCATTTCTCTATACTTTCGACGATTTTTTTTTTTCAAAATTTCCGTCCAGAAAAATCACACGTGATTTGTAAAAATCACATGTGATTTGTAAAAATCAAATCACATGTGATTTATAAAAATCACATGTGATTTTTACGAATCACGTGTGATTTTTCTGGGCGAAAATTTTGAAAAAAAAAATTCGTCGAAAGTATATGGAAGTGCATATCTATAGAAAGATAATTTAATTCTCGTCGCGTTGGTATGATTTTTTTCGTGTAACGATTAACGGTTTGCGAGATATTTAACTTTTAAAAAAAGGGTGAATGTTTATTTTTTTTGTTTTGATCAAAAAAATGAATGGCTAGGATTGGTTCATTGGATCTACAACAAATATGAGATCTATATTGAACTTGATAAAGAATTACATAGTATGATATGCATATAATACTCCAAACGTGAATGAAAAAAAAAATAAAAAATATATAATAAATTTAACATCGGTGTTTTTAAGATATAGAAGTTTACAAAACTGGTGTTTCGTTTATATGATAGCTGAGTACCAGGCCCATGAATCTAAAAATGTCAATTACAAAAGTGGGCCTGTACCTGGACATTCATTAGGATGAAAAGGGGGTTCAACTGAGCCATTGAGGTAAAGTGCTAGTCTGCTAGAAGATAAACAAACGAGGTGTCTATAGTCTAAACTATATATCATATTGTACTTTTCAGTATTAATCATTTACATGTAACCTTTTATTTTCTATGTGATCATCTTAATTGCATACTTATTTTAGGCGAAATGTATTTTGATACCAAAATGCGTTACAGAAAGAGTCAAGACGACAACACTTATGTGGTATGGTGATAACAATGAAGTTTAATGGTGGAAATGCAACATAATCATAACAGCATTGGGAGAGAAAAGAGTTGACGGGAAAAGTGATTATTCCTTTGAATTAATTGACAAAATGAAGACTGTACAGAAGTACAGAACTATTTATACACAAACAGAACTTCTAGAATATTCTAGAATATTAACTAACTAACTATTAGGGGCCCGCGCGTTGCAGCGGGTTGTTCAGATAGTTGTTTTTTGTTGTACGATGTGTGTTTTACGCTTTGTAGGTTCACAATTATTTCGTGATTTATTTAGTTTTTTTTTTTTTTTTTTTTTTTTTTTTTTTTTTTTTTTTTATTTCTATTTTTAATTATGTTTTGCGGCGGGGTGTTTAGATAGTTGTTTTTTGTTGTACGAAGTGGTTGGTCATTGAATTCATATAATCATTACATGTTAGGTTCTTGAAATTTTTTAAAAAAATATATATTTTTTTGAATTTTTTTTTCTATAACTTTTTTTTCGAAATTTTTTTTTCTTAAAGTTTTTTGAAAATGTATTTTTTGAAATTTATTTTTTTGAAAATATTTTTTCAAAAACTTTATTTTTCAAAATTTTATTTTTTCGAAATTATTTTTTCGAAAAAAAATTTTAGAAAAAAGATTTTCGAAAAAAAAAAATTTGAAAAAGATTTTTTTTTCCTGATATTACAAAAAATTTTATTAGAAAAATTAATTTTTTAAGAAAAATTATTTTTTTTACAAAATTTATTATTTTAGAAAAATTAATTTTTTTTCGAAATTAATTTTTCTTTTCGAAATTAATTTTTTTAGAAATTTTTTTTTTAAATTAATTTTTTTTTCGAAATTAATTTTTTTAGAAAAATTAATTTTAAAGTTTTTTGAAAATATTTTTCAAAAACTTTTTTCTTCAAAATTTTATTTTTTCGAAATTATTTTTTCGGAAAAAAAAAAAAAAAAAATTACTGCTCATCCACTGTATCGTGAACAGTGTCGCTACAGTAAAACACTACAGTAACTACAGTAAAAAGTGAACAGTGGTGGCACTCACAAAAATACTATTCACTCAACTGTATTTCAGTGTAGCAAGAAACCCGGCTTTTAAATATATTGCACCCTTATAATTAGATTAAGTTGCATTTCACTTTCACTTTATGGTGTAGATGGTGTTTTGCGTAGAGTGTGTTGTGGAGTCTGTTGACTTGTGACTGCGTTGACTTGAATTGTAGAAGAGTAAAAGCTGCCTTCTTTACTTCCTTTACACCCCTCACAAGTTAGCAGCGTGTAGAAGAGGCGTCATATTGGTTGATGTAACACACCCAAAATATCGCAGAGGAAAATAATATCATTGGGGTGCTACTTCATAATACAACAGTTATAAACATAGAAAACGACTCTAAATGAGACGTTTTTAAAAGTTTATCATTCGATCATAATAAAACATCAGAGTTACAAGAGGTCCATAGTTTTAGAGTACATAACACATAAACATAAAAGTTTATAAAGGTTTATCGAATGATAATATTATGCAAGCCATCAAAACATTCTCCGTACAACTTCATACTTGCCAAATACCTTAAGGACCTGAGATAAAACATGTTAAAAAGTCAACACAAAGGTTGAGTGAAATTCATAGGTTTATAAATAAATAATGGACCACAAGATTTCAGAGTTAAAATAATAATTGCAACGAATACAATTATGGGTAAATTGTAAGTATTGCTCTAAGCTCATGACACTTAAACGTTAACTGTGGGTATTATAAAAATGATAATAATGCCCTGGAAGGTAATTTGCCATTTTACCTAGTTATTCAAATATAATGCGTTCGGTTGTTTATCCAATCAACACAAACGGGATTCGTCAATCCTAATTGGCCTATTTACAATATTCGCGTTTACATAAAGTAATTACTGGTTCATGATTTGTTAGGGACTTGTTTTTGGCAATAGCGGTACTTAGGCAATAATACATTCAGGTAAGCATACAGTTTAAAGCACTTGTGTCCAAATTGTAAAATAGCATGTATCCCCCCAATGGGTTTATAAACAGTTTAAAGAGTTAAAGTGAGACTATGAACTCACCAAATATCAAATAGCAAGATGTAAATAAGGAATGAGGAAACCGAGATGTCCTACGAGCAACCTAAAAATAATATGTTGCGTCTTAGGTTTTAAAATAATAGAGTATGAATGCAAGTAAGTATATTATATCAATCATGCAATTGTACATAGTGGTTTTTAAGGTTTATAAAGTGACAAGGACTAAAATTGACAAGTTATGAAAAGTGTTATGAGCCCTAATTTTTAAGTTGTCCGAGGTTCAGGTTTTATGTTATTTCTATAGTCCAAAAATTCTAATGTGTCGATATGTGGTCAATTTGTCCAGAAGATAATTTATCGGGCCTATTCCCGAAAGTGGGTCCTACCACTTTAGGTAGTGCAAAATTTATCAAGTGTTTAATAAAGTTATAGTTTACCAAATTTTATGTTTATAAAATAGTTACATCAATATTATTATTATTTTATAATGTTTATAGATATTATAAAATATATTTGACTATTTTTAAGTAAATTTGATAAGTTATATAATTTTTGGGTTAAGTGAGGATTTTGATAAAAAATCGATATTTGTTATTAAAAATCCCGTTTCTCCTAAACTGTATGGAGTTATATGTCTAACTTTATATTCCCGGAAAGGTTTTTATGTGTGTTAATTAGATTTATGGGTCTTACTGCTCTTAAAATTGCATCGCCTAAGTGAAATTACCATTTTATCCTTATATGTCAAGTCTGATCCGGGACAGCTATAAACAGTCTCACCATTTTTGCGATAAGTTAAGTTCCATAACTCCGTTTTACGCGGGGTTTTCAGAAACGTTCAAGTTAAAGTGTTACCTTCATTTCATAAAACTGGACCAAACCTCAGAAATAAGTAGATCTATAAGCTTTATACGTTTAAAATCTGGTGTGCGTTTTCCGACTAGTTTTACCGTTTATTTTCTAATTAAATCATCAGGTATCGCCACGCGACCCTCCACCCGAAAAAAATAAGCTAAGAGATAGATCTACAGCCCTATATTTTTACCTAAGTCTCAAAGTCTACTGACTAAGTGCAGTAATTACGAGAACAGTCCCTGGTCCAAATGGTCTTTGCAAACTTAGTTCCAATAATAGTTTTAAGCATTTTAAGCTATGTACAATGCATAAATTAATACAACAAGCATATGAAACCTGAAAAATACATAAAATGAAATGTACATCAGTAGTAAAAATGAAAAACATGGTGTGGTTTCTTGCACAAGAGGAAATGGAACACAAGAAAATCAAGAACCAATAACACCAAATTAGCAATCACCAAATCAACAAGCCTCCAAATTTTGTCACCAAAGTTTTGTGATCATTAGATCAGGAAACCAAACCCTTGCAAAAATTTCTTTAAAACATTGGATAACTTCTTGAATAAAGCTCTTGGATGGATGATTTTTGTACTAGCATCAACTATGGAGTATAGACTTTCATTTTCTTTGTAAAGTTTTGGTATGATTTCAAGTGAAGATAGGTGTTTTGGGGGTGATTGTACACGATAACAAGGAGGGACAAGGGAAGTGTTAAAATGGTTTTGAGATCTAAAATGTGAGATCCATGGTTTTTGGTTTAAGTACAGGTGGTTTTTGAGATGGTGGGAGACAAGAAAGATTTCTACAACAAGTGTCCTTATGACACTCTTAAAACCGACCACCTCATGAGAAGATGGTTAGTTTTTGGTTATTTAGTGATAAAATTGGTTAAAGTGTGTATAGTTTGATCCCGGTAATTGTAAACGTGATGTTTTTAAGACACGAAATTTAAAATCGGGTAACATAAAAATACAAAACTTTCAAAAATGTTAAAACTTGACATCAAAACCTAATTTGATATTTTAGGTGATCTTTGAGCTTGTTGGGTGATTAATTGTTGTTTAGAAATTGCAAACGTAGATTCAAAATGCGCAAAACACAAAATCTGCAAAGTTTAATTAAAAATGGAAAAGTGAAAACGGGATATTTAAAATATGATTATAAGAAACCAAAATGCATAAAATAATTATACTGAGTATTGTTAGGTATCGGTTTGAGTTAAATGTACGTTTAACGTTGTACGCGGAATAACCTATCTAGTTATTCGTAAGAGTGAATTTACTTAAAATAAAAATATTAAGTAAAATTAAATAATTAAATAATAACCTCAAAATTGTGAATTGTTACAGTACATAATCCTTAAAGAGAATCCTGGGAGTTTGGGTTAGATGTCTAATTGGTGTTGGCTAAGAGGTGTGGATACTTTCGACTCATTTGGTCTTCTCTTTTCCAAGTGTATTCCGGTCCTCGTCGAGAGTTCCAACGAATCTTGACAATAGGGATACGGCTCTGCTTCAGCCGCTTGACCTCTCGGTCCATAATTTTTACAGGTTCTTCGACTAAAATGTAGTTTGTCGTCAAGTTGAATCTCCTCCAATGGAATGTCGAGGGTTTCCTCTGATAAGTATTTCTTCATATAATAGAAATTGTATTAGATGTAGTTATGTAGACATGGTGTATGTCAAATTGTACGATTTCTATGAGGTGTATGAGATTATGTAATACAATGTGAAATAATGCAACACATATGATGTTAATGATATGATAAAATAGTCCCACAAAGTGATTACAAAAACACAAAGTTGTGTATGGGACTACCAATAAAGTGTGACAATAAAGAAATGTTGCATAAGATCTATAACAATATGATTTATCATATGTAATATTCCATGCAATGGCAGACGCAAGGGTTCGATTTTTTCTTTATAGTGTAAAACGCTCATCTTTGATTCCATTGTCTTTTTACATGATCATTCATGCGCTCTCATAATGCTTTCCTTGACCCATCTTCATATATTTACCATCTGCCTAATATGAAAGCTCATCATTCACAATATGGGATGTTGCTCCAGATATACTTTTATCCATGTTGATCCCATAAAAATTACTAAATGATTATGGACATGTTATTTTGTTTGAATGAAGTTCAAGCATACTTCTCTTACCACACATAATAAGCTTGGGATTTTATTTAATCTATAACTATTCTTAAAAAAATTCTTAAGCCAGTATTTTAGAAAAAAATAATTTTTCGTATATATATTGAGTGATGTGTGTAATTTTTATTATGGTTGTTTCTAAAAACATATGTTCAGAAAAAGTGGGTCAAAGAGTGGACATATCCATAACTTATACAAATAATTTTCAGCTTTTTAATTACTATTTGAGCATTTTATAATTTTTGAATTTAAAGGTTTGAGATGATATTTAGAATATCACGCTACATGAAATGATAAAGTCAATATGGGGCTTAACACTTAATGATTATGTTAGATATGAGGTTAACTCAACTTATTTTAAAACTATGTGACTAAGAATTGCGATGCACAATTCAACGTTTCAATCATATCCATCATTAGATTTATACTTCAATGGTTTACGCTGAACATTACGTAAAGAACAATTAAATAAACCTTACACGATGAACAATTAGATAAAACCTGTTTGCATCGCACGGGTCCTGAGGCAGCCCAAGTTGTATATGACGAAAATTAGTGCCAAACATTACGCTATGAACACTTAGATACAGCCCGTGTGCATCGCACGGGTCTTAATATCATTTTGAGTTTTCCACTTGCCCCTATTATTGGAATTTTAATAACATGACAAGCATATATATAAAACACATAAAACATCAAAGAGCATGCGGAAGCGTAAGGATCATATAACACATAATTAGTTAATCGAATAATAAAGTAAACGTACCTTTGATTCTAGCTAAACAAGAATCAACTTTCTTCAATCAAGATCAAGAACCCTAATTAGGGTTTATAAGTGGATTAACGAATTACCCCTTACCGTTTTGTAATTCAATCCAAAATATTAACTATAGTGAGTTAATACCACGTTCTTGTACACACGTAGTATAACCGAATTAACGTGATTGCTAGATCAAGAAAACACAAAAGTTTTTTTCATGAAAACAAACCGATCGACCCTTTTGTGAGGGTTGTACCGATCGGCCAAAGCAAGAAAGAAAAGAAAACAAGTTTAGGGTTATAGCTTGTGCACAAAAGACACCAAGAATGAACCCCTAAGCCTTGTATTTATACTAAGTGAAACTTGGAGGACAAGTTGGAGTGGGTTTGGGTTTCCCTTGCTCCTTGTCGACCGACCACATAACCCACAAGGGGTTTCCGGATCCTTCTTGACTCCAATTTACACTCTAGTCTTTTTCTTTAATACTTAACGGTAGTTAGTCAATTGTCGTTAACTACTAACGTCCGTTAGTCTTTATTTGTGTTTTAATAATTAAATATATAATGTTTTATATATATTATTATTATCCATTAATTCTCATACGTAAAGTGTGCAATCCCGTGGTCTCGAGTTCGATTCTAGACATACACGTATTAATATTTGTCCACAAAACTAACAGCTCCCACTTGGACATCTATAAATAGTGTAATGACATTGGTTAGCGTCTAGCAACACGCCAATGCCCCCAGTACAACTCGAGTAAGGTCTCCTGGAAAAACCCTTTGATGATTCATCATCATACTTATCCTTTTGTTTCTAATACCAAGTTAAATAAGGATATAGATCTTAGTCATTCCTTTATTTAACTATTATGTTTCTCGTTGTTTGTGATTGAGCAAGATTACCAAATCTTCCAAACATATTCCAGATAGATCTTGGGCATGGCCATGTAAACATCTTGTCAACCCTACGAGGGGCCCAACAATATTAAACTTTAAAACGAATTTGAAGGAACAAATTCTTTCTTGACTACAAGCAAAACCCATGAACTTTGCAACACTTCTGAAAACAATCCTTATAGCTACCAGTAACGTATAGCGGTAAATTGCTTCACATAAATGCACTACATCCATGACAGTTCTCTGGTATCTCAAGTCTAAGGATAAATATTCATGATTTACTTGATGACAAGATCCATAAAGTACAATCATGCGGTTGGGATAAGTCCTATATTCAATTCATTGAATATTATGTGAAATTGGTATGTCAACGCATCAATATACTTTCAAGTATATTCTACCAAAACTCAGATTTGTCTTAATTCAATGATATTCCCATATCATTGATCGACAACGGACTATTTAGAATAACACAAGTTATTCACGGATTTAAACATGCAAATATATGATACAATCTATTATTAATGAAAACAAACGTACCAAGTACTTTAATTCATTGTAAATAATAATTGCTTAACATCCCTTATCCAAATACTAAATAGATCAATGCATGATAATTCAAGGTAATGAATTATGCCTCCAGTCATGTCAATCATACTTGTTGACAAGACATAAATCAACTAATTTTGATCTATCGGAATTTTGAGAATACTTACTTCAAGAATTCAATTAGTGAAGTTCTTGTATGTGTGCATTCAACTATCTTGATATTGCCACATAATATTTCATAAAATGCGTGACTTCCTCCACCACCAATTTATGACAATTAAACTTTCAAACCTTTTATAGTTTAAAGCATTCTAATTCTTTAATGTATAATGCAACTATGCTCTTAGTTGAGCACAACTAGTTCATATGGCCGTTAATCAAGGATGAAATCCTACCATGACTAGTATTGAGTGTCATTTCAATTTAAACCAGCATTATTGTATATAAACAACAATATGCTCTTTAAAAATCTGTAAACTTAATATCCATTTTGTAATGTTTGATGCCTTTCAATCTTTCAGGATTTGTCGGCTATAACAATTACGCAACAATTTGCCATATTG